>JAWMRA010000072.1:2899853-2934462 GCA_035584735.1 Pseudotriccus pelzelni | reverse complement strand
CAGGTTGGATGGGGCTTGGAGCAACCTGGGCTGGTGGAAGGTGTCCCTGCCCATGGCAGGGGGTGGCACTGGATGAGCTTTTAAGGTCCCCTCCAACCCAAACCCTTCCATAATTCCGTAAAAGTTCACTTCGACTGCCCCTATGAGCGTCACCTTGTTTATAACCATGGTCACCCTGGGTAGAAAATATCTCCATCTATACATATTTTTATATATATTCTTTCACATATTTATAATTCACATCTAATTTATATATTTAGTGGAATTCTTACACATTTATATATTTAGTAAATTTTACCAGAGATGCCACCACTGGATTTCACTTCAGGTGCCCCCCTGGGCCAAATCCTGTTTCAGGGCTGTGGGAAGGGGGGATATCCTGGGAGATGGTGGGTATTGTAGGAATATCCCCCAGGAAAACTCCCTCCCATCGGGCTGAACCCCGGCCAGAGATGCTCATTAACAAGCCCGATAATTACTCAAATAAATGTGGGGTTTTTTTTTCCATCTGACTTCAGAAGTCCTCGGCTGGGAGTCTTCCTGATATGCCAGGAATGAAGGGCACTGTTGTGGGGCTGATTTAGGCCCTAATACCACTGTGCCCTTCCCCATTTCCAAACCCTGGGAATACGGGCCTTCGGAAGGTGCATTTTGGGGTGTTTTGAAGAAGCAGCTGAGGAAAGGAGGAAGCCTGTCCTGTAGCCAAATACCCCGATCTCCAAACGACTAGAAAATCCACACTCTAAACATTATTATAAATACTATTTATTTCTTTATTTATTTAACTTACATATTCCTCTAGCATAGGAATTCCCATGGGAAGGGCTCTGCTCTGTGCGTAGAGACGTGTGTGTGTTTATTTACAAACGCCACACTTGTTTTCCCAAACGTACAGGACCGGTTTTCTATGGCTCCTGAGGAACAGGTCCCTTTCTTGACGAAATCCAGGCGGTGGGATAAAAAAAAAAAAAAAAGGTTTTTAATGCTCTGATCCCTGTTAGGCAGCATTAGGGGGATGCTGCAAGGATGGTTCTGTGCCTTTCCCTCTTTGTCAGGGATCGATGCGGGTTTATTTCGGGTAGAATCAGGAGAAATTTATTGGCTGGAGCAAAATCCCGAAGCAAGCACTGAGATTTAGGCAGGGCTTTGTTGAGTCAGGACCTGCTGTGAGCCTGCCTTTGCCTGCTTGTGCTGGTTGTTTGTGTGGTTTTGCATAGGAAAAATCTGGAGAAACAGGAGAAATCTGAGCGCTGGGGTCCAGTCCAAGCTCGTTTCTGTTTAATTAATATTTCTGGAGACACCTCAGTGTTGGATTGTCTCTCTGGGTTTACACTGGCATAAAACAAGGGTCGAGCTTGACCCACATCTTTACACTCTTAATAAACTCCAGAACAGCGATTAATCCCAAGTATTAAAGTCCATCCTGTGGTCACCACGAATCCTTGTGCAAAAAGAAAGTTACATTCACGAAATACACTTTGGCTTTCGCCAGCTTCCCTGGGTTTTTTGTTTTCTGAAGGTCCTCACCAAGGACTTGCCAGGGCTGCAAACCCTGAACTCGGGAGGCTCTGCTGATGTGCAAAAATAGGAACAGAACACGGTCAGCGTTTTCCCAAACCAACATGAGCTTCCCCCGTGCCCACCTGGGGCTGCCCGAAGCTGCCTGGGCTTTGTCCTTGGAATAACATTCTGGAAAACGTCGTGTTTTGGGGGCAGCCACAAATGGGTTTGGGCCAGAGGAAGGCTTGGGGAGGTGAGCTGGAACAAGCTGGGAGCATCCTGTCCAAGAGCAGCTGGAAGAAAATCCTGCCCGTGGGAGGAGGAAAGGATGGCTTTGACCAGGTGACTTCTGGGGAAAAAATAATTTAAGAAAAAAAAGAAATAAAAGTGTTTTTCTCTCAGCTTCTTCCCCCCCGAAGGATGCAGAGATTGCCCTGCCTGCAGCAAACACAGCTTGTTGTGAGTCCAGTGCTCCAGGTCATGGCTTGGGTGGAAGTTTGTCCTGCTGTGGAGCGTCAGCCTCGGGCTCCCCAGGGTTATTTTCTGCTCCTCTTTCCCGTCTCCAGCAAACCCTTTAAGAATGTGTTACCAGATGGAGAGTTCAAGCTGCAGTTTTTCCTTGGCTGGCCTCCCACAGCTGGTGCTTGTGCCCTTCCAGCTCAGTGCACAAACATTCCTGCAGCTCACACCAGATCCTGCACGCTCCTCTGGCAGGACCCCCTCCAGTGCCAGGATCCCTCATTCCCCAGGACCCCTCCAGCACCAGGACAACTCCAATACCAGGATCCCTCTGTCACTAGGACCCCTCTGACAACTCCAACACCAGGATCCCTCCATCTCCAGCCCATCTTTCAAGGGGTCTGCACCCCCCACTCTCAGGCTTTGATCCCCAGCCTGGCTGTTGTCCATGCAAATAAAACATCTGCAGGCTCTTTCCCTCCTTCCTTCCCTCCCAAGGAAGCCAATATTTCCCGGGAGGGACACACTGCCTGCTTTGGGAGCGAGCCTGAGGCCCTGCTCTGCTTATTTGGGTCATAAAAGCTGGTTTTCCCTGACACTCCAGCATCAGCTCCAGCCCTGACCCCTTGATCCAGGCGGCTCCTCGTTCCAGGGGATGTTCTGCTCCATCCCAGGGGTGTCGTTGCTTCACTCCAGAGCTTTGGCGCTGGAGGAAAAGCTCGGGATGCCCGGGAAGGGGACGAGCCACCCCCAAACCCCAGTGGGGACCCAGGGCAGGCACCACAAGGAGAGAGGGGCCCCCTCCTCTGTGCATCCCATCATCTGCTCCAAGGGAAGCTGGATGCCTTCCTTGATGTAAGAGGATTAAGGGAGGATTATTGCTGGTGGGAACAAATGCATCATTCGGGGAGCAGGGCTCTCCTTTCCCTGAGGAGGGGTGGAGGTGGAGGCTCCCTCCAGAAACCCTGGGAGCCCATGGCGTGAGGTAACAGGGACTTGCAGAGATTCCAGCTGCACACTGAGCTGGCTTCGTGATGGAGAGGACACCTCACACCTTCCCACCCCCCTTCCCCAAGGATGCCCCCAGGAACAGCCAGGACAGGAGGGGTTCTGCAGCCTCAGTGAGCCTGAGCTCACTGCTCAGCCCAGGGGGCTCCCTGCACCTTCCTTCCCCTCTCCAGAGGGTGGAAAAACCTTGGAAAAGCACTTGAAAACTACTGGATTATAGTCAGTGAGATTTATCTGCTCCAGCATCGCTCAGGTCCGGGGGACTCCGGAGCGGAGAAGCAAAAGTTGGGGTTGGAAGAGCCAAAGGGCAAGGAGAGCAAGAGGAAACCCCGGAAAAAGAAGCAAACTCCGAGTTTAGAAAAATGCCAAGGGGAAGAGAGAAGGAGACGGGGAGAGAGCGTTCTGTGACGGGAGCTGTCACGTCCCAGCCCTCGCAGGCTCTGAGCAGACGCTGCCCTATTAAAACGCTGCCACGGGAAAAAGAGAGAGAGAGAGAGAGAGAGAAACAAACCCGTTTGCTTTTGCCCGCTGCAGATCTGCCAGTGGGAGGATGGGAGGGGGCTCAGCCCTCGGCAGGTTCGCTCCAGAAGAGCGTCAGGCTGCGATCCGGTGGGAAACGACGGCGCGGACGGAAAGACCTTCAGCCACAAATCCGGAGGTCAAGCCGTTGTGACGGGAGGGGGAGGAACCAAAAAGCACCACGAGCCATTCGTGAGCACAACAGAGGTCAGGCCAGGAGCAAACCGTTTCGCCGGGGGGACACGGCGGAGAACGTATCGTTGCTTCCAGAGCCGCATCCAGCCAGGGAGGTGGGAAATTCTCTTCAGAAATTAAACTGCAGCTCGAGTGGCTTCACGTCCGCGCGGCTCCTGGTTGATCTGTGTTTCCGAATGCGCACGTCACGGGTGAGGGCGAGCGTCGGCCTCTCTGGGTTTTACGTGCTACGTTCATTAAACACCAGGCTTGGGAATCCCTCTCTGGAGACAGGAATATTTGGGACACGGGGAAAAACCCGAGCAGGCACAGAGCTGCTGCGGACACACGGCACGGGTGGCGAGTGCTCGGCCTGTGCGTGGCGTGTTCAGGGGGCTTGGAACTGGATGGTCTTTAAGGTCCCTTCCAACCCAAACCATTCTGTGGTCATGCACTGTGTCTGCACAGCTCCCAGCTCATCCCAGCCCAGCCTGGGGGACTCCCACTGCAACTGGGAGAACTGGGAGCCCCTTCCCCAGCTCCAGCCTCCTCCCTGGTGCTGCTCCAGTGACACAGAACCTCCATCTGCACATCTTCACCACCACCCTGGGTCTGGGATCCAAGAGGTTCAGCAGCACAGGTGACCCAGCAATGAATTGGGCCACTCTTCCTCACCCCTCAGGAACAATTCAGTTCCACCTGAGCACAGCTTCCTGTGATTTTCCCCAAACTTCTGCGCTGGGCGCTCTCCCTGGAGCCTGCCCTGATGTCCAAGCAGCCCCAGCTCTCCACGCTGCTCTCACGGGGTGATGTCTGCTCAGATCATCAGCAGGGGCCCCACTTGTGTCCCCCGGCCAAGCCAAAACACGGGAGCACCAGCATTAACCAGCCTGGAATCTGCTGGGCTCGATGGTGACAAAGGCCAGGGCAGCTGGACTGGCGGGTCCCTCAGGGGTCACTGTGTGCCCTCCTCCGTGCCAAAACCTGGAGCCCGGCTGGGAAATACCCCTCTGGGAACACTGCTGGGGAGGGGAGGGGGGGCTGCACCACTGGATCCCCCAGCTCACATCGCTTGGGATCCAGGAGGGGAAAGAGCAAAGTGTCCTGAGCTGCCCCAGCCCGGGTGGGACACACAGAGAGCGCGCACAGCCCGTGCCCCCCTGCCCCGTGTGCCCCCCTGGCTGCCACCTCCCAGCACATCCCGCCCCAGCCAGCTGCTTCCCGGGAAACAGGCAGCCAGCAGGGAGGATTTAAAGCTCCTCAGCTGCACCTTTGTGTTGTTATTGGCGCTCCTGGCCAAGCTCGGGTTTTTGCGCTAAGTCCTTTGGATAAGAAAACAAAATAACAGTCGTGTTGGTCCTGGGTGTTGGCTGAGCCAACAGATCTGCTCCGAAGGGAGCTGTCAGTGGCACAGACAGCTCTGTTGGCCGAGTGCGGGTCTGGCAGCACCGGGAAAACCCCGGAAAGGTCAAGCCTCTTAACCATGGGGGAGGATTTGTGCGCCAAGGGTGCTCATCCCCCATGGTGGGGGCTCCTTGGGGGTCTCAAAGTCAATCCCCCCCTGTGCCAACCGGCTGCCCCCAAGCACTGACCCCTTTCCAGGGGCTGTCCCTGCTGCTCTCCAGCAAATGGGAGCTGCTGGTGCCCGAATGGGAATGCTGGGTGTGCTCAGGGACAGGGAACTGTCACCCAGACCCAAACCCCAGGAGAGCCGGGCTCACCAACACTCACCAGCTCTGCCACGTGCAGACCCTGGGGCTGTTCGGAGGGTGTCCCGGTGGGAATGTCTGCCTGAGACCCCTCGGGAAGGCACAGCATGCAGGGGGCCCCTGTATGGCTTTAGCAGAGGGTGGGAAGGACAGACGGACGGGGCTGGGGGGGGAAGGGGGTTGGTGGGCACGGGCACCACAGCAAAGGCGGTGGCAGGAGCAGGACTAACCCTGGGGCAGAGCAGCTCCTGCCCAGCAATCCCGGGCGCTGCTTTTGGCCCCAGGCTCAGAGGGACTCCACAGGGAGGTGGGAAGCACAGCATGGAAGAATTTAAGGATTTCTGCCCTGGAGAACACGTCCCTGGAACGAATCTCAGGTGCCCCAAGCTCACGAATTTGGTCCTGGACACCCAAAAAGAACAACCTCCCGCTGAGCCTCACGGCTCAGGGGTGCAGGGGGTGGGCCCACACCCCGAGGTGTCCCCCCTGCCCGTGGGGTGGGAGCTGCTGGTCTGCACTGGTCACACTGGGAGAGGCAACCGAGCAGGGTCCGTGTGCCTGGTGCCTCCGAAACACTCCAGGGTGCTGCAGCCATGGGAGCAGGAGGGCAGAGGCACGGAGAATGGCTTCTTGGAGTCACAGACAATTGCTTGAGACTTTACAAAGGGAAACAAACCCCAAACCAAGCTCGTTGTCTGCCTTCAGCCAGTCCTGCAGCGGCGGGACAACTTACCAGCCAGGGGCCAATCCTGCCCAGGATCGGGACTCCAAGGCCTGGCCCCGGCTTTTGAAACCCTTCCACGTCTGCCTGTTGAGATTTGCTGGAGCAAGGGCAAGCATGGCTTGTCCGGGAGGGAAATGTGTCTCCCCCTGGGGTGCAGGGACCCTCGGACCCTGAGTGCTGGGATGCTGGGGGCTCAGCGCCTGGCCGGGCGGGGTGGGATTGCTGCAGCACCTGGGTGACACCCCCAGCCTCTGCTTCTGCCTCCCAGCAAGGTCATTCCCGTGTCCTGGCTCTCTGCCGGCCACACCGGTGGTGCCTGGGAAGAGAAAACGAGAGAAGCTGGAGGAGAAACACGTTAGAGGAGGTCAAGCAGCTCCCCCTGCCCCTCCGTGCTGCCCCAGCCCTCGCTGCTGTCCAAGGGCAGTTGCTCAACCCCGGCTCCCCTTCCCCTCCCAGACACCTCAGCTCGTCCCCCGAGCCCACCAGGGTCAGGGCAGGCAGAGGTGATGCCGCTGGGGGCAGGTCCTTGGAGAGGTGAGGAAGAGGAGGAAGAGGCACCGAAAGCTTCCCCCCCCGGCAGTGCCGGCGTACCGAGGGGACGGGCAGGGTCCCGAGGCACAGCTTAGAGGGGTCTGCTCCTCACACGGCCGTCTCCTGCTCTGCACTGGACTCTTCTTTCTTCCTCTTCATCTTGCAGAAGCCGTGGAGCCCGCAGAAGCAGGCAAAGGTGAACTGGGGCATCACCTGGAGCAGGAGAGGCTCGGGAGCACCCCCCGGGAGACCTGGATGGGGACAGGGAGAGCAGTCAGGGGCAGCTCCTGGGGGTGCACAGGCAGGATGGAGGGTGTAGAACCACACCAAAACCACAAACCCGGGAAATTTCCCTTGTACCAGCTCACGTCTCCCCCCTCCTCCCTCCCCCAGGGCCTCCAGCCACGCTCTCCCAAATTCCCCAGCCAGCCAAAGGCAAGATTAAAACTCCCCCGCTCACAAAGCCCCTCTCCTCACAAGCAGGGAACAATCAGGACAGACGTGGGGACAGCTTGCAGCTCCTGCTGCATATGGAGGGCCTGGGAGGTGAGGAGCCCTGGGACAGCCCCGGCACAGGGGCAGCTCCAAAGGTTCTGGCACAAAGAGCCTCAGCTGAGCTCTCCCGGTTCCCTCTCTTTGTGTCCGCTTCCAGCAGATAAAATAATGCCCCAAAGCACAGCCCACACGATGGCCCAACAGCTGCAAAATGTAATTATGCAAATCAAAGGCTGGCGTTTTGTTTTTTGGGTTTTTTTTTAAAATAAATAACAAATCCTTGCAGAAATTCCGTCTGAAGTGAGACCTGTGTTTGCCCCCTACTCGAATTTTTAGCTTTTCACAATAAAAATAGAATCCCAGGCTGCTTTGAGTGGGGAGGGACTTTATAGCTCATCCCATTCCAACCCCTTCCACCAGCCCAGGTTGCTCCAAGCCCCGTCCAGCCTTGGACACTCCCAAGGATGGGGCAGCCACAGCTTCTCTGGGTGACTTTTTGTACAGTTTGCAGCGCCCAGCCCTGATTTTGCCCCAGAACAGGCAGTGCTGGTGCTCAGAGGGGAGCTGTGCCCGGCCCTGCACTGCCCAGCAAGGCACACCCTCAGCACCACGACCCTCCAAACCCCCACTGGAGTTTGGAGCAGCCCCAATTCCCAGCAGGGACAGCTGGGAGGGAATTACCCATGGAGGGGGGGAAAAGCCAAAGCAGGTGGGGCCTGCAGCCCCCCAAGAGCTCCCCACCAGCGGTGGGGGTGATGCCACATCCCTGCCTTTCCACTTCCCCCCTTTCCAAGGGGGCCCAGCTGCAGCACAAAGCGAGAAACATCCCATTTAATTCACTTCTGCCGCTGCCACCTCCCCATCCCCCGTCCCCCATCCCCAGCCATCTGGGTACCTGTCTGGTAGCTCCCAAATTAAATCAGGCTACCTCTGGAGCTCGCAAATAATGACAACGGGCTCTTTAATGAGCCTCCCGTTCTGAATGGCTTCCCAGCATAGCGGCAGGTCCCGGCGTCTCCCTTTGTGCTGCTGCTTTTTTTTTTTTTGTTGCCAGCCCGAGAATGGGATTTTGGAGGGAACGGCTGGGGAGGAGGGGGGTGAGGAGGGGAGGCGGAGGGGGGGACTCACTCACCTCCCACCCCTGAGCCCTCCCGGCTTTGCACAGCTCCAGCTGGAGCAGAGCACGGGGAAGGGGCGATGGGGAGGGGGGAGCCCGTTTTGGGGCCGGGCCCCCCGGGTGGGCACGCGGTGTCTGATCCAGCCCCAACCTCAGCCGGGTTTGGAAACGCTTCCCTCGCCCCCACCCGGCCCCGACAGCACCATCCATCCATCCATCCATCCCCGCTGTTCAACACCAGCCCCTACTAACCAGGCAGCCCCCGGACCTCCCAGGCAGCCCCCGGTGGTCCCCAGGGGTGCCCTGTGCCACCCCAAACCTTGCCGGACCCGTCCTGGCTGTCCCCCCCCTCCCACCCCACGCAGACACAAAGCCTCCCTGAGAGCCTGGGCGGTCTGGCTGGGACCCCAACGTCCATTTAGGCACCTATTGATATATTTAGAGGAGCTTGTACCACGGAGGCTTTTCAGGCTGACCCTCTGCCTCCCATTCAGCCGGGGGACAATGATGAATGAGCCCCGGAGAATGGAGGCAGCCCAGCTGAGGCCGACGCTCCTGTTCCTCTTGAAAAGGTGGAAAAAGGATCCTGAAGGAGCAAGGAATAATTAAAAAAATAAATGAACTGGCTTGGGCAGCGCTGACAGAAGCCCTGCCTGATTTGCAAGGGCTGGGCATGCTCCACCAGCCCCGTGCTGCCCTTTCTATTCAAGGCAGAAGATCCTTTCGGATAAAACTCCGGCTGCGGCAGAGAAAATGCGCGGAGCATTAAAAATGTAAAGCTGGAGAATTCTCTTTAGTCAACTGCATAACCCCAGGCCGTGTTTGTCACTGTCACAGTGATGAATTGGGAGCTGTCTGCAATCAGCATGCCCACTTTAATAATGACACTTTCCCCGAGCCCTAAAAAAATGTCTCTCCGAAGCAGCTGGATGGAGTCTGTGCCTTAGCCCGGCCATTCCTGTGGCCCTGGGATTCGCTGGGCAGCAGGAGCAGCTTCAGGAGGGAAGGTGTTGGCAGGGAGAGCCAGGGGAGCAGGCAGGGGAGCAGGCAGGGGTGCAGGCAGGGGTGCAGGCAGGGCTCAGAACAGCCTTGCTGCAGGGATAGGAAGGTGCTGCCCATCAGTGGGCACCAGACCCAGGGCTGGGATGTTCAGGCACCGGGGTCTTCCATTCCAGCCCGTTTCCTTCCCCCACCTCAGCTTTTCTGTTTCTGCATTGACTTTTTGAATTAACTTTTTTAGCGACTTCTTGGGGGGGGAAACAA
This sequence comes from Pseudotriccus pelzelni, assembly GCA_035584735.1. Lineage (NCBI taxonomy): Eukaryota > Metazoa > Chordata > Aves > Passeriformes > Tyrannidae > Pseudotriccus > Pseudotriccus pelzelni. Next base: position 2,924,963 of record JAWMRA010000072.1, on the reverse strand, counting down.
ACAAGTTTTGCATTTGAAACCCTGAATTTCAAGGCTGCCTTTTGCTGCCGGGCGTGTGTCGGGCTCTCTCCCTGGGAAATGAGATCATTTGCAATGGAAATCGCTCCTGTGTTTTTGCAGGGAGCCAAATGGAATGAAATGATTTGTAATGAGATGTAGAAAAGTTCCCAGGTATTTTGTTCCGTTTGCCTTTCAGGATGGCCGGTCAAGCCACAGCCACAGGTGAGATTTTTAGGAGTGACTGATGATTTGGGGATCACCAGCCTGGCTTTCTGAGATCCACTGAGCAGACACCCTTGGAAGGGTCCCCAGAGACACGGTCAGGACTTGCAAGGCCTTTCTTCAGAAGCCTGGAAGTCCTGGATGATGTGGATGCTCCAGGCACGGGCAGAGCTTTGCCTGGGACTTTTGTCCCTTCCATTTTTAAGCATCCCAAGGACCTGCATCCCAGAGCCCATCCCTGTGTGGACACAACCCCTTTCCCACACTCCTCACCCTCCTCCTTCTCCTCCTCCCAGCACAAAATCCATCCAATTTAGCTCTTTGCCAGCCAAGCTTTCAAACTCATTATTTCCCGGGGTTGCTTTTTATTTTCCCCCCCCAAAACCTCGGACATCTCGCTGCTTACAACCAGTCCTAAGCTAAACCCGACTTCAAAGCAGCTTCTATAATGAGCAGCAGTGCATTAGAAACCCAACAACAGAGAGGCTGAGGCCGGGATAAAACCAACCTGAAAAGAAGCACCATCCCTTTAAGGAGAGATAATGAACGGAGAAGATGTTGCTTGGCATGTTTGCAGAGAATCACTAATTAAAACATCGCTTCTGTAAAGTCTGCTGATCCCATTGATTCTTCCCCACACACAGTTAATTTGCTGCTAGGAAGGCAAAGTCGCAAGGGTCCTCATTATAAAAATTTCACTGGCTGCAGCTAATGGTTGTAATTAATAGGTGCAATAAATTTCAAATGGGCAGCCGGGGTGTTCATTAGCTGCGGGCTGACTCAGCACCGGTGGCCTCACCAGTTACTAAATAACCCATTTCCAAGCAGACGGGAGGGGGAAGGTGCTCGGTGGCACAACTGGTGCATCCGTAATTCCCCGCCGAGGGCAGAGCCTGAATAAAGAATTCCCGGCGAGCCCCGGATCTGGTTCTTTTTGTCCCGTTGGTGAATTGTCTGTGTAAAGCTCCTCCAGTCCCCGGGCAGCTGATGGAGGGGAGGGGGGGTGGATTTCCCAAAAGATTGAGTGACCTGGATTTCGTGCGGGATCAGCACTCGAGGAACGGATCCCTTTGACGCAAAGGGTGAATACCCAGTGAAATGTGTCACATACCCGGGCACGGCTGGGGCTGCCTCTTGAGGGTGTGGGTTTTAAGGCCCTGATCTTTCTCTGAGCATCCTGTGCCAAGGCTGGGCTTTAAAATCCCCCCTCCTCAGGCTCCCACGGAGCATCATTCCCCCCGTGGAAGGTCCCAGTGCTGCAGCCCACGGCGCCCACCAACCCTGCCAGGGCTGGGTGCTGTCACAGCTTTGATTAAAAGCTGCAGCTTTCCAGTTCGTTATCATCTGGCTGTAATTAAAATATCAATAATTGGCACACTTTCCCCCACTTATCCCCCGGGGACCGGCACCCACCGGGCTGGGTAACCCAGGGGAAAGGCGGTGCTCTTTCGAATCATCATCAAGGCTGCCCAGAAACAAAACCCCACCCCAATCCCTGGCACTTTTTGGGAGCTGGTGCCCTGTGGCTTCACGTGCCTGCAGCCAAAATTACTTGTGCTGCCACGAGGGGTGTCCAGGGGCTGATCCAGCAGGACAGGGGCTCCGTGTCGGGGCATGAGGCTGCGATTCCCCCTCCTTGGACAAGCCTGTGCCTCACCCAGCTTTGGGATACGGGAACTCCACGCCCAGCGCCAGGAAGAAGCCTGGCCGGTGGATGCCTCACTCCTTAATGGCAGTTATTATCTGTAATTAGCAACTCGTCCTGCTCTGCACATTCACTCCTGGGAGTTCGGGAAGGACCCTGGAATGCTGGAGGGGTCCAGCTGGGTGGTTTTGGACACAGAGCTGCCCGGCAGGGCCTTTGGGTGGCTCCTCCTCGAGCTGCTTTCTTTGGAACAGCCACGGGATGAGCTGGGATTTCGATCAGTGCCTTCTTAAAAAGATCTACATGCCTCAATTCTCCACGATGCTTTGAGAATCCCAGCCTGGTGCCCTGTTTTATTTAATGCCCTGAGTGTTTTACAACCCAGGGCAGCCCAGGGGCTCGGCTGCGGCCAGCCCTGGCCGCGGGCAGCGATGGCAGAGCTGCACTAATTGAAAGGTGACTGGAACTGCTGCTGGGAGGCGGATGCCAGACAGGCTGAGAGCTCACCTGGTGCTGGCAGCATCTCCTCTTCACGCTGGACCTTTGCCAGGGGGGCCCTACCAACGCCTTCTGCACGGCAGGGCTTTCATGGGAACACTCGTCCCGAACACTCGTCCCTGAGGACGGAGCAGACCGAAAACCGCAGGACAAATCTCCCCGCTAAAGCCCTTGGGCAGCGCCTTGGGTGGGGGGCACTGGGGGCTGGCAGAGAAGGGCGAGAGATTTGGCACGAAGCCCCCCAGCCCTGACCACCAGCCGGACGTGCCCGCTCCGTTTGCTCCCGTCCCGGCGGGCTGCGCTCCCTCTGCTCCTTCCGTGCCTCGTGCCTGCCTCGCTAAAGGAAAAATCAATAGCACGAAAGGTAGTGAGAGCAGGTCTCGGGGGGGCGGAGGATCCGGCTGGCAGAGCGCAGACAGGCTGCCAATAATCCTGCTCGGAGCTGCTTTTGCCCGGCAGCCGCCGAAATATTAATGGGGGCTGGAGTTTGTGGCCTCCTCGCCCCTGGAAGCGTCCAAGGCCAGCTCGGAGCAACCTGGGCTAGTGGAAAGGGGTGGAACAAGGTGAGCTTTAAGATCCCTCCCAACCAAACCGTTCTGTGAACGCTTGTGGTGACAACAGGGACCATCCCAGGGAGGGTTTCGCTCATTGCTTCCCCGCCGCAGCATTTTTGGATTGCAGCAAAACCAGGACTCCCAGCGTATTTTGGGGTGATTTGCCCCTGCTCTCCCCTCCTTGGCACCCTCGCTCTGTGCTCCCCAGCCCCCGGGGCGGGGGTGGCGAGGCCAAGCCAAGCGTGTCCACCCTGCCCGGCGTGAATGGCTCGGGGCAGGCATTGTCAGGGGTGAATTTTCTGAATGAGCAAATCCTCATTAAAAAATAATTAAAACAGCCTGGCGAGATTGGCTTAATTCCTTTCATTTTGACGGATGGTGTTTAGTTTTGATGATTTATGTGGCACGGTCCTGCCAGCTCTCATGCTTTCATTGTTGGAACTCATGGGATTTCGCGATTTTCTTCCTTCCACACTTCCTTGAGTCATGGGATTACAGCTGAATCTCAGCTTTCAGTTTTTTTCAATGACTATTATTTTTAAAGATGCATTCCAGGCTGGTGAAATAAACTTGAAAGCCTGACACCTAATGACTCAAAGCTCAGGAAGTGAGAAAAGAAAAAAAAAAAAAGGCAAAAAAAAAAAGAAGGGAGGAATTGCTCGTTTCCTGCTCGGCAAGGTGGTTTGGAATCCCCCAGCGCTGGTCAGGTGGTCGTGAGGGTGGTGGGGGCTGCAGTGGTGGGGTCTGGGGCGCTGGGGTTTGTGGCAGGGGGATCTGTAAATTATGGGATCTGCAGGAATAGGGGCTGTGGTGATGGGATCTGCAGGAATGGGGCCCATGGCAATGGGATCTGCACCCTTCTCTCCCACCCCATGGATGCAGCCCAGTCCTGCCAGGTTTCCATGCTCACAGACATTGCCTTTGCACGTTTAAAAAGTGCCACTTTGCCAAGTCCTGCTGTGGAACTAAACCTGTCCTTCCCACGTGCTCCTGGTCACCACCCCCCCTCCAACATCCCTGCTGTACCGGCCCGGCCGTGACCTCGTGGGAGCTGCAGGGACAGACCCTGCCCGGCGCAAAGTGCGTGGCCACAGGCTCTGCTGGGTCTCCACACCCCTTGGCAGGGGCACAGCGTGGTGGGAGAAGCGTCTGGAGGTGCCAGGACATCCCTCAGCCCCCTCCTCACCCCAGCTCGGCGGAGCCTCAACGCCAAAGGGCTCCTGCCCTCCCCCCCACCCCCGGCAGCCGGGTCGGGCATTTCCCCTTGGCAATGCCCTTGGACTCTGCCTGGCCCTTTTGTTCTGCAGGGGGTGCAGGTGGGGATGCTTTGAACCGTGCGAGAAAAGCTCCCTGCTGAAGAAAATCCGCCCCCGCCGCCCCTCGGCCGGCGCTCAATGGGGCCGGCAGCGCCTGAAAGGCCGTGCCCCCCACCACCCCCGGCCCCCTTTTGTGTCCCCACCCCCTGCCCCATCCCTCTGGCTAAGGCCCTGCAAGGCTTCAATGCCCCCTTTCACTGGTCGTTTGTTACCCAGAGAAATCGGGGTGGTCAGAAAGGGGCTCGGGGGTCCGTGTGCGCCCGGCGGAGGTGCCTGGAAGGTGGAGTCCCTCCTCTGTGTAGCCCATGGCTTTTCGCCCTACATGAGTTAGGGAAAGCAATCACATAGGAATAAAAAGCCATAGACCACAGCAGAGGGCTTACCCAGGATAAGCCAGCAGTCTTTGGGAAAAGAGAAGGCAAAAAGGGAAAGGAAAGGGGGGGTGAAAAAAATTAACTCTTCTGGCTGAGTTGTCGTCCCTCCCCGTGACCAGCTGGGAGCACAACCTGCTCCGTCCCGGCGTGGGGATCCCAAAAATAGGGTGGCACCGCGGGGTGGCTTCTCCTGGGTTACCCACGGGTCAGCAAAGAGAGATGCAAGCCCGGCGTGTCTGTCCCCTCAGCAGGGACCTGACCCCGGGAGGAGGACCCCGTGCCCTGCCTTTGTGCTCCGGATGCTGTAATGAGCTGTGACTGCAGGGACAGCAGCAGGGGTGATGCTCAAAAGGCACCGTGCCACGGCCAGAACGAATGGCAGGATGTCCACAGAGCAGCAGTGGAATGGTCTCTTTTCCCTCTCCTGGTGTCTCGGCCACAGCTACACCTCATCTCTGTCAGGACACGCCATTCCCCAGTGCAGCTTCTTGTGCCGCTTTGAAGAATCACAGCGAGCCTGATAAACCCTGAGTTATAAACCAGACAGTCGATCCGGCTGCAAACGGAGCAGCGCAGATTTCCACCTGCAGATCAAGTGTCCCTTTCCAAGGAGGAGCACTGGGATCTGTGGGATAAATCCCTTTTGCAAGCAAGGGGGTGGAAAACGCTTGCCTTGGGGGGTGTAGCTGTACCCTGCCCTGGAGCTGCTTTGAAAATCTGACCCTTGGGGCCGCAGAGGGACTCGCCCACAGTCACAGAGCCGCTCGGCAGTACAAGTGGGAGCCAAACCTCCCTCCCCCTGTGGCCCCACTGCCCCCACAGCTCACCTGGCTGAGGCCGCCGAGGCAGCGGATGCTCAGCCGAGGAGCATCCAACAGACCCGCCTTTGTCGGCCGAGACAAAGGGCTAAAGAAAGGTCTGGCTGCAAACCCGCCTCCTGCTCACCTCCCCCACTGCCGCTTCCCCCCTCGTGCCTTTTCAGGGGAGTTCCCGTCTCGTTACCCACAAAAGAGGCATCTCAGGACAAGGTGATGTGTTTCAGAGGAGCAGCTGCTCCAGCAGCTGCCCCGAGAGCTGGGCACGGACCTTATTCTGTAGAAAAGCCTCTGCACCTCCCCACACCTGGGGAATCAACTTGGGTGGCATCAAAACTGCCCAGGTTGTCCTGGGAAAGCGCTGGCCTCGGCCTTTATTCCCTCTCCAGTGCCAGGACACGGCTCCTTCAGCAGCAGTGACTGCTAATTGCCAGGAGCTGATGAGGTCAGCTCCGCTGCTGAGGGCAGGAAACTCCCTTTCTTGTTGCCCTCACAAGAATCCTTGGGAAATCCAATGTTCCCAAAACCACGCAGCAAGCAGGATGGGAAGCAGGATTTTGCCCGCTGTGGTTTGTAATAGCGGTGAACATGACTTTGACCTACAAACCAAACTCTGGAGCACAGGACTGGGTTTGTTTCCCCCCCCCTCGAGGTCTTTCCTCTTTTAACTCCCATATATGAGCAGTGAGGAAAAAAAGGCCACCACGTGCCCCCCACCTGTGGTACAGCCACGCTCCCCTCCAGCCCCTCCACAGGTATCCCAACACTGCTTGGTCCCAGCGTTCCATCCTTGGTGCAGGTGTTGCTCCGGGAAGTTCTGCTGGGAAAACCCCAGCTATGGGCCTACATGCCAGCAGCCCCACGTGGGTCTATGCCCTCCGTGCCCAGCACTGACCCACCCCTTAGTTCCTGGGGCTGCACCGAGGATCAGCCCCAATTTCACTGCACATCGCGCATTCCGGGGGTAAATCTGTCCCAATGGCTCTTTGGGACACATGTGGCACCAACCAAGACCTCCCTGAGGAGGTGGCGCCCAATTCAGTGCCAGGCCACCTTCCCCAGCCCGGGGAACAGGAGGCCACGTGCCCATCCCACAGCCACCATCCCCACTCCACACCGCGGGGACCCGAGGACAGCCCGGAGCCGCCGGCCGAGCGCGGCTGACCTCACCTTTGGCAGCGCGGCATCCTCTCCGCGGGAAGGGCCCCGTGCCAGCCGTCCCTGGGCTCGGGATGGCAGTGCCCGCACCGTCCTGTCCTCCCCCGGTCCCTGCCAGCCAAACCCGGGGATGCTCGGGCAGTACCGGGGGGGTCACTCAGCCCGGGGTGGGGGCAGAGAGGGGGTCGCTCCCACCGCCCTGAGCCCCGCCTGGCTGCGGGGGGGTCTCCGTTGTGACACCCCGACCCTCCCCTTGCCGGCTGCCCCCGCCGCCATCCCCAGCACCCCACGGCCCGCCGAGCCTCTCTGCGCGGGCACATACTTGAGATGGTTGTGCACCGAGGGGCCGGGAGCGCAGGGAGGGAGGGAGGGAGGGAAGGAGGGAGGGAGAGAGGGAGGGAGCGGGGGGTCAGGTATTTCTCCATCCCTGGCTCGGGAGAGCCGGTAACAAAGGCGCTATTGAACTGCAGCCTCTCTGGTCTGTGAAGCAGAAACCTCTTGTATCTACTTCAGTGCCTTTGATCTAACTCCCCCAGTGGGATGGATATTACTCATGTCCTGCTGCTCGGGTACTGCTGCCAGGGCGGGACGGGGGGGACGAGCCCCCGCTCGTCACCCTGGGCTTGGGAAGCGTCCCACCAGCACCAGGCACCCAGTGCCCACCTCCACTCCTGTCCTTCCCTGTGCTCCTCTACCTCTCCTCTCCAAACCCCAAGCCCTCCGCCCTCCCAGACCCCAAACTCTGGGGGTACGTCCCGCGCTCAGCCGAGCGTGGAGGCAGGAGGAGCAGCGCTCTGCGCCTGACATTCCTCTTCTGTAATTAAAGCCGGTGCTCTGGGTGGAGGGGGAATTTCCCAAAGGGTTTTACTGGCGTCTGGACAAGGGTCAGACAATGAGAACATTTGACAGGGTGCCCAAATCCGCTGTATCTTGGATACGCTCAAAGCCTCCCCCGTGCTGGTCGTCCCAGACGCTGCTTTGGGGCGGATGGGGGCTGTTTGGGCAGGTTGGGAAGGCGGGTGTGACTTTGGGGACTCTCTCACGATGTCCCCACGGCTTCCACCCCACCCAGGCTGCCCCAAAAATGCCAGAAAGCTCCAGCAGCACCAGCTTGCTCTGAAACCGCGTTCCCAGCGGGATGCCCCAGGAAATCCTGGGTGAAGGCATCAGATGCACCTTAGAGACTCCCAGCACTCAGATCAATGCCTTAAACAGCACTTTGCTGCCTCCAGCAAAGGAACTGCCTCACTCCCCGGGGAGCCAGGGGCACCTGGGGCTTATCCTGGTTTTTGCCAGCCCTGGGGGGCGCTGGGATGCTCCGACAACCTGGCTGGAACCGTCCCAGCTACCCACAAGCACTTGAGCGCCTTTGGAAATCTTCCTCTCCTGCCTTTGGGGCTCATTTGCAGAAAACCCCGTGCCTGGCAGGTCCCTCAGCACCCAAAGAGCCACGTGTGGGAATCGCCTTTGGGGCAGCCAGGCCTCTGGGGTGCCCCCACGACAGTGTCCAACGTGAGGGGACCCAAAATCAGAGCAGGAGAGGAAGCCTGCCCGGAGCCAAGGGCTCTCAACGCTGCTTCGCCTTCTCCCAGGGCTCATTCCCTCTTTTCCCAGCTCCCTGCCGGTGTCTCAGGTGTGAGGGGAGCCGAGACACGGGCAGGGACTCCCCAGGGCTGCTCCACACCTGCTGTGAGGTGGAAGGAAACAACAAACTGAAATGGAAAGGACGGATGGACAGATGGACAGGCAGATGGATAGATACTCCAGAACACCTAAAGCTGGGAACACCTAAAGGACTTTTTCCACATAGATCCGTACTATTTGCATCCCAAAAAGGTTGTTTTAGGGGATGTTTTAGGGCTATTTTAGCCTTTGTTTTAGGGGATCACCTGCAGTTCTCCCCTCCCCAGCCCCAGGCTGGTTTCTGCCCCAGGGCAGGGTGTGCAGACCCCAATTCCTGCTTAGTTTTTAAACAATAACTATTAACTATTTTAAACTAACTATTTAAAACAATAACTATTAGAACTTGGGGACCAGTTGAAGTCAGCGTCGGGCAACGATCCATTTTCAAGCTGTCTTGACAACTGGCTCCAGCACAGCAAGATTACATCTACTAATCACATTTATAAGGCGCCCAGGATCATGAATTGGGGATTCAGAGAATATTTGTCATTGTAACAATGACATTTCCCAGCCTTTACCTTGTTCTCCGAGTCGTTATGGTTGGACTTTTTGGCTTTATAGAAACATCTACCAGGGAAAAAGGAGGCTCCAGAGCATTTGTTGTGGTGGTGCTCTGCACAGCTGAAGGGGCATGTTGTCTGTCCCTTGCACATCCCATGGATAGGGTGATACTGGGGTTATTTATGGATTTTAATCAGCTTTCTCATCACCTGATTTTCCACTGATAGCTGCTTCAACAACACAGGTATAACCCAAGTCTCTCCAGAATGCCCCATAAATCTTCCAGGCTATAAAAAGGGGAGGCCAGGTAAGCTGAGCAACCCCCCTGCCCGATCCCTCAGCACACCCATAACGCTCAGGAAAGCAGCACCAATCCGCTTCCCTGCGGCTCCCCAGGGCTGCAGATGAGACCACGCCGTCTCCAGCACCTTTTATCGAGGCATTCCAGGGAGATGTGCTCCGTAAATCCACGTTTGCAGCCACAAGAGCTGCAAACCAGCAGTGGCCAGCGCTGCAGCGTCGCAGCAGGGAGAGCCCAGCCAGAGCCCAGCTCCCTTCTCCAGGGCACACCACAGCCATGGAAAACCCACAGGAAGGGCTAAAATCCTCCTCATTTTGCAGGTGCACACTCAACCACACGCTCCTTCCAAAGCACAGAACCCAGCAGGACTTGTTTTAAGGAGAGGAGAGGAATCTTTCCCTTTCTGGCTACTTTAGCACTTGGTTTTATCCCCGCCGGGGATGCTCAGCCACCCCTCTGCAGGCACTGCTCCCTGACACCCTGGCAGCCCAGGAGAGGTGTTTTCCTCTTCTAGTGGACACTCCAGGGCCAGGCTTTCCCTAAGTCATGGGCTTGTGTATGAAAACTGGGGCTGTCGAGGTGCCCGTGGAACAGGGCTGCCCACACACCAGGCTCCCCCAGCACTGGCTTTTCCATGAATGCCTGAGGTTGCTTTAGCAAGGAGAAACATTCTCTCTGGGACAAGCTGGAGCCAGGAGGAAGATTTTGCAAAGCCAGTCAGTTTGCAGCAGTCAGCTTTAGGTACCAAACCAGCTCTGAGAAGCTGCAACCTTTCCTTCCCACCTTTCCATCTGGAACAGCATCGCCACTTCCAGCTCTCCTTCCTCCTTACCAAAATTACTTTTTTTAGGCGCCTGGGAACGTAAGGGAAGGTTTTTCTCTGGATGAGACACAATATTCTGCAACCCTAAGTGATTTTGTTTCTCAGCTTGCTGAGCATCCCCGGTTCCTCTGGAGTTATTTCAGGGTGGAGGGATGCGAGAGGCAGGGAGGGAAGGGACAAGATAATGACCCAGATCCGTTCCTGCACCCTCACCATCACTCTGCCACAGAGCCCATTAAGAGAGGGCAACCTCAGCTCGGGGATCCAGGTAAGTCACTCGCTAACAAGATCCTCCCGGGCCCTTCAGCACATTCCTGGGCACAGATATTTCAGCTCCCGCAGCCCCAGCTGTAATTAAGTCTGGGCTGGGAGGCAGGAGAATCTGCAGGAGCCGGGGAGGGGGGGGAGTTTGTCTCGATTTGCTGGAGCAGCCACAGGGCTGGTGAGGGATGGCCTGGCTCTGGCAGGGATGGGGGGATCAGTGGTCTGGTTCAGGCAGGGATTTTGGGACTCCAGCTGAGCTGTTCCACGTGCCCCAGGGGCTGCTCCCTGGTGAGCAGGAGGGTGAGCACTGCTCCCCTTGGATCTCCAGCAGCTTGGACTTGGCAGTGGAGAAAGACCATCTGAAGGGTTTGGTGATCAGAAACAACCAGAGCAGACGGAACAAAGAGGGGGAAGGTGAGGGAAGAGCTCTCTGAGGGTGTGGGGTCGCTTGTCCAGAGGTGAAAAGCGAAGGCAGGATGAGCATCACCAGAGTGGCCACCCCAGCTCCCCTGGGGAGACACTTCCCAGGGCTCCAACCTGTCCCAGGTGAGTCCAGTGACTTCAGAGACATCACCCTGACCACAAGCTCAGGAAGAAAAAGAGAGCGACCCATCTCCCACCACCACCAATCGAGGCTGAGTCCATGAGTGACAGGCTGTGCTGGGGAAGGGGCCCTGCTAAGGTGCCCTTTCCACCCCCTCCCAGAGCAGACCCCAAACCCCCTCTCATGTGATTTCCCCATCACATGCACAAGCTCAAACAGCCCCAGACCCAGCTCTCTCCTGGGACAGGAGCAGGGACAGCTGCCAGTGCTCATCTGCAACTCACACCATGGCTTTGCACTGGGCTTGAGGAGGGTTTAACCCTTTAGGAGGGTTTAACTGCGCCCACCAAGGACCAGACTGTGACCCCTGTCCTTGCCCAGCAGCTGCACTGACCCCCAGAGCCCCCCTGACTCAACCTGCACGTGCAACAGAGGATTCCTGGCAGATATTCCACCCAGTCTGTCCTGTGCAACCCTGCCTGGATGCAACACTGGTGGGCTTCCCACTGGGAATTGCCCTGTGGATGTGTGGGCGCTGAGAGGCCAAGCTGGCTCTTGGTTTGGGCTTTGCCAGCCTCTCCCCTGGCTGTGGGGAAGACCCTGAGTGCCAAACCCCAGCTCATGGGCCGTCCTCTGCAGCTCAGGGCAAGAGGCAGCGGGAAAGGGCACTGTGTGTAGGATATGTGGGACTGGAATAGGACACAGCACGCGGATTAACCCCTGGAGAGGGAACAGTGGCATCCTAGGGGCAGGTTGGGCAGCTGGAGGGGTGGGGGGTGGGAGCACCGGGGATGCATCCTGAGTGTCAGGCCCCCGGTGAGAAGGACAGGAGAGATTTGTGTTCCGGCTGCTCCCGGTCCCGCTGGTCCCCGTTTCCAGCCATTTATCACGTTCTGCTGACAAGTCATTGCAGGCTCGTGCCATGATGTGACATCCATTAGCACGAGGAGAAATTCTGCTGGGGAAAAAGTGCCTCTTTTCCACTTTGGAGACGTTTCCCCCACTGCTCTCACCTTGCTGGGCAGGGCACCAGGGTCCCCTTGCTCCCCCTCCCAAGGCACAGCCACACCTGGAGGGAAAACCAGCCCCATGGGAACACCCATAAACGCAGAGTGGAGCTGTCCCAAGCCTGTACCTGAGCCTGTTCCCCCTGCCTGGAGCCATCCCAGCCCTGGTCCCACCCAGCCCTGCCACCACTCCCTGGGGACACAAGGATGTCTGCACAAACCAGGAGGGGACACCTCTTGGGTCTCTCTGGGCACCCCCAGCCCACCCCTTGGAGGGGGGTCTGGAGGCTCTGCCCCCTTCCCCTCTCCTCTCTGTCACTGAAGCTTCTGGCAGAGGAAAATTCTCCTCCTCCTTAACGGGCTATCGCAGTCCAGGCACGTGAGTGCAGCAGGGCCGGCACACACACACACACACACACAGTGCTGAAATCACCACACGAGCCGCTGCCACCCCTTTGGGCTCCCCAGCACCCCCCACCAGCCCTCAGGACCCCCTCACCCCGGTGAGGGTTCCCTGGCACTCCTGGAATAACCGGCAGCAATCAGACACCAAAACCAAGGCAATTCCTACCTCCAAGTGATTAATCTCCTTTCCCCTCGCTGACATCACCGCTCAGGTTAACACATGCACCACTTCCCTTATCTTTCTTTGGGATTACCTCATCGGAGAGGACCCGGAGAGCCTCCCTCTCCGTGTGTCCAATGCCAGCGCTGCTGTCGGGAGCTGCAAGTTTGCAGCCAGGGGAAGGATTGCTCGGGTGCAATTCCACAGCCCGCCCAGCTCTGCCGACCACACCGGCACCTCCTCGCAGGATTCAGGGAGGCTCAGCAAGGCACAAACCTGCTCTCTGCCCTCCAGAAATCCAAAAAAGCACCTCTGTACCAGGCAGAGTTTCTCTTTGCCTGCACACAGGAGCTGATCCACGGGGTTTTCTACCCGCCAAAAACAAAGCCAAAGTGTTTGCACACACACACACCCCCAGTCCTACAACCCCCCCACTTCACACGGCAGGACAAAAAACTTATCATATACAATGAGTTTTACACATCTGATATCATAGATCATTACACAAACATTATATTCATATCCAGGAACTCTCATTCCAGCATTGGAATCCAACAGTTAATGAGCCCCCGTGTAATTTAGCTGATAAGAACGGTAACATGTGTTGCATGTAATCCTATATCAACACAAGTAATGCAAATATACACGGACATACACACACACACACCCACACCTGCACAAACCTTCATGTAGGGATGAATTTTGACAAGCTGGTGATTATTCTCACTTAAAACAGAGCGAATTTAAATTTCCCCAGCTAATCAGCTACATCCACAAGAACGGAACTACAGCAAGGCAGTGCCACCCATCAGCTACAACACCTCAAACAGACTTAAATCTGTACATCCACATCCACAAACGCATTTTCAGCACCCGCCATCAAGGGATAAAGGGCTGGGATTGCTTTGGGATGCTCCTGGAGAGGCATCCCCCGGGGATGCTGTGCAGGTAACACTCCCGGGAGCAGGGGGGGTGTGCAGGTGCTCTCCATGTGCTCCTCGCCGATCCCACCCGCAGCCAGCGCTCCCGCTCACCCTCACACACACAACTCCTCCGAGGCAACACTCCAGACAAAGAAAGAGAGAGAGAGAGAAAAAAAAAAAAAAAAAACAAAACCAAAACGCCGTCTTACTTTTTTTCCTCCTGTTTTTTTTTTTTTTTTCCTCCTTTCCTCCCCTTCCTCCTCTCTCTCCTCCTGCAGCCTCAACCGCGGGACTCCAGCGATTCTTTGGTGGAGATTATGGAAAGCAACTTAAGGAACCAGCCGGGCGCTGCTCAGAGCCGAGCGGAGGGAAAGGAGAGAGAGCTCTGCCGGCGGAGAGGAGAAGGAACAAAAGCCCAGCGATGCCGGAGCGGTGCTGAATAGGTGTCTTCCTAATTGTGAGGGGATTGTGTGGCTGTGTGTGGCTGCGGGGCGGGAGGAGGCGGGTGAAGGGGCGATGGGGAGAGGCCTCCCCCCCTCCCACGCCGGCTGGGGACGGCCGCCCGCAACCCCAAGCTGAGGTTGTGCATAAATTATCTCTCGCCATCGGAGCCGCGCGCTCCGCCTGCATCCCTTCCAGCTTCCCATTCCCCGCACGGCTCTCCGCGCATCCCGCTCCCCGGGGCAGGGATGCCGGCTCGCCCCTCTCCCTCTTTCTCCCTTCCTGCTTTGTCTCCGGCCCCGTCTCCCAGCCAAGCAGACACAAAAGAGCCTCTGACCTGGGAGGAGAAATCCCCGTTTCCAGCGAGGATAAAAAAAAACAAACCCAAACCCACCCGAGGTCTCCGGTGTGCGCTTTCAGCAGGCAGGGGGATTAAAAATAGCTGGTGGAGCTCGAAATCGGAGGCAGCATTCCTTCCCTAATGAGTGTAATTAGCGGAGTGCGGATGCGACCGTGTTTCCCTGGCTGTTCCCCGCATCTTTGCCTGTCTCCGAGAGCCAGCCTGCCTGTGCTCTTCCACGGGCTTTTGGGAAACGTTTTCCCACTTCCAGGAGCAGCCGGGGCAGGAGCTGTCCTTGGGAGCAGCTATCGACATGCAGTTCAGCCTCCTTAAGCTCTCCCTCCACCCCTGTCTCAAACTAGAGGGGTTCAGACAGGATTAAATCCCAAACACACATCCCGAGTCCTCCGGGGCTTGGCAAAGCAAAGACAAGTCGGATTTGGGACCTTTTTTTTTTTTTTTCTTGCCCCCCCTCCCTTCCCAGCTCATAGCTCTCCATCCACTTTAGCTCTCCTAAATCCCGAGCTGTCACTGTAACAACGGGTGATTCAGTGGGGATTTAGCCAGCCTTGGGCGCCAGATCCTCCTGCCGTGGCAGCAGCGCCCGACCCGACATGAGCACGGCATTACCTCACCTTCCACCGGGCTGCTCTGCCCTGGGGACACAGGAGGTCCCTCGCAGGCGACAAGGACCCTCCCTGCTCTCTGCCTTGTGGGCAGCGCCCTAAACGACCCCGTAAATCCAAATTCTGTTAATTTTGCTCGGGGCGAGACCTGAGGCGGGACGAGTCCGGAGCAGGGTCCAACCCGCGCATCCTTCCCCCTGAACGGGGCAACAGCTGAGGGCAACACCCTGGGAGGTGCACTGGGCAGCTCATTAACTGCTGGGCCTAATGAGCTGCTTGGCTGGGCTGTCCACGAGGGGAGTGCTTGGCTGGGGTGATATGCTGGATGTGGAGCAGGCGGCCCAGGCAGGCCAGGAGCGGTCACGGGGGTTGGGGGGCTGCGCCGCCCCTCAGCATCTGCTCCGCTCTGACATTGTGCTCACTTGGGCCTTTTTCTTTTTTTTTTTTTAATTGTCTTGATGTCCCTCATTTGCATAATCCCCAGAATGCAGCGCAGCAGGACTTTTGCTCTGAGCTAATAAATAGATGACAAAAATAAATGTGTCATGTAAGATTTGCTTCCGTTTCTTGCCTTTGTGAGGGAGCTCCCACCAAGGAATGATGCTGAGGGGGGGGGTTGATCTCCCAGGAACTGTCAGCCTGGCCTGCCACGGGCCACAGCTTTGCCAGATGCTTGGCTGAAGCTGTGTGCTGGGAGCAGGAGGAAAAAGTGGCTGTGGAACACGTGGATGTGCTCCTGGCAGCCTGGACCCTCCAAAGCTCTTCCCCAAAATGATCCCACTACAAAAAAGGTTCATCGTTGTGTTCATAGTCTGATTGCATCCAGTGACAGGCAGGTGCTTGGGGTGCCTTATTTTTAAGGTGTTTACTTCCAGATTCCAGAGCACTGTGGTTTCCCCTCCTCCCTGATGCCAGGACCAGCTCTCCTTACTTATGAAATTAGTTCCCTGAGCTGGGAAAAAGAGTAATTGCCCTGCCATGAATATCCAAGCAGACTCAAGAGGCTGAAAAGGTGCCATGTATTTGCTACAGGGTTATTTCCCCTTGGTTTTACAAGAATTTATGCATCCCCTCGTAGAACTTGGCTGGAATGCCAGAGATGCCACCCTAAAACAGCCTTAACAGGCTCTGGGTTTTAACACGTGGGCTGTGATTGTCACTCTGCATCCTCGGAAATCTTTGCTCCAAGACTGGGTGTTTTCCCAGGATGGAGCTCAGCTGGAAGTGAAGGAGGTGCTGGGCTTTGGGTCAGACCTGGAATGCCAGGTCTGGGGTTTGGATCTGATGGAGGACAGCCATGAGGCTTCTCAGATTCCTGAAGCAGGGATGGGTTCTTTCGCAGAGGTGCTGGCAGCTCTGGAGATCACACCTCGTGCATTCCAGCAGTTGGTGCTTTTTTTTCTTCCCACAGCCCTGTGATTCTGGAGGGGTCTCAGCTCTGATAGGAAAACACTGTAGCACTTCCAACTGTGCTGTTTGTCGAGGACAGCCTGAAAACATAAGACCTAAAGGGCCAAGGCTACGAGGGAAACACAGACCCGAGGATAGGTGAGCTTGTTGGTTTTTTTTCCCTTTTAAACCCCTGCCCAATTTTAAATCGCTTTTATGACTGTACATAAGTGCCTTGTACATGCAGATGGACACGGGTGGGGGAAGCAAAGGCAGAGCAGGAGGGAGAGGTGAGCTGTGGAGTGAGGCTGGGTCAGGACTCTGGCTGTGGTGAGACCCAGTGGCAGAGCTTTCCACCACGGGAAAAGGAATTCCACCTGCAACAAGCCCCCTCCCAGCTCATCCCAGCAGCAAGGTCTGCACCCCTGGTGGCCTGGACCAGGCTCCCCCCCAGCCTGAGCACCAGATCCATGTGGTGGGATGAGACAGTGCAGAGCTGGGACACGGGAAGGCAGAGCACCACAAGGATGGAAAGCAGAGAAAACCAGCAAGAGCGGTGGAAATGAGCTGAGGTACAGGAAGACTCCGGCACATCCCTCCAGGATGCAGCAAATAATTTTCCCTTTCCCCAAAGCACCAGGGCGAGAGGATGGGATCATCCGTCTTCATTACATCAGCAGAATAGGCTCTGTCAGGTTACACTGGAAAACCAATCAATATTCCCTGTGGCCTCGCTGGCCACAGCTCCCACCACTCCAGGAGCAGCCACGGGACACGAGCTTGGGTGTTCAGGCTCTGCTCCCCGGGCAACACCCGTCCCCACAGGACTGGGGGGGACACAGAGACACCCAATTATTGCCACACACCTCTGATCCTTTAAACAAGTTCACATCCTCATCCAGCTCCCCAGGTGTTTGGCTTTCCCGTTGCCATAAAATCCTGACACCCGGCCCTGTGTTCCCTGTAGGCAGCAGGACAACCTTCCTGCAACAAAACCCCACAGCAGCTCATGTAGTCAGGGAGCAAAAATCACCCTGGGGAAAGATTTATTTTCCCAGTTGCAATCACGCAGCTCCACCTGGGCTGCAAACCCAACTCGCACGCAGAGCTCTGGCACAGAGCGAGGCACTGCCCTCCCCTTCAGGGGTCAGCCCTGCCTGGGTGGGCACCTGACAGCTCCTGGAGAGCATTCCAGCAGCATTCCCGCTGTCTGATTGCGAGAAGACAGCCCCCTGGAATGGGAGACCCTCAGGGCAGACAAGACGCTGATCGCCACACGGGTCCTTGGATTTTCCCACCCCGTGTGTCTGTGGGACCCACCACAACTGGGGATCCTTCACTGGAGGTAACTGCCCAGCATCAGCCAGCCCACACAACTGGCCTGGCCCCTCTAAGCCCACCCTACAGACCCTTCCTAGGGCAGGAATGGGGGGCTGGAGAGCTCCTCAGTGCCCTGGGGAGCTCCACTCCCTCCGTTTCCAAGGCAGCTCTCAGAGCAGTCGCTCCCGCCTCGTGCCCGGGCTCCTGCTGCAACAAAAGTCTCTCCCAAGGCAAGACAGGCCCCATCCATCTTGCTCCCAACGCGGCCACACGACTAAAAATAAGCCAATAAAGCAGCAATCACCTTGGAGCAGCAGCAGCAGCAGCTCTATTACAGCAGAGGAGCTGCGGCAGCTGCGCCCCAACCCCCGGCACAGAGCCAGGACCCCAGGAACCCCCACCCGCCCTGCTCTCCCCCCTGCTGTGGTGGGATGGTGGTGGGAGCAGCCTGGCAGCACCTGCTGCTGCCCCACAGCCCTGGTTCTGCCTCTCTGGGCTTTTCCCGGCTGCCCCATGGCGTCTCTGCACGTGCTGGGGACAGCTCTGAGCTTCCAGCACCCATCCTGGCTGTGGGGAGCAGGAGAGGGGCTGCAGACAGGGACGGGCTGAGAGAGCTGGGGCTGTTCAGCCTGGAGAGGAGAAGGTGGTGTGGAGACCTCCCAGCACCTCCCAGGATCCGAAGGGGCTCTAAAGAAGCCGGGGAGGGTCTGATCATCAGGAACTGGAGTGACAGGACAAAGAGTAAGGGGTTCAAACTGACAGAGGGGAAATTTAGGTCAGATATTGGGAAGAAATCCTTCCCTGTGAGGGTGGGGAGGCCCTGGCACAGGTTGCCCAGAGAAGCTGTGGCTGCCCCATCCCTGGAAGTGTCCAAGGACAGGTTGGAGCAACCTGGTCTAGTGGAAGGTGTCCTGCCAATGGCAGGGGGTAGCACTGGGTGATCTTTAAGGTCCCTTCCAACCCAAACCATTCTATGACTATTGCAGAGTTTGGGTAACCCCTCAGCACCCCTTTCTGCAGAGAACTGTAAATAAATCAAATACCTCGCCCCCGTGTGTGGATCAGCTCCTTGCACACCGAGTAAAAGAACCCAGATTTGGGACAACTCTCCCCTCTCCCCCCTTCCTTTCTGTGAGCCTTTAATGATCTGTTCACGTTTTGCTGTCCCAGCAGCTCTCCCCAGCCGGACTGCAGGTCCAGGGACCCAGTTCCAGGAGGTTTTTGTGTCCCTCTCCCCCGCAGCTGCCGGCCCCGGGGCAGCCCCAG
The DNA here is from genome assembly GCA_035584735.1 of Pseudotriccus pelzelni. Classification (NCBI taxonomy): domain Eukaryota; kingdom Metazoa; phylum Chordata; class Aves; order Passeriformes; family Tyrannidae; genus Pseudotriccus; species Pseudotriccus pelzelni. The sequence goes on along the minus strand of JAWMRA010000072.1, from coordinate 2,906,388 downwards.
CCCGATGTGATGCTCTGGGTGTTTGCATCTGTTTCCGTTGCAAGCGCTCATTTGTCATGTAGATCTCCTGGCATTTTTTTAAAGGGTAGATTAATTTAGGGGAGCTCTCGGATCCAATTTCCCCCGGCAATGGCTCTATTAGGCTGTGCACAGCAGATACAGGCTCCCGTCCTCCTGCTGCTACTGATGGAATTTGATTCCGCGCTGCCAAATCTGCAGGGCTGCGAACACATTCCCACTCCTGATTAATGTGAGTAATTTCTGCTTGAAAGAAGGTTGAAATGAGCAGCCGAGGGGAAGCGAACGGTGAGGGTTCTCCCCAATCCTCCCCCCCCCCCCCCCACCACCACCTCCCCCGGCCTTCGCTGCTGCTCGCATTTCCCAGCTCGGGAAATGGGCGAGCAGATAAACACACTCGCTGGCCCCGTTTCAGCGCGGCAGAAGGTGCGGGAGGAGGCGGAGGGGGGACATCACGGTGGGACCCTGCGGGGATGGGCGGAGGGACGAGCCGGGGGACCCCCCCCGCCCCCGGGCCGGGAGGGGAAGGGACCCCCGGCCCCGCAATGCCCCGTCCCGCTCAGGGGGGCTGCGGGGGGGAGGCGGCACCGGGAGGTGGGACACGCACAGCTTGAAACGGGGGGACACGGGGGGGACATACGGGGTGCGCAAGGGGGTACGCGTGGGTTACACAGGGGAATACACAGGGGATACACCGGGGGAGACGCGGGGATTCGCTGGGGGGGGGTACATGGGGGTACACAGGGACACCCGGGGGGAAACACGTGGGGGACACGCCGGGCTCGCCGCGTGTGCACAGGAGGATACACGAGGGGGGGACGTGGCGGGCACAGGGGGGGCTTCACTGCGGGGAATGGGGGGCGGGGGGGCGGTGACTGTACCACGGGGACACGGTGAGGACCCCCTGCCTCAGCATCCCTGTCCTGCCCCACAGCAGGGTCTTTGTAGGACCAGGAATAACGGGAGCTTTTCCCCAGCGAGCCCCCGTCCCCTGTGTCCTCTCCCTCAGCAGCAGCGGTGGCTTTGCCTCTCCTTTTCAATTTATTTTTATAAGGAAGGAGGGAGAGAGAGAGAGAAGGAGAGAGAGAGAGAAAGAGAGAGAGAGAGTCACATCCTAATCTGGCAAAATGTCAGGGAGTGATTCAGAGAAGAGGCGAGCGGCAGAGAGAGGCAGCCCACACAGGAGACTTGTTTCTGATTTCCAAATGTCAGCATGTCCTTTAATTAAATGCTGATTAACAGGGGACGTGCTCCCTTGTGCCGGAGCCGGGGCTGCTGCTGCGAACACCGGCTCCACAGAGAGCCCCGCGGCCGCTCCCACCCCTGGGATGAGCCGCGGGAGCTGAGCCAGGAGCAGCCTCATCCCGTGCTTTGCAGCTCACCGAGGGCACCCAAAGGTGCTGGGTCAGCTGCTGCTGAAGCCTCTGGCGCCCAGGTCCCCATTCCTGGTGTAGCCTCTGAGCTGGGATCGCACCCAAGGTTTTTGCCTCCACGTGGAAGTTGTGTCGGATCTCGTGGAGTGAATCTGGATGCCAAACCCCGGTGTGGATGCTCTTACTTTAGTTTGAGCAGCTCTTTTCCTCCTCAGCTCTGTCTGCTCTCTGCACACTTGAGCTAAGCTGCAAAAAATGCTCTTGGATTTGGGATCTCCGAAAGCAACTCGTGTGCGGTGTCCCTAAGCGCTGTCAGTCACAATGCTCCTCTTTGTCCCCTCAAAGCTGCCTTGGCTTTGAAGTCAGTGGGAGGGTTATCCTTGAGGGAAAGGAGGGCTGGGTTGTGCTCTGGGCTGTGTGGGCCCTGGAGGGTGACAAACCCTCTCTGACCCTGGAAGTGATGAGCAGCTCCCTAAAGAAACTTCCCCCAGGCCCCGGGGGCCGGAGGAGGTGGGATTTGGGACGGAGCAGGTGAGTTTGGCCAGCACTGTGCCCCACTGTGTGCACTCACAGCCATTCCTGGCCTGGGGGGCTTTGCACAGGACCCGGCAAGTGTGGACCCTCCTGGTGAACTCCATGCCCTGGGATGGGTGCTCCCCTAAGCCTGGTTCTAATCAGTCCTTCAGGATGGTTCAGGCTGGTCTGGGGAGGCCCCACACAGGAGCAGCAGGTTTATGAGACAACAGGGGAACACACTGCTCTGCCCTGAATGCGTCTGGCTGACCGTAAAAGCATTCCTGAGAGTACAAGAGCTCTCCAGGCTGCACAGAAACTTTTACCTTGGGCAGCCTCCCTCAGAGACCTGTGTCACACTGTGACAGAGCCATCCATGTGAGCAAAGCCACGGAGGTGACAGGGCTGAAGTCACGCGCCAGACATCCCCAAGTCTGAAATAGTCTATAATTAAAAACAAGCTTTGCAGAGGGGAAAAGCTTTGAGGGGAAAAGCTTTCCACGCTTATGCTCCCGTCCCCACATCCATCCCAGCACCTCCAGAAAGTCTTTCCTCTTTTTTGGTGTCACCTCCAGAGCTGTGGCCTTGTGTGACCAGGGGCTCTGGGAGTCCCATCTCCCTGTTCCCCGTTCCCTGTGCAGTTCCCAGGGGCTCTGGGTGTCCCATCTCCCTGTTCCCTGTTCCCTGTGCAGTTCCCAGGGGCTCTGGGTGCCCCAGTCTCCCAGTGCCCTGGCGAAGCGCAGCTCACAGCAACAAGTGTTCCCTCTCCAGACTCCCACAGAGACGTTGCCTATTCCCAAGCGCCACCTGATGGCATCACCGCCAGGAAGGATTTGTCCGACAATGTTTATACCGGCACAGACACAGGAATCAGCTCCGACAGCAGGGAGGGTGGAAATGGGGAATGGGGATGCTGAGAGCAGCCCCGGCTCAGCACCCTGCCCTGTGTCCATCCCTGGGACGGGGCAGAGCAAAGCCGAGCTCAGGGGATGCCCACAACGGCTCCCCTCGTCTTCTCAAGCCCATAAAAGTTCTTCCGAGCTACCCAGGAGGCAGGGAGATCCCGCTAGCCCTGGCTGGAGGATCCCCACAGCTCCCCCCTCTTTAATTCTCCTGGATGCGCCTGAGAAAACAGCTCTGTGTTTATAAACGTGAGAACGAACTACGCAGAAATCCCGGGAGCAGCAAGTCCCGAACACCTCCCACGCCGCAGTGCGAGAGAAGTCACTTTCCTCTGCCACCAGACAAGGGGCTTTGTCACAGCAGTGTCACCCCCCACCTCCCTCGGCCTCCCCAGAGGTGCCACCCAGCCGTGTGGGGGGCACCTTCTGTCTGCAACAGCCAAGCAGAGGTTGGACACACTCCAGCCAAAGGAGACGGTCTCCCCCGAAACAGCAAACACAAGCAGGGCTCACAGAACCAGCAACAGTGCCTGGAAGAGACATCCTTCGGCCACGCGTCCCCCTCCCCTCTCCGCAGACCAGTTCAGGGCAGGGGACGTGGGTGAGATTAACACAGTGCTGGGTCAGGGGCGTCTTTGAGCACAAAGCCCTTGGAGAGGGGAGCTTAACTCTGCCACGGCCCTGCTCCACTGCTCCCCCTGCCCTCCCCTCCCTCCGCCGGCAGCGCCGGGCGTCTGACACTTGTCAGGGAAAGGCACCCGTTCGGGAGAGCCCCCTGAGCTGGGCAGGGCAGTGCCGGCTCCCCAGGGACGGTTCTTGCCAGCCGGGATCCCCGCTCAGTGCCCCGGCTCCCAAGCCCACCCACCCCGCGGGGACCACCCCTCTCCCCAGGTCCCGCTTAAGCGTCCGCTCCCGATTTTAGTGGGGAGCACCAGAACCCCCCACACGGAGGCACCGGGACGGAGAGGCTGCGGCGAAGCGTTTGTGCTGGGAGGGATGGGGAGAGGACGCCGGGGAAGGGGAGGTGGCGGTGGTGGGAAGGGTTGGGGTGGTGGAGGGGGGGGGGGGATGAATCATTTCGAGCTAGCCAGATTTCCATATTCCCCCTGCTGGAAAATTAAAGTCTGCTCCGAGTTTGCATCCCAAATGTGATTGCTTTCGGATCCCTGCCTTGGAAAGCACGTACCTCTCTCAGCAGCCGGCCCTGCCGGGATCAGTGTCCATGCTGTCTACCTGTCAGCAGGCTCTTCCTTCTGTTCACGCTGAGCATCATATTTGCTTTGAACACCGAGGTAGTTAAAAGCTGCAACTTAAGGACTCGAGGCGGGCGGGGGGGTTGGAGGTGGACGGACTCACTGAGCATGAAAAGCAGCCATTGGCTCTGCCTCCCCGGCTGCTCTGCCACTGGGCCGGGCTGAACATGTGTCGTCCTTCCCCTCGGCTCCCCTGGTTTCCCCGGCGCTGTCCTTCCCCGGGAGGGCGGCGGCGGTTGGGGACGGACGGGGCCCCCTCACCCCCGGCACGGAGCGCACCTGCCCCGGGCAGATGCGGACGCCGCTCCCGACGCTCCGCTCCCTCCCGGGGCCGCGCGGCATATGGTGCCTGATTTTTAATTTCCTCGTATGGCGACTGGCAGGTTTTTCTCACCGCGCTTTAGCGGGCCTTTTGATTACCCCCCCCACCCCTCATCCCCTCCCCCGGTAGGGCCTTACGTGCCAACTGGCCGTATGGGCCGAACAAAGGCACTTCCCGATCCCACCGCTCCCGACTTCCTTCTCATTAACGGGGAGCTCTTGGCTTGAGCCCCGGCCAGGAGAGCAGGGGCCGCGTGCTGCCTTCAAAGATGCTTCTCCCCCTCCTTGTGTTCCCGGGAAAAGGAAGCCGGCTACAAGCCTCCTTCAAACCCTGCCTGTCTGTTACCTGTCAGCCCCATGCAGGATCGGCCTTGCCAGGTGAAGCAGCTGAGTGTCTAAAGCGATGGCAGCGGGAGAATCCGTCTTTTGTGCAGGGCTGCTCTCCCAGGCTCTCTGCAAACACGAGCGGAGTCCCCGAGTTTCGCTCGGGTCCTGCTGGGGAAGCTTCCACTGCAACCAAAACCGCTTTTCTTGCAAAACTCGAGGTGCTTTATAACAGGAGGAATTAGTCCAGCCCCGTGTGATTACAGGGAGCCACGCTGTGTCTCTTGGGTGCCACCATTTCCAACCGCACGCATTGTGCTCGGCAGGTTTGCTCACTCTCCCGCATTAATTCCCGCTTCCTCCTGGGAACGGCTTTCACTCTGCAGGCTGTTCAAGCTGAGGCTGGGTCAGGGACTGTGTGAGCACAAATGGGACAACGAGCAGCCTGGTTGTGTCTTCTGAAAGGTTTCTGCTGCGTGTGGCGTTGGCTGTGACAGCAGGGATGTCACTTCTGTGCAGAGTCTTCACAGGGATGGGGAGCCCCTTTCCTGCTCGTGGAGAAGCAGCTGCTGCCTCAGTGAGGGTGTGAGGGCACTTCCCACCTCTGATCCCGCTCTGCCACCCCAGTGCAGCATTGCCACGGCACTCTGCTCCTCTGCCTGGCATTAGAGGGAACAATCCCAGTGTGTTTTGCACATGAGGAGCGTGGCAAATGGATTTGCCATCTTCATGGGCTTTGTTTTTTAAGAAAAGCAGACACTACTAGAAACATAATCACTTTACACTGCCACTGTTACAAAACTAAGCTCAGCAAACACCCTGTTCACCTCTGTTTGGGCAGAGGGGATCCTTAGGATGGCAGGGAATTCCTTCTATGAATTTTATTCCTCAGTAGACCCCGAGGCTGCAAGGGCATCCCATTATCTGTGCGGGAACTGAGGACTTTGCTGTCTGTTTGATGCACAGGATGAAGATTTCAGCAGCACCTCTGGCCCTGGGGCACTGCTGGCTGGAGTGACCTGGCCAAACCCTCGGGAACATGGAGAACTGCTGACAAACAGGGATTTCTGATGCTGCTCCTGAGGGGCAGGACACACCAGCACCTGGATGAGCAGGGTGGTGAATTCCTGCAAAGCTGGAGTGTGTGTTTGTGTGTGTGTGCAGGGGGGGGAAATGTGATGCTCACAGGATCAGGGATGTGGTCAGGCTGTGTTTGCTGCTGGACAGTCACAGGTGAGCGGAGCATCCCTTCCCGCAGGGGCTTCACAGCCTTGCCAGCTGCAGGACAGCTCGGCGGCAGGTAATGTTGAGAAAACTGTTCGTAAAGGAGGGGTTACACCCTCTAAAATCCACACTCTGAGCTGGATTTCCATAGCACGGGCTGAGCTCCACGGAGGGCAGAAAGGAGGGACAGTTAATCCGTCCTTGGGGATGTTTCAGCTGCCCTAAATCCCAGCGTTCTCACAAAGGTCCACCTGGTTCCTGTAGCAGCATGTGGGTAAAGAAAGCTCTGCCAGGTTTTTTAAGTGTTTCTCCAAAATCCACCTGCCAGCAGGGGCAGGAGGCGGTTTGTGGAGAAATGAGACGTCGCCTGAGAATTGCAAGAGAGGGATCATTTGTCTTAAAAATGTTTCATGTGAAAGCGTAACAGTTGTGGCCCGGGAGAAAACTGCGGGTGTTTCATCCCGTTCCTGCACAAAACCCAGCCAAAACAGCTTTAATGGCTTTGAGCTGAAGGAAGAGAGATTTGGATGAGATATTGGGAAGGAATTCTCCCCTGTGAGGGTGGGCAGGCCCTGGCACAGGTTGCCCAGAGAAGCTGTGGCTGCCC
>JAWMRA010000072.1:2839143-2899753 GCA_035584735.1 Pseudotriccus pelzelni | reverse complement strand
GCCCCATCCCTGGAAGTGTCCAAGGCCAGCTTGGAGCAACCTGGGCTGGTGGAAGGTGTCCCTGCCCATGGCAGGGGGTGGCACTGGATGATTTTTAAGGTCCCTTCCGGCCCAAACCATTCTGTGATTTTGTGATTTACATTTTCAGAGATGAAACGGCGGGGGTTGTTGTTAAAGCAGGGTGGTCCCCAGCCACTGCAGCCCTTGTGAGCACCGTGCCCAGCCATGGGCACAGGCTGGGCTGGGCCACAGCAGCACCCCCTGCCCTCCTAGTGACACCAGGGGACGGCTTTGGCCTCTCCAGCCCTCGGCAGGAGCAGATCCTGCCGTGCCAGGCTGGGCAGTGGAGCATGGGGCCCATTTGCCGGTTTTCCTCGACTTAGCAGCCAGCTTTCAACTCCAGCCCGCTGATTGTTGCTGAAATGCAGCGCTGGGCAATGATTTCCACATGCCTGCCTGTGCACAAGGGAGGACGGGCCAGGGCAGGGGAGGCATTGAACACATTTTCTTTCCATGACTCGGTGCCTATTGAATGTCAGGGCAGTGGGGAAGGGAACTGCTGCCTGGATGCAGCGACTGTAAAATATTCCCCGCAGACCTCCAGGGAGCTGCTCTCCTCGGAGCAACACACATGCATGTCCATGTGAGTTTAGCAGTGGAGAAAACGTGCCCCTGAGCTGCTGGGGGCTCTGCAGGGCTCTGCAGCCCAGACACTGCTCGGTGTGGCAGGGAGCAGGGCTGGAGGAGCTGCAGGAGAAAAACAGGTGAAACACCCCCCTGGAGCTGCCCTGGGCTTCCTGGAGAAGTCAAGCACATTCACATTGCTGCCATTTATCTGATGCTTCAGTCGGAGCTGTCAGGTTTAATATACTGTGTGTCTTTGCTGGGATTGCCAGGACTCCTATGTGAGAGCTCTGGGCTGCAGATGGGAGCTCTGGACTCTCTCTAGGGAGGCAGCGATGCCTGCTGGGTACAGCGCTGTTTGGAGGTCGCATCTTTCTTAACTGGTTCTTACTGGGCCTGGTGTGTCAGTGCTTGGTGTGTTTTGACATCTCCCCTCTCAGCCTGCACACTGTGCAGGTGAGCTCCTGCCTCTCTGTGTGTGCTCTGGGAGGGGTGGCTGGGGCTGCTCCCCACTTTGGGGAGGGGGATTAAATGGGAGTGAGCGGCTAACAGCAAAAATTAGATGTTGCTGCACCCAAAATTAGCTGTTCTTACACCAAAGGGCACTTTGTGTGGCTGTAACAGAGGATGGGCTGCTCTGTTGTGCTTCTGGAGACCGCTGGCACCTCTGCTCAGCCTGAGCTGCCTTGGTCTCCTCCTAAGGCAGGTTTGGAGCCCTCCAGCTGTCCCTCCTCCCCAGGCTGCCCTGGGCTCGCTCTCCCCTCTGTCCCAAGGCCAGCTCCCAGCCCTGGATGGAGTGTCCCCACCGGGGCCTCACCACGGGAGGGAGAAGCGGAGGATTTAATGTGTCTGGCCAGGAGCCACGCAGGGGGCGGGCCTGGGGCAGGCTCAGCTTTACAAGGCAGGCACTGCCTGGGCTCCAGCTTTGTGCCAGTCCACGCAGCATCCCCTGGACAGCCTGGGACAGGGACAAGGGCTGCACAGTGGGGTCTTTCAGGCTGTGTTTGCCCCTGTGATGTGACGCCGGGGCTGGGACTGCTCTCTCTGTGTCCCCAGGGCTGTGCTGACTCCTCGTCATCCCACGGCCCCTCTCACATCCCTGCAGTGGCGTTTGCTGACAGGGAAGGTTCTGGAGAGGAGCAGCCCCAGCAAACCCCTCAGGGGCTGTGATTGAAATGCTGCTCAGGATGCTGCAGCATTCCTTGTGGCTCCTGGCACTCCCACCTGCATCCCACTGGCAGCCCATGGAACACAGGTACCAATTTCCCCATGCCTCAGGAAGCTCAGAACCTCGGGCTGCTGTGTGACTGGGGCTGGCTTTTCAGGATGGGAATAAATGAGAGTGATTGCTCTGGTGTGCAGCAGAAACAGGACTGCCTCTGCTCAGAGGAAACCCCACGATTGTGCCAAGAGCAGGGACAGCCCAGAGCCGTCACCCCGGGTTATGTGCATCACGTTCCCGCCTGGACTCGGCACCAACAAAGACAGGAGCACCCAGGTGTGTGTCAGGCCTCTCTGCCTGCTGCAGCCTTTGCCTCCTTCTCACCTCCCCCTCCTCTCCCCTCTCCAGCCCAAGGCAGCTGGGCCGAGGTGCTGTTTGCAGGGAGGTGACAGCAGACACGGCGGTGAGGAAGCACAGCCCGCCCCCCACCCCGTGTCTTCAAAAGATGTAATTTATCTCAAAAGGGGGAACAGCTGCGGGATGAAACCCGGCACTCCTTTTGGCTGGCCCAGGCAAGGGACGCACTAGGAACTGCATGACTATTCCCAGTGTGGAATACACCGCGAGGAGGAGGATGTGCTGAGCAAAGTCTCCCCCAGCACGAGCTGAGGTGATCACAGCCATGGACCTACATAAAGTTTTGCAGTTTCCCAGCCAGGGCCATTTTTTTATGAAACACTCCTAACCACTGCCCCGTTTTTTTATGAAACACTCCCAGCTACAACGAGGCCACTTTCACACCTGATTTCCCCCGGACCTCTGTGAGGGTGTGTGATTCCACTGTGACAACACAAGAGGGGAAAAAACAGCCCCAGAACCCAAAGTAATTTTAGAAAAACTCACAAAAACACAAGCACTTCTGTCTGCCTTTTGCTCAGCCGTTACGTTGGCATGTTTGGAAAATGCCCCGAGGCTCTGCCTTGGAAACACACTGCTGGGATTGCAGAGGCATCTCAGGTGGGTGCCAAGTTCAACACCAGCGACCTCAGCCCGATAAGGGACACTTTGCTTTGTGCTCTGTTACCAGCAGAGCAGCTCCAGCCCCATTAACAGTTTAGGGCCTCGTTAGCCCCACATCAGTCTGCCAGGCAGATGTGCTGTGTTCTTGTCCCACACGCTGGGGAACATCCATCACAGCCTGATGCCTCCCCTCCAGTCTTTGAACAGGCAGGGATAGCAATCCCAGCTGGGTGCTTTCCCTCTCCACATCCTCCTCCAGAGCCATCCCTGTCGGGCTTACAGCAATCCCTGGCATGTTGATTATTGTAATTTATGTTTAGGAGGAATGTTACGCACCAATAAGCAGCTCGTGTGACACAACCACTGAGCTCATGTCTCTCTGTCCACTAATTGCTTGTAACATTCTTGCCCTTTCTCTTCGAGCTGCTTTCCATGTTCCAGCTCCAGTTTGGGGTCTTCCTCTCCTTAATTTCCCAGAGCTTTTGCTGGGGATCTCCTTTGGCTTCTGTTTCAAAGGGGACTGGGAGTGCCAGGTGGTCTCAGAGCCGTGGTGTGGGGGGTGTGGCAGCAGTTGTTCCACCGAGGGCTGCACTGTGTGCTGGGAATGGCACGTAAGTGTTCCAGACATCTCCCCCCCCACCCCCAGGGTGACATCTCCGCTTTAAATAGAGGAGAGCTGAATAGGGAAGTCAGAGGGATTCCAGAGCCTGGCTTGCACACTGTGCTGTGGAAAACCTGCCCGTTTCTGCGGCCAGCGGCGTGAAGGGAGCGTGATGGCCAACTCACCCGGAGCTGAGTGTGCACCCACATGACGAGGTACTCATTGACCAGGGGTTAGGAGAGGGCAGGCGGCCACACGAGCCAAGAGGCACATCACACCTCTGGGTCTCACCCTCTGCTGCTCCTCCCTGAGCCCTGCAGAGCAGAGGATGCAAATGCTCGGGATGCAGGTGAGAAAGCAGCAGCTCCAGGCGGTGAGAAACGAGCTGCTCGCCCTGTGCCACCGAGGACAGGCTCTCTCACCCCTGCTGCGAAGTCACCACATCCCAAATGGGGCAATGTGACTCAGGTTTGAACTCCCCATCTGCTTGTGGGTTGGGGGGGGGGCAGTTCCAGTTCAGAGCCCGCCGGTTCAGCCCTGTGTGCTCAGACAGGGCTCAGCTCACGTGCTCACAAAGGGGGTTGACTGAAGAGCTGGTGTTGAATGTCTGACCCCACTCACACAGCCCACAAGCACCACTCAGGTGCTGCCGTGGGACAGGCCAAAGTGAACAGACAAAATGGATCCTGGTAAAACATCCCTTTCCTCCACGGGGGCTCAGCTTTTACCACACCATCTGTGAGCCGCTCCCCTGTTCCTCGAAGTGTCTCCCAGCAAGCTTGATGGTTCTAATATAAGAAAGGAGAGTCAGCAAGTCCGATGAGACTCCCACGTTCCAAAAGGAAAAGGGAAAAAAGGAGTTCTGTCAGCAGCAGAAAGCCCAGATTTGTGTCTCCTGGGCAGTCCTGTGGGATCTCAGAGGCCTGGAAAGGAGAAGACCCTATATGCTCCCCCAGAAAGGATTTCCCCACAGAGAACTTATGCTCCTTTTCCTCCCCCATCCCACCAGCTCTGCTGTGTCCTCTGGGCTCCCACCTTCCATACTCGGTGTAGATAGATTTTGCTCCTTCCCTGCCCAGGTGTGCTGCTGGCATCCCTCAGCCTTCCCCCCGCCACATTAAACCTCCTGCACATCCCCCAGATTTAGGCACGACGCCCACTAATTACAGCAACTCTGCTGCCAGGCAGGATGGTCTGTAGAGGGAAGGCGAGGACTAATATAGCTGAGGATATAAGAAATTAATTAGTTTCAGACAGACAATGTTGGCACCTCCAGTCAGCCTGATTTATTTCCATGGCTGCTCTATTTCTGGCAAACCGAGAATGTTTGACTAAATATAAGACAACAAGTAGCTGGAACGGGTGGCGGAGCCGCTGCTAAATACGTAACCCCACCGACAGGGTGACAGAGGCTGGAAGCTCCGCGGCCGCCCAGGGGATGCAGGTCCCGCTTTCACGGGCTGCCCCCGCTCAGGCACGTCTGCCAAGAACCTCAAGGACGGGTGGGAAGAGCCGCAGGAGGGAACTCCCCTGACCCGGGTGCGAGGCTGCGATCAGCGTGCGCGTGTCCGTGTGTCCCTGCGTGTCCGTGTGTCCCTGCGTGTCCGTGTGTCCCTGCCCGCAGCGCGGCCGGGGCAGCGGGGCCGAGCGGGCTCCTTATCCCGGGGCTGCGGCGGGGAGGAGCCAGCGCCGCTCCGAGCCGAGCGCCGGCAGCGCTCCCGCACCGCGCCGGGTCCCGCACCGGCACCGCTCCAGCTCCTGCTCCTGCTCCGCCTCTGAGCCGGCTCCGGTACCGCTCCAACCCGCTCGCTCCAGCTCCTCTGCTCCGGCATCAGCGCCGCTCCAGACCCTTCCCGGCACCGGCACCGCTCCCGACCCGCTCCCGGCTCGTTCCCAGCCCGGCCCCGCTCCCGGCCCGTTCCCGGAGCGGCCCCGCGGCTCCCGCAGCGCCGCCCCGGCTCTGCCCCGGCCCCGCCGTGCCGGCGGCAGGAAGGAGGAAGGGACACGCCAGGAGGGACCGCGACCTGCTCGGTGAGTGCCCCCGCGGGGGGATGGGGGTCCCTGCCCGCCCCCACCCCGCCAGCCTCGCTGCTTTTGGGACTGTTTGGGGGCAGAAAGTGCGAGGGGAGGGAAGAGCTGAAGTTGGAGGTATGGGGAGGGAGGGTTCAGCTCCGTGCCGAGCGCAGCGAGAATTTATACCTGTCCGTGCGCTGGTGCGGGAGATTCCTGCGCGTGTTTTGGTCCTAAACCTGCGTTAGGGAGCTCTGGTCAACGCTTCACTCGTTATCAACTTCGGCAGACACCCCTGGCGTGGGTCCCGCTGTGAAGGTCCTGGGGGGACCGTTCCAGAGGGAGAGTTCCCGTGGGGGGGTGGTGCTGACACCCAGGGGCTGCGTGCTGGGTTCCCCGGCTCAGACAGGAGCCCTGCCGGTGGCCACCCGGCGTTCCCCTTGCGCTGCATTTTTTCGTGGCTGTCACTGTCAGCTGCATCTCTCCAACCCGCCTGTTGCTCTGACAAGTTCCCAGGGATGTGGGAGAACTTGCCCTAGAATGCCCGTCCCCCTCCTCGCTCCTGAGAGCTGCTCTACCTGCCTCCTGAAAACTCAGGCTTTAATGGACTGGCTCATCTCTCCATGAAAACAACCTGGAATGAGCGTGTTGGCACAACAGTGGCAGTTAGCTCTGAAAAGAAGAACCACCAGGGTCAGGCCTGGGGCTGCTGGCAAAGGGTTTTGTGCTGTGCATCAAGCAGATGAGCAGTGTGATGTGACGTGTGTGTGTCGGGCTTGGAGAAGGTGCCTGAAGGGCAAGGGCTTTGAACAAGCATCAGGCAGAAAGTTAGAGCCTCTGGATAAGATCTGTGAAAGGGCCAAATGCCTTCAGACAGGACCCTGCAAGGAAACGGGATTTAATTTCCTCCTCAGTGGTAATGGGGCGGCACAAAGATCTGCAGATGTGCTTCCCCACAGCTGAAATGTGCTAAATGCAAGCAGAGTCTTGTTTTCCTGCCTCACGAGGCTTTGCCAGGGCATCTGGGTCACCCCGGCTGGGGAGGGGTCATGGAAACCAGTTCCCGTGATCCTGAAAAGATTCCCCTGGTGCAGCCAGCCAGCCATGAGATAACTGGATAGTTTGTGTCAGCAGGAACACATCAGTGGGGGCACACTGAGATCTCAAAGTGCATTTGTAGCCTAGAGCATCCTTTCCTCCCTGGGGAAGACACATCCATGGGAGGTGACTGTCCTGGAGCCCGATGCACAGGAGGAACAGAGGCAGCAGTAGGAGGGCACCTTCATCTCTGTGTGTAGGTGTGAGGCACCCAGCTCACAGTGCACTGATTTTTAGGCTCTTGGCATGCCAGAAAACTTCTGAGCAGGTTTTGGTGTCCGTTCTCCAGGCAGGACCACTTCTGGTGGCAGGTCTTGCAGGTTTGGTTCCAAGTACTCAGGTTTACTCGCCCATGCTGGAAAATATTGGTACCAAGTCCAAATGAGAGCCGTTAATAAAGGAGTAGTGGAAAAACCTCGCCAGTAATAGCTGGGAGTTCCCCCTCTCTTATGCTACTTGGATAGAGAGAAAGAAAGAGAGAAAAATCTGTAACTAAGCAGGAACCTGAGGATCTGTCCCTGTCCACGGCCTTGCCACGGATTCTGCCTGACCTTGGACACGTCACCGCCGTATCCCCATGTCTGAGTCCCCCCATCTGTTAACACTTGACCTTGCTTTGTTCTCGGAGGTTTGCTCCCTGAGCTCTGCGGGGCTTTGGGATGCTGGCAGGGATGGGCGTGGAAGCACTAAAATCCTCCTCTCAATGCCACGAAGGCCCCTTTTCACTGAACAAGCTCTTTGTGGGCCCTGAATGGACCCTTCAGACAGGCTTTGCTGCCGAGCCAGTGGCAGAGCCAAGTGATGGTGTCACATATTCGGAGGTTACAGGTGACTGAAATGCAGCTGGATGCGCTCGGCTGATTTTTTTACTGGCTCCCAAAACGAGCTGCTTTAAATCTTTGGCTTTATCAGCTTTTATCTGCTGCCTTTCATGTGCATTCATTGCCAGTGCCACTGGCTTGTTTGTCGGGGTACAGCCCTGAGCAGGGGGGCTGGAGGGGACAGATTTTGCCTTCTGTTGCTGGCACTGCATCTAGAAGAGGTAGATGAAGGCAGCTGCACTTTGCACGTGGTAAAATAGAGAGGCAAAATGGCTCAAGGTGTTACAAGGAGCCTGTGGTAGCTCAGAGAGTCAAGTTTGGATCTCCCAAGCCCATGAGCTCTGTCTGTTCTCTCTCTGTCCTGTGTCCTGTCACCTGGTCAGACAGAAACCTGTGTCTGTACTTTCCATAGGTCGTGTCTGCACTAAAATATCCACACGTTGCTGCTTCCACTGAGACCATCCCTTTGGTCTGGCCTTCTGGAGAGAAATGAATGTTTGGTCAACCCTTGTAAACCCTGAGACATTCCTCTGGCTTCCACACAGACCTGAGGTTTGGGCCAGGAGGTCTGAGAATCTCCAGAAAATCTGGGATGCGTGTTTGGGAGTCATGTCAAATAACAGCAAGGGTTTCCAAGAGGGTTTATACTCAGTAGGAGCCTCCCAAATTCTCCTTCCGTGCTCGGGGAAATTGAGGCAAACTTAAAGCAGCTTCTCCAGGCAAGAGGACAGGGGGTCTTGGCTCTGGGGCCAGTTCAGAGCAGATCCCAGCCCAGCTTGGAGTGAGTTCTGCAGGGTGTAACTCATGTACTGACACCCAGAAAGGTCAGCTCTGCTCTCTGCCATGGACTTGTTTTGCTTCTTCACAGGTAGAAGACCAGTGAAAAGTCTCTATTTAAAAAAGGCCCTTTGCTTTTTCAGCACACTCCATCCACGCAGAGCTTTGACCTGCTGGCTTGGCTTGCCTCTAAATTCACTTGTTCCTGCTGTTTGCAAAGGGAAAGCTGAGAGCAGAAAGCAACCTGTTGATTAATGTAGATGCAAAAAAAAGATCACCAGATTACAATCTGGTGAACAATTCTCGGAGTCGATCCCGTAATCAGCCGGAGCATCTTTTGCTCTCTCTTTACGTTTCTAATCAGGTTTTCTTTTCAGGTAGCATTTTGCCTGCAGCCAGTGCTGCTCATCTGCTGCTTGTTTGCTCAGTCGCTCACAATCTCGGCTGGTGTCTTTGTCTCGGCGGTCTGGCTGGAAAAGAAACTGCTGTGGAATTATTTTCGAGCCACAGAGCAGAGCGGGTGAGCCCCGGGGAGCCGGCTGGGCTCTGTCTGCGCTCCTGCCACCTCTGCCACCTCTCATCTGTCTCCTCCTCTCTTCGCCTCCCTCCTTCCCCTCATTCCAGCTGCCAGTCTCCGAACTTGAGACCCGTGTTCTCTCGCCTTCTGGGCTCCCTGGCTGCTTCAGGGATGAGCTCCAAAGCCGCCGCAATTAAAGCTGGATTTTTGCAGGCGCGCCACATTCCCGCTGGGAAATGTCCACATGTCGCCGGCACAGCGTCCCTGCCCACTGGGCTGATCCCTGCTGAAAATCCGGCCCTTCCTTTTCACACCTGAGCAGCAGCCGGGCTCCTGGTAGAACTCTCCCCCCCGGGCTGAATGCACAATGCAGCTCCAAGTGCAGGCAGGACCTGCGGGAATGCAGCTCGTGGAGCGGGAGGATGCTCCAGGCTCTGGGGGCGCTTGGATCCCGCTGCCAGCACCAGCTCCTCTGGTTTTTGTTTGTGGCTTCTCCGTGACCCCCTCAACTCCCATCAGGGGCCGTCCCTGCCATCCCCGGGGGGCTGGGAGGGTAAATAACCCTGTGAGTGTTCACGCTGAGGGGTGTTTGAGCTGCTGTTTTCAAGGGTTGATGCTCACTGCCTTTCAGGAGCCCCTGGGCTCCTGGAGCAGCTCAGGTGGAACGTTTCAGAGGTCTCAGCTTGGCCTGACCTGTGTTTGCTTCCCTTTCTTCTTCCCTTGTGGGTTTAAATGGGGCGTTTTAGAGCACGGGCAATTCCTCACGAGAGCCTCCGTCCCTGGGCCCAGCAGGCACTGCCAGAACAACAATCCTGCATTATTTGAGCAGCAAATTGCGGATCCAGAGCTGTCAGTGCCTGGCACCTGGCACCTCTGCCAGCACTGCAGGAACACGGGGATCATCAGAGCTGTGATGCAGAGAGGAGGGAGCAAACAGGGTGGAGAGGTGTTGGATTTACTGCCCTTTCCTCAGTGCGTGGGAAGGGGAAGGTTTCTGTGTGCCCCTGGAAGGAAAGGCACTGCCAATGAAGACACTTCAATTAGTGGTGCATTCAATCCAAATATTTTGTTACTTTCCTTTTTTTTTTTTCCCTCCTCTTTTATTTTGTTACTTACTAATTCGGTAATTTACGCCCAAACAATTCACCTTGGCAGTTCTGTCCTCATGGTTTATCTGAGGGGAAACTGAGGCAGGGGGAATATTTCTGGATGTCCAACCAGAGGTTTAAACTCTCTCTGATGAGCTGGTCTGTATTAAACAGCCCCTCTCTGTCTGGGCTCTGGGGTGACACAAATTTTGTTTGGCTTTTGGGCACCCTTTCAGTTTGCTCATGCAGCAATGTTTTTATTACTGGAGGCTTCTCCATGATCCTTCTCCCTCTCTTGCTCTCCCAGTCTCTCAAATGCTCAGCTGTTTCCTGTAGAACAACCCAAATTTTCCCAGCTGGGGGCATTGGAGCGGGGCAGGGGAGTGGATTTGACCAGTTTTGTGGGGTGTTGCTGTCTTCTGGTGACTTTTAATCAAATTGCTCAATTAAAAAAGGAGAGGCTGTTGAAGCTGTAAACACTGAAATCTCTAAAAGAACCCAAAATGTGCCTTTTTTTGAGAAGCAGAAGCATTCAGAACGTTCCATTTTTTTTCCTCCTGCTATTTCTCTATTTTGATTGAAACGGTTTATTTTTTCCTGGGTCTATTTAATTATTCGATCAGCGTTAATATGCTGGTCACTCAGGGATTGCGATTCCTGACCCCAGTTGGATTTATCCTCAAACCACCTCCCCTCCCCAGGCATTGCTTTTCCCTCACTCCTGTTCCTCCCAGAAATTCCCACTCTTGAAGCTGCATCTTTTTTTAGTTGCTAAATCTGACAGGGTTTGTGAACAGGAGCCTCAATTCTGCACTTGGGAACGTGCACACGCATAGAAATCCATCAGTTTGAGGCTGTTTTTTTCCCTGTATTCCAGCATGGAATATCACCTGGAGCTTGGATTTGCGCCTTCTATCACCTGAATTATTTGGTGGAAAACCTTTTAGACTGGCAGCTGATGTTCCAAGCCTGTGCTGGAGCAAATGCTGAGCTGTAGATACCCAGGGACGCAGCCAGAGACCTGCAGGGATCTTCAACAGATCCCAGAAATTGAGGATCTGAGTCCTGATCCAGTAAATCCGTGCTGCAGTGATCTATGAACCGCAGAGCAAAGGAAACAAGGCTGCAGGAGGGGGTTGGAGGCAGGATCCAGGGTTTGGAAGGGCAGGATCCAGGGTTTGGAGGGGCAGGATCCAGGGTTTGGAGGGGCAGGATCCAGCGTTTGGAGGGGCAGGATCCAGGATGTGGAGGTAGGATTCAAAGGCTGAAGGCAAGATCCAGGCTTTGGGAGTAGGATCCAGGGTTTGGGGTAGATTTCCAGATTTGGAGGCAGGATCCAGGGTTTGGAAATAGGATCCAGAGCCAGATCTCCTGGACTCTTTTCTGGCTGTGCCACTGACTTGCCGTTTGACCTCGGGTGAGCCCCATCCCATCTCCAGGTTTCCTGCTTTCCAGTCCTAGTGGGAGGGGGGATAACAGCCAGATTCCCCCTAGGCTGGAGGACAGCTGGTATCACTGAGCTCCTTGAGGGAGCAGTGACCACAGAGGGGCAGGAGCTGTTCCCAGCTCCCTTTGGGCACCTTTCCAGCAGCTGCTCCCCGTGCTCGACCCCCGGGATAAACAGCTTCAAATTTTTACAGTGCGAGGAGGAAAATAGGGAAAATCTGCGTGGAGCCTGGAGCACCCATCCCTCCTTCTGCCACAGGCACTCCCGAGGGCTGGTCAGCTTGTAATTATTAACTAATTACGGCGCAGCGATCGCTGTGCCGCGGGATGCAGGAAGTCCGGGCGGTCAGGAACAGGCGGCGTCTCGCAAATCCCAGCCTTCCCTTCTCCGTCCCTCTGGTTTTTGCCGTGTGGGTGTCTGGCCGCAGCTCTGCCCCGCCAGCTGGGATCCGATCCCCGCGGCCGAAATTCTCCGCTCACCGTTTGCTTTTGGCGTTCGCGGTCGGGGCGCTGAGGGCCAGTGTCAGCCCCAAGCGGGGAGCAGCCGCATCCCCGGGCCCTGGCTGCGAGGAGGAGCCCTTTGCAGGTCTGCCAACGTCCCCCATCCTGCCTGAGGGACGCCACATCCAAGGGGGGAGCATTCCCGACCCACCCCACAGTGCAGGCATTGATCCCAGGTGTTCGCTGGGCACGGCACTGCCCACAGGAGGTGAATGAGCAGCGGGCACTCAAAGCCTCTCTTTATCCCAGGATTGGGCATGGACAGGCAGCTGCTCTGCCAGTGGTGCTGTGGGGTGCTGGGGCCTTCTGTGTGGGATGCAACAGGGCTGGTCCCCATGTGCCACTGGGGTGGGGTGTGATGGAGTTAATCCCATGGCCCTTTTGGGATGGGATGTGATGGATTCAGTCCCATGGCCCTTTTGGGATGGGGTGTGATGGAGTTAATCCCATGGCCCTTTTGGGATGGGATGTGATGGAGTTAATCCCATGGCCCTTTTGGGATGGGATGTGATGGATTCAGTCCCATGGCCCTTTTGGGATGGGATGTGATGGAGTTAATCCCATGGCCCTTTTGGGATGGGGTGTGATGGAGTCAGTCCCAATGGCCTGCTGGGATGGGATATGATGGAGTTGGTCCCCACGGCCCTCTGGGATGGGATGGAGTCGGTCCCAATGACCCGCTGGGATGGGATGCAATGGAATTGGTCCCCACGTGCCACTGGGACGAGTGTGCTGAGAATGCTGCCTGTTCCTGGGGGGTCCACAGGACCTGGGGGACAGCACAGAGCCTGTGTCCCCCCTCACTGCCACCTCAGCCAGAGCAGGGGAAGAACTTGCACTGTGCCCTTGCCCATCAGCTGGAATAATCTATTTTATTTTGAGGAAGAGCTGGAGTCTGGAATGCTGCCCAGTGCAGAGGAAACCTCGGCAGGGCCACGACTCACTGCAGGCTTGTGTGGTCGAGGCAGGAAACCCCTGAGGGGTGCCCAAGGGGTTTGTTTTTCTGCTGGTTCGATGTTTGACTCAAGGCTGAAAAGTTCCCTGCTGTGGGTCTGAGGTGGGGGAGGATGGGCTGTCAGGAACAGCACAAACCCAGAGCTGCCTGGAGCCACGGGCACACGGGGACACGGGGATGAGAAGCTGCAGGGGTGGGAGTTGGAGCCCTTGCCCTGACCAGGCACCTCTGGAAGGTTCCCAGAAAGGCTGTGGATGGTCTGGCAGCACCTGGGCGGCCTCCCCAGTGCCTGAGGTTTAGGCAGGAATTTGGAAACACCATTTGCAATGGAAATCGGTGTCTGAGGGGGACAGAGAAACGACACTGTGTGCCTGGGGAGTCTGAGGAGGAGGAGGAAGCAGAACCGGTGGTTTTCCTGCTCTTTTTGCTTACAGCCAGAGATTGGTTTGTGCCTCATCCAAATTAAAATGCAGAGAGTGTCTCTGTGTCCCCAGACTGCTCCCTCCGTTAAACAAACCATCACAACACCCGCACACCCCCCTCACAGCCCTCCCTTCCACCATCCTCCTGCTTCAGCAACGACTCCCAAAGCCCCTGGAAAAGAGCAGGAGGAGCAGGAGCTTTCCCATCACTCCTGCTGATGCCCTGCCCCTCGGGAGGCAAAGCTGGAGCGCACAGAGGTGCCCATCGTGCTGCTGGATCCCCTCAGACTCCAGGCCAGCCACACAAGGATGGAAACAGCTAATTCCTCAGTGCAGGAGGCGCAGAGAAAAGGTCCACCCGCGTCATTTTAATTCCAGGAAAACACGGCACAGTGTCTGAGGGAGAAGGAGTACTTTTATAAATTACCACTAGCAGCATGTGTTCTATTTAAGTACTTAATCCCCTTCAATCCCTTCTTATTAACGATTAATTGTGCAACTAATTGCACTATCATAGCATGGCAAGCACGCTCAGCTGCAGTGTGTACCACCAACCCCACCAGTGGGGGAGCAGATAAGAACTGGGTGCAGTGAGGAGGGAAGAGGGGGGCACTGATGCTCTGCTGTGTGAGCACAGCCCAAATCTCCCTCTCTTTGGGCCTCAGGATTATAATCCTTCCTTATCTCGGGCATTTCCTATGAAGCAACAACTTATCAGCTGGCCAGGCAGGAGAGGAGGATTGAAAACACCCCAGCGAGCTTTGAGCAGCCCTGCTCAGTGTCATCCCTTCCCATCCCGCTTTTGTAGCTTGGAGAGTCTCCTGGGCTCCTGTGAAGGCCACGGGGAAACAGCTTTGTGTTTTGACTGGGGAGGGGCGGGGGAGGGAAGCACTACATTTGAATTTATTTCCGTTGCGTTTGTGCTTCTGGTGCCTCGCAGAAGCACAGCAGGCCGGGGGTCAGCACGTGCTCAGCCCCAGCACCTATCTCTTCCCGGCAGCGTCCAAGGACTTGGGAGCCCAGCCATGTGTTTTCCTGGGAGAGATCTCTCTCTCTCTCTCCCTCGTGCTCTTTTCACTCTGTTTATCTCCCCTCCGGGCTGTGTTATCTCCCCCAGTTTTCCAAGGCTCGTGCAGAAACCAATCCTGCTTGTCAAGGACACTGGAGCTGTGGGGGACTCCACCAGCCCTCAGTGGAGGGTTGGGATGGTTTTTAAAGTACAGGGGGGGAGGTGGGTTGGGAGTGAAGTGGAAAGATTATCTTTAAAAAGAGAAGAAAAAAGAGATAAATTCTTTATTTTGACCCCCACCAAACACACCGGCTTTGTCTGCCTTCCCCAGGACTGACACTGCAGCTTTGAGGACACGGAGCCGGGGCTTGGTTTGGCTGGGTGAGCCAGATGTTATTTACAGTTTAACAAGGAACAAGGTTTATCTAAACACTGTGTGCTCCCAGAGTTCCCAGATATGCATGAAATGTTGCCCTCCGTGGGGAAGCGAGCAGAGGTTTGCAGGCACTGGGGCATGTTTAATCTGTTTGTGCGTGTTTCACCTGGGATCTCTCTATTCCCTCTCCAGCCCTGCTCATGTTTGGTTCAACATGAAAATATCAGAGCTTGGGGTGATGCCTGGCTGTGCTGGGGCGAGGGTTTTAGGGAGGGGGGTGTCCCCAGGCAGTGCAGGGGTGGCTGAGGATGCCCTGCTGCTCCCTCAGGGACGGTTTCCTGGAAGGCAGCGTCTCGCCAGGTTGGGATCCTGGAAAGCTTTCACCATCCCAGGGCCTCTCAGGGCTCTTGGGCAATCCACAGCCTGCTTGTGGCCCCCCTGTGTCTGAGGAAAATGGTTTAAGGAGGAGGGAGAGCCATCCCTGGAGCTGTCGGTGTTTGTGTCCCAAAGCCTGGCGTCTTGGCAGCAACGCTCTTGCCGAGCCTGCTGCTTCCAAACAGAGCTCCTAC
Organism: Pseudotriccus pelzelni; assembly: GCA_035584735.1. Classification (NCBI taxonomy): domain Eukaryota; kingdom Metazoa; phylum Chordata; class Aves; order Passeriformes; family Tyrannidae; genus Pseudotriccus; species Pseudotriccus pelzelni. The sequence continues at coordinate 2,884,757 of JAWMRA010000072.1, read as the reverse complement.
CACCCTGGCATCCCTGGCAGCCACCTCCAGGCTCAGGAGGATTTTTTAAATCCCCTGCCTTCCTCCAGCAGCTCAGTGGGACAGAAGTCCCTGCTCAGCAGCCGGAGCAAGGACGAGGGCGATCCCTTCCCTCGTGCTGAGGCTCTGGATCCGGGAAGCAGAGCCAGGAAGGGTCACAGAGGTGCCCCCCTGCACATCTCACCCTGGCTAGGGCTCTGAGCACTGCTGAGATCATCCCGAGGAGGAAGGGTTGGGATGAGAGAGATTCTGTTGCAGCTTTGCTTTCCTCCTTCTGGGGGAGAGGGATCCAAAAGCAGTTACAGCTCCTGCAGTGCTTTGAAATCCTCCGATTCCTCCAGCCTTGGCTCCTCGTGCTCCCTACCTGTGTGGCTGCTCTTCCCTCACACCTGAGGGGGAAAAAACCCACGTGCACAGAGCCCTCCCAAGGGTGGGCTCACAACTGGGTTAAGATTAAATGGCAGATTAGGGCAGTCCTTGGCAGGGAAGGAGACTCGCAGTGTTTGCTCCCTACCTTCCTGCCATGTGACTACTCCAGAGCTTTAAATAAAACAGATTTGAAACCCTGCTGCAAGGGGCTTTGTGTGCCTAATGCCAAGCAGGGGCACCACCGCTCCAGAGCTTCGTCCTGGGGGAAACCCAACCCAGCCCCGTAGCTGGTACTGGGAGGTGCTGGAGCAGGGACAAGTAGGTCAGGAACACCATCCCCTTTCATGCTTTCCCTGCTGCAGCAGAAAGATCAGTCCAAGGGCGGTGGGAGGCTGGTTTAGGAGCAGTGTCAGCTCTGAGGAGCTGCTGGATCTCAACCGGGAGCTTGCTGGGCGAGGGGGAAGCACTAATCCCACGCCAAGCTGTTTGTACAGCCTCTCCAGCTCCTCCTCCCGCTGCCAGGGCTGGGGGGCATGGAAATCCAGGTGGACTGTAGAGGTTTCAGCCTTTTTTCTAAGCCCTTTTGTCAGGGCAGAGCGAGGCAGGCTTTTCTGGTCTCCCAGAAAACCCGTGGCAAAGAGCCCGAGCCCCAAATCGCTCTGAGTGCTTGTGGTGCTGCTGCTCCCTATAAACGTTGTGCTTCTGTTTATATTAAAGCTCTCCTCCCTTTTTCCTGGGGAAGTTTGATCCTGTCAAGATCCTTTGATGCCAGGATCCCTCTGGTAAGGCTTCTCACAAGGATCTGGCTTGCATTTCTTCCCTCCACCACCGTTGGGCTGCGTGCTGGTTCTGTCCCCTCACCCCACCTCCCTTTGCTTGCCCCAGAGGTGGCTGCATTTCTCAGATTCCACGGGGCTATCGGGTGTACAGGATGTCATTCCTGTTCCTTTAAATACCCTCCCGAGGAATGCTTTTAGGAAGGGGAGCCGGGCAGGGCTGTGTGATCCCCCTGCTCAGCTGTCCCCGTGGTGCCAGCTGAGCTCACACCCCTGGGCAAAGCCAGCTCCTGGGGCTGCTTCTACATTTCAGCTGAAGGGATTAATCACCCCCCACCCCAATCCTCATTTTGCAGCCTTCCCTTCCTTTCAGCCCTGTTCTCGAGTGCCAGAAAGGGAGGCTTTGAGCGCGGGATGAAATTGTGGGGGCACAGGAGGAAAATTCCAGCGTTTGCTGTTCTAAGGCAGAGCAGACAACCCCTCCGGGCTCCTCCTGACCACTGTAGGGAAAGTGAATCCTGGCTTTCCATGTGCTCCTGTCTGCAATCACAGACGAGCCTGCAGCTCTGGGAGCTCTGTGTGGGCTGGGAAGGAATGAAAGCTCTAATTAAAAAAAAAAAAAAAGGGGGGGGGAGCAAAAAGGAAAAGGAGGAAAGAAAACAGCAGTTAGGAAGGCAGCAGACCCTACATAACCCCTGTGTGAGCGCGTTGCACGGGTTCATCCAGCGGGATGGAGCTGAAGGTGCATTGGGAATGTTTCCTGGGGGAGAGGCTCAGTGGGACTTGGGCTCTCCTACACCGGGAATCTTCTCCTATAACGTGGATTCTCCTTCCCATGCAGCAGTAAAGGAAGGGCAGGTGCTGACAGAGTCAGCCACAGGTTAAACACTCCTGGGAGGGAAAATAAGAGGGTTTATGTTCCTGAGAACGACTCCCTGGCGGCTGGAAGCTCGGCACCTTCTCTGTCTCTGCAGCCACCCGGGGAATGCTGAGTGCCAGCTGCTGGGGTGACAGGGCTTGGTTTGTCTTTCTGGGAGTGTCTTTCACTCAGCAGGATCTATGCCCACTTTGCTGGGTGTCCATGGACATTCAGGACCCTCCGTGGGTGGGACATGGCAGGAGGTGACGCTGGGAGAGGCCAGCACAGGACACCAGGTGCCCTCCGGGGGCTCGTGAGGAGCAGGCAGGGCTGAGGCCAACCTTGCGGGGATGCAGCTTGGATTGTGTTAGTTAATTGTCGGTCAATAATCAGTTGAGTGCCATAAAGGCAAGGCCCAGGCTGGTTTTTGCTGGTCTTGTTCCTCCTCAGTAATTACTTGTGTTGGTACCGCTGTGCTCGGGGTACCCAGAGCTGTGAAGGACGAGTAATAAAAAGGGATGGGAGGTGAAAGTGAGTCATGGAAAAGGGAGGGGGTGGGAATGGCTAAACATCACACAGCCCAGCAGCAGCACCTCCAGGAGCATCCTGCCAGAGCTGGGAAGCGCTGCTGGCCCAGCAATCCCAGCACAGCAATTTGCTCCCAGGTCTCCCTGGTCGTGCTCGCACTGCCGTAGGGTCGAGGCGGTGCTGCCACGGTGGGACACGTGCCCCGGACTCCCAAGTGACCCTAAATTAAGGCTCAGGAACTTTAGACAGCTGCTGTAGCAGCACTAAGTAGGGAATGGAGTGTCTGTCTCAGGTCCTGTGGCTCTGCTGAGACTCATTTCCCACTGCCTGCCCTCCTGGAGCAAACCCGCAGCGAGGGGTGGGATGGGATGGGGTGGGGTGGGATGGGATAGGGTGGGATGGGATGGCATGGGATGGGATGGGGTGGAACAGGGCATCTGCTGGTCCACAGTGGCTGCGAATCCAGGCTGCTCATCCCGTGGGGATGCTGAATGGACCATGGAAACACTGACACTGTCAGGGCATGGACAATGTGAGCCCTGAGCTCCCCCCACCCAGCACCCCAGGGATGGCCACACTGGACAGTTGGAGTCTATTGTTGTTCCAGCTGAACACTGGACACTTTTCTCAGGTTAGGGGAATAAGTGCCCAGTGTTTGGAGGCTGCTGGAATAATGACTGTCATTTTAATGCCTTCCTCAGAGCTGCCCTGATCTCACCAAGAGCCGGGGAGGGAAGAGCCAAGGGGGAGCTTCTGACTGCACCACACGGGGCTGAGAAAGGCAAAATACACAAAGGCAGAACAAACATCCTTTGTGGGCTCCTGTTACTGGGCTCATTGTCAGCACCGGCACAACTGGGAGGGGAAAAGTGTGTCCAGCCAAGGGCTTTCCCTGCCCTCCCACCCCTGTGTGGAGTACAGGTTATAATCTCAGCCCGGGAAGTGTCCAAGGCCAGGCTGGATAAACTTGGAGCAACCTGGGATGCTGGAAGGTGTCCCTAACCATGGCAGGAGTTGGAACAAGATGAGCTTTAAGGTCCCTTCCAACCCAAACCAGTCTGGAATTCTGTGACTCTATAAAGGCTGGGCTGGCAGGAAGTTTTCCACGGCATCCACCCTTCCCAGGCTATCCCTGTGTCTGCCTCAGGGATCCTTACGTGCTCCATGTGCCTGTGCCGCTGTGTCTGAACAACAAATTTAGCAAGGAGCGCTTGGAATTCCGCAGAGGAGGGATGGGAATGCTGCTGTGCTGGACAGGGCATCACATCCCAGGGGAATGCCACCCAGCTGGGAGGGAGGAAGGAAGGAAGTGTCCTCATTCTTGATCCATCTCTGGGAAGCCGAGGCATTCCAAGGGGGTCAGAGCCGGAGTGGGAGCCAGATCATTTGTCCTCCCAAGCCTCCTCCCAGCTGTGGATGTGCCAGGGCAGGACAGTGACCTCCTGGCTGCCACAGTCTCGTTCCTGGCGCGCTGCGTTCGTTGTAATCATGGAAGGCGGGAATACAGGAGGAAAAGAAATTGCAGAGTGAGGATGGACTGGCTCCCTGGGGATCCCAAGCTCTCTTTTCAATCATGCCCAGGGCAGTGGCTGCCCTGGGATGATGGTCTTGCTTTCAATCATGCACAGGGCTCCCGTGGATTAATAGGAATTGATTGTGCTCCTTTCCCTGCAGGAGCTTGACCTGAGCTGTGGGAGGCAAATGTGGAGGGAGGAGAGCTCTGGCCTTGCTCTCTCCCCTCATCACTCACCTTTTGGGGGGAGGAATTCCTGCAAACTGCTCTTCCTGCTGGGCAGGGACCACGGCCCATCCCAGCACTGAGCAGGATGTGGCCCCAGTCCCCGCTGCAGGACTGATCCACTCGGGCTGTGCTCTCCATCAGAGGTGGGGAGGGAGCTTGTCACCCCAGGGAGGGTTTCAGGCCGGCAGCTGAGTGGCCAAGGAGATGCTCATGTGGTGGTCAGGGGCTGATAACCTTCCCTGCCCTGGGAGGATCCCCAGCTGCCACAGAGAATTCAGCATCGTCCCTGGTGTATGTTTGAGCCGTTTGACCCCCCCGGACAGCCTCAAGTCACTCCCCATTTGCTTCCATGCACTTCTGAGGACCCGAGTACGGCCCTGCAGAGGAAACTCGGAGTGGAGGAGGAATTGGGGTTGCGCTGAGCTCCTGTTTGCACAGGAACGTGCCCCGCGGACGGGTCGAAATCTCTCCCGTTTCCATCATCGCCTGCTCTCAGACGTCTTGGCAGCTCCTGCAGCTTTTCCCTGCTCCTCCTCTGTGCTGGAGACCGAAGGGCTGCCTGGCACGGGCAGGGGGGCTGTGCTGGTGAGCTTTGGTTGGCTCTGGCTTTGCCATGTGAGGAGGGGCAGGTATTGGGTGCCTGGGCCGGTTGTTTGTTTAGCCCCGGAGCCACACGCAGCGTTCGGTGATAGCTGTGTTTGCTCAGCAAACAGGGCTCAGACGAGCAGAATTCCCCATTTCTCTGATCCTTGCAGGAGTGAATCAATGCCATCTAATAGCTGGAAGCAGTAACTGCTGAATAGGACTGTTCATTTTGCCCTGTAAACACAAGTGTTAATCTCTCTGGGGATTTAATAATTAAAAAAAAAAAAAAAAAGCTTTAAAAGAAGCAAATTATTCCCTCCAAGCTTTCCACTCTTTCCACTGGGAAATGGGAGCACGAGGCTGTTAAAATGCTAAGGAAAAAAACGGAGCCCTTTGGCATTTGTGAAAAGCAATAAAGCAGTTAGTGCTCCACAGCTTTGCTCCCAGAGCCCCGCCACGTGCTGGAGGTGAAAGGGGACAGTTTCTCTCCCCGGTGATGCCTAAAATACCTGTCCCCTGAATTGCAGGGCGGGGAACCAGCAGGTTTTGGTGTACAAACCGTTTGGACAGTCCCAGCCCGGCTGCCGGTGGGAACAGGTCACTGAGTGTGGTCACTGCCCCGGCAGCGACACAGCCCTGAATTGCGGCGCTTAAAGGATCGTTGACTTCTTGTCTTGATCCCGTGAGGAGCTTTCCTGATGGGATTCAGCTTTGGGCTCTTTGAAGCGTTTTAGCCAAGTATTTACTATCCGACTGTATTACAGTAAATGCAGATCACTCACCCTGCTGGCTTTAATCCCTGTTCCTTGGCCACGCTCCAACCCGGGTGATTTCATTTTCCGCCCGTTGATGCCTGAACTCCTTGTTGCCGTTTTAAACCGCTCCTTCCCTTCGTGCAACGTCATGTTTGTGCACGCTGGGAACCATCAGCTCCCTCCATCCCTCCAGCGCAGGGATTGCTGTGGTTCCTTGCGGGGCTGGAAAACAACCGATGGCGTTGCTTTGCCCCGAAGTCCATAAATGCCTCCACTTCCTTTAGGACACTAAACGTGGTGGAAAAAACAAAACAAAACAAGAGGAATTCTTCCTTGGAAATCCGTGCTAGGGGAGAGAGGGCTGAGCTGGAACCTCATGGCCACTGGGGCCGGGGCGAATTCCTCTGGGGAGGGGTGGAGGGCTGAGGACAGGAACAGCCCCATAAATTCCAGCTGACAAAGGCTTTAATGTGAACTCCATCCCCAGGTGCCAAATAGGTCCAGGTGTAGGTGGAAGAAACAGCCCCAGCCGTGAGGATGAGGAGCACGGGACAGGCACGGGCAGCTCGGGAATGGCAGGAGAGGCTGGGAGCCATCCCGGTGCTATTTTTACCCCCACCCCAGTTCTTCTCCGAGGAGGTTTATATTTAGCAGCCTGGAGCTGCTGGCATTCCTGTAGGAAGCAAAGGGAGAGAGGGGGAAGGATTGGGATTTGTGGAGCAGAGTTTTCTGCCGGTCTGGAGGCGACATGAAAACGTGAGCACAGGAGCCTCTGTGGCTTCCTTTTGTGCCACTTCAGCAGGGTCAGGAGCAAAGCCTGGCACTGGTTTTCCAGGTGGGTTTAGTCCCTTGGGTACCTGCAACACTGGCAGCATTTCCACACAGCAGCAGGGCCCTGGTTCAGACTCACTCGGGTTGCAAGGTGAGGAGTCAGATTGGAACCATGGGCTGGGAACAAAAGTCTTCAAAGCAAGTGTCAGGCTCTGCCTTCCCTTCCAAAGCAGCAGCGCTGCTTGGAGGCGTTATTTGGACCACGAGGAAGGCACCAGCACGGAGACTTTGTTAATGTAGCATCACCAGCGCCACATCTTTCTTGTCAAGGCACGTCTCTGTAGTGCTGAGGAAACATTTCAGTGTCTGGAGGCTGAAGTGGATGTGTCTGTCATCCTCCTGCCTCACTTCCCAGCTCCAAGGAGCCTCCAAGCCTCCTTTCCCACCCCCAGCAAACACCCCAGCCCTGGTTCCAGGCAGGACTGAGCCTTCGGTTTGAAGGTGTTCGCGCCGTTAGAGGTGGGAGATGAGCGGGGGTGGCTGAGGCATGTGAGTGCCCAGGATTCAGGTGAATCCCGGGGATTTTCAGGGGATTCGCCCACTGCAGGGTGCCATGCCTCACCGCAGAGCCTGGCAGGCACCCAAACGGAGTGTTTATATTGCTGACGGATAATCTTTTAAGCTTTCAGATGCGGGCATGTCAGCCCGAGTGTTCCCGTTGTCCTGGCGACGGGATGCACCGGCTCCCGGATGCTGTGTCTGATCGCATCAGCCTGGAATGCGATCACCGTTTGTTTGTGCTGATAAGCCTCGGAGGGGGCCGGGGGAGGAGCGGGGACAGCCAGGGAAGAGCAGGGACACCCAGGAGAAGGAGGCTGACCTGCTCCAGGGGCCCGGGGGAAGGCGCGGGATATGTGTGTTGGTGTGGGAAAGAGCCCCTCGGAGTGGGAAGGAACCTCTCCGGGTAGTTTTGGTGCCTGTTTGGTACCAGGGGTTGATTTCCCCCTGCAGATCCTCCCTGGGGTTGGGGGGTCAGAGCAGCATTAGGGAGTTGTTAATGGAAAATCCCCTGCCAGGCAGGTGAGAGGGTCGAAGGATAAAGGACGGTGGAGGAGCATCCCTATACTCATGGCATTGGGGAGAGGGACAGACCCAAACTTCCCCAGGCCTGGGACTGGAAGGGACAGAGCTGTGGCCGGTTGGGAGTGAGATGTCCCATCCCTGGAAGTGTCCAAGGCCAGGTTGGACGGGGCTTGGAGCAACCTGGCCTCGTGGAAGGTGTCCCTGCCCATGGCAGGGGGTGGAACAAGATGAGCTTTAAGGTCCCTTCCAACCCAAGCCATTCCATGATTCCATGCCAACAGGGAGCTGCCAGGACAGCAGGCTGGGTGCTGGGCAGGAGAAACAGCACCAGAGTGCAGCATGGCTGATCCCATCCCTGCTGCTGGGCCAGGGAAGAGCCAAAGCCGGAAAGGAAAGGCAAAGCAGTGTCCAGAGAGAGCTCCCGTGGCTGCTCAGACCCAGCACACTTTGCCATGTGCCCCTGGAGGGTTTTCTTCCTTTAAGGGTTTTATGGCTTTAATCAGATCTCCGGCTTAAGGCGACTCTAATGCCCATCAGGATGAGTCACTGGGGCTCACGAGGGAGCTGAGAGGTCAAAGCATCTCCCTGTGCTGTGACTCTGGGGGATCCCCCCAGCCCACACTGACTCCACTCAGCTTTTTGCTGCTGGCTCAGAAAGTCTTTCGTGCAAGGGCAAAGCAGAGACCAAACTGCCAGGGGAGAGGGGCCTCCTTGTACAGGGAGGAGTGTGGGATTGAGTCTCTTCTATTTACTCTTTCTTGCCTTCCTTGTATTTCTACCCTGCTCTTCCCCGTTCCAGGCATTCCCGGAGTTTCCAAGGATGCCATAAGGCACAGCCTGTTGTTGGTAGTTGTGACTGAGTGCGCACAGCCCTGGGCTCAGAAAAAAAGCCCCCTGCACCTCTTGACAATGTCTAGCTCTTAAAAAAATCAGGAACCCAGTTCCCCTGGCGGCCACGAGGCTCCTCATCTGCTCTGACACAGCAGTGGTGCCTCGGAGATGGGGATGTCCCAGGGGACCCCTGCAGGTCCCCAGACGAGGGGAGATTTGGGTTGGGACGCTGCAAGAGCTCCGGAGAGCGGGAGCTGTGGGGCTGGATGGGGGAAGGAATCCTGTGTGTTGTCCAGCCCTCTCAGCCTGCTCTCCCTCCCCTGCAGGGCTCTGCCATCCCTGGCAGCACGAGGTAAAATGAACAAGATGAAAAACTTCAAGAGGAGGTTTTCACTCTCGGTCCCGCGGACAGAGACCATCGAGGAGTCGCTGACGGAGTTCACAGAGCAGTTCAACCAGCTCAACAACCAGAGGAATGAAGGTAAGGAGCCCCCAGGCTCCTGAGGTGGTGCTGGGGCTGGTCAGGGGCATCTGGGGTCAGTGCTGCCAGCAGGGATCTCTTCTCCAGCCCCCAGGCTGTTCTCTGGGGGGGTGTGGAAAGTTCCTGCTCCTTCGTCAGTGTTGCTTTCCCCATCCATCCAACCAGGATTAATAACGCCTTGTCATTAAATGTGAAGAGAGATTTATACTTGCATAAGGAAAGACTTATGGGAGGGAAAGGTATTTGCACAAAACGGGGAGGAATGACACATCTGTGGTTAGGGCTGAGAGTGGGAAAGCGTGGGATCTCCTCCTGCCTGCCCAAAAGTGGGCTGTGAGCCCTCTCCGGGGCCTGCAGGCTGACGCTTGCCCCAAGCCAAGGGGGCTGTTCTCTCTCTTCTGGGCAGCACCTGGAGCTCACTGAACCACCCTGGACCCACAGCCTGCCCCTGGGAGGCCGTTCTCAGGCTCCCAGGGAGGTTTAGGGTTAACAGCTCCCCGAGCCGAACGGGCACATCCCTTGTGCAAACAGAGCGGCCCAGGGTGCAGGCTGGGGCAGGCTCTGGGGCCGAGGGGGCAGAGCCAGGGAGGGGCAAGGCTGGAGGCACAGAGTGGGAGCAGCTCAGCCCCGTGGCCGTGCTGGGGCAGGCAGAGCCGCTGAACGCCGGCTGAAGTTGGGCTCGGCTGGGGGTGCAAGGCTGAGCCACTCCCGGCCACCCCCTCGCGTCGCTGCTGCTGCCCCCTGTGCCACAGCCCAGCCCCTCCACGCTCCTCTCAGCCCACCTTCGAGCTCTGGTCGCCCTCACCCCGCAGCCGGGGCTGCCGGAGCTCCCTCTGCCCGTGACGGGGTTGCCTGGCACGGGGTGGGAGAGACCGACCTGCAAGGAAGGAGAGATGCAGTAACCCAATTTAGAGCTGGCTCTCCTCGCACCCCGCAGCCCCCGAGGCTCCTTTATCTCTCCGAGCAGCGATCCCTCCTGCCCTGCTCCCACGCACCTCCCCTCACACCCCAGGAGGGCTATAATTAGACCTGAGCCCTTAATTAGATGTGCAGAAGCTGTGGGGATAAAATGGGGCAAGGCTGAGGAAGTCCTGGGTGCTGAGAGCTGCTGTTGCAGCCTCCTCTGGGATGTGGGAGCCCGAGCTCCTTGTCTGTGCCCTGCGAACCAGAGAGGTGATTTCCCTGTTATCCTGCTTGGATGAAGAGTCAGTCACGGGTCTTCCTTTGCCCCTGGGTGGCAAACCAGTGCAAGCAGCGTCTGCCAGTCCCTCCCTGGGCTTTTGGGCTTGCTCCTGAGGTAGCCCAGGAGAGAGTAAGAGCAAAGTCTGAGCAGAGCCTGGGGCCAGGATTGAGGGTGTTCCCAGCCCGTGGTTAAAGGCTGGGCCAGCACTAGACCAGGATGTGGTGTAGGAGATGCTCCTGCCTGGAGCAAAACTAGTCCATGATGAGGCATATTAGGAGATTCCCAGCTTTCCCTCCTTGGTGCCCCCCATTCCCTGGTTGCCCAGTTCCCACTTTGGACCCCATCCCTCTCCCACACAGCCCAGGCCGTGCCGCCCACCCCAAACCTGCTCCCTTCTGTGAGATCCCGTGATTAAGTTTCCCGTGGGGGTTGTAAACAACCGGGAGGAGTCACCTCCAGGGTGCCCTTAATCCCCTCTCCAGGTTGTTTGTGGAGGGCCCTGACAGCCACATTTGCCTGATAATGAACCCTCCTGGCTGGGAGCTCATCACCCACATCCCTGTGCCAGGAGGCTCCTCAGGGGGCAGCTGGAGGGGGACAGAACAGAAGGGGGTTGTGGAACAGGGTTTGGGGTCAGGTTTGAACCTCACGGGAGCTGCCTTGGCCCGGAGAGGGCTGTGAGTTTAGTTCTCCCTGAGGTCTTGGTCTGTTTTGCAGGTGGAGAATCAAAATGCAGAGGGGGAAAATAACTTTGCTCCAGCTGTGGGGAGCAGAGCTGAGCCTGCAGCCGTGGCAGCAGCTCCTGTGCTGCTTCTCTTCCCCAGGGAACAGCTCCACTGCAGGTTTCAGCTCCCCGGGGCTCCAGACCCACCTACAGGGATCTTGTCTCTCCTGGTGACAACCAGTGATGGCTCAGGGGCTGTGATCACTGGCTCCAGAGACAAGTGCTAATCACAGCTCAGATCAACACATCAGTTGTCCTTTCCTCACCTCCTGTAGCTCCTCGGGGAATTGCTTGCAGGTTTTGTGTTCCCTCCAGCATCAGAAATCAGGGGGTAGCAGCATTCCCAGGTCGTGGCAGTCTGCACATCCCACACTGTGCTGGCTGTGAATGTCCGTGCCCATCCTTGGGGATGCCATGAGGTGCTCCAGGAATCCCAGAATCCCAGACTGGTTTGGGTCAGAAGGGACCAACCCCCTTCCATGGGCAGGGACACCTTCCACCAGACCAGGCTGCTCATGGAGCATCTGCAGAGCTGCTCTGGCTCATGGAGCAGGGCAAGGCAGGACCTTCTCCTGGGGGCAAACCTGCCTCTGTGTGGTGAGAAACCCCCAGCCCTGTCCTCTCCATCCCATAATTCTCATGACCTCACCCACAGAGGCCGATAAAACGAGGCAAAAAACAGGCTGGAAAAGCAAACAGCAGACCTCATTTTTTTTAGGAGTATCAGGTCTTGGTGTCTCCCATCTGCCTTGCTAAGGAGCTGGTGGCATCCAGCAACAGCTCTTTCCCCTGCCAGGGCTTTGCCCCAAACCAGCTGCTGCCTGCTCTGTGCTCCCAGGCCAGATGAGGTTCGGCATTTGGGCTGCAAAGGTAACCCCCAATTTGCCCCGGCATAAAACAGAGCCAGATCCGACCTGGGGAACACGAGGCCCCAAAGAGGTGCTGAGGAGTGGGAGGGAGGAGGATGAACAACCCGAGTTCTGAGTGCAACAGAGCCTTGAGAGGAGAGTTCACACTTAGCAAAGCAATTAGGAGTCAGGCAAGCAGCGGAGGGTTCTGGCCCCTTTCCTTGGGAGATCAAAGCTTGTTTTGGCAGAGCCTGTGTTTAAATATATTTCTGGAAGGGCGGGAGGCTCGTCAGAGGCAGCCGCTGTGTCTGCAGTCTCACTTTAATTTGCTTTTATATCCCAGGCAGCCTCATTATTTGCTGTGTCGGGGCTCCCCCCCCATCCAGGGCAAACGCTGAGCAGAATCAAGCAGGCCCTCACGTTTGCACTCCCACAGCTCCATATCTCCCCCCTCCATGAGCACCCAGGAGGGTCCTCCAAGCCTGGGGGCAACCCCGGCCCTTGGGGAGAATCCCTGTGGGAATCTCTGGGTGCGCCTTGGGACAGCCCAGGGTGTGCTGGGCTGGCACATCCCCCTCCCCACTCTGGCCCCAGGGCAACCCGAACACCTTTCCCCTCATCCCTGCAAGTCTCCCTTGCGTTTTACCTGCTTTCCCCATCCCCTTTGGATGCACTGGAATATTCCAGGTTGTCGGTTTACCTCTGACTTTGCATCTAATGTTCATGCAGATGAGGAGATCGACACTGATCCAGTGGTTCAAAGAGACAGTGCTGCTGGTTTGCACCTTTCAGGACAGGCTGCACCTTTTCCCAAGCTTTTGGCTTTTTTTTACCTATGGGAACCAGCATAAATTCACCCAGAACATCATTTAAGGTGGATTACTTGGAGTCCATTCAGATTTTAAATGGCTTTTGTGTTATTGGGTGTTGTGGGTTTTTTGGCAGATAACGTGCTTAGGAGATGAGCAAGTGAAAAAGATTTGGTCCAGTTTAATTGACCCACGTTGCTTTCATACCTGTGGTTAATTCAGGATGTTTCCTAATTGTTCCTGTACGAGCAGATGGACGGAAAGGGAAGGGACCAGAGAAGCAAAGAGGGGTGACTGTACCTTATTTTTAGCCTGTCTGCCCAAAACCTCCTGGCGCTGCTTCAGACCCTCTCAAGCCCAGTGGCACGGGCTGAACCCACCCCTTAGGTGTGGGCTGCCCCTCGGCTTCCCTGGTTCCCCGGTGACCGTGGCACAAAACCCACGTCTTCTCCCGGCTCGCTTGCCTGCCACCTCTCATCTGTCAGCCGAGCAAAGCGCAGCCAGGTCCCAGCCCTGCTCGGCACCCCGTGCAGACCAGCCCTGCCTGCCCAGCCCTCAAACATGAGATCATCGCTGGAACGCTTGGGCAGAGCCGGGGATTGTGTCTGAGCAGCCCGAGGGCAGGGCTGGGCGATGGGCAGGGACCAGCCCGGGGGCAGCAGCTCCTTCTCCCCGGGGAGTTTCCCTCCTGCGATGCTCCTGCTTGAAGGTGTGCAGGGTGTCTGAATGCAGAGGGGACAGCGGGGCACCCTTGGGCCCTCCGGGGGTAATTTGGAGCTTGGCTGCCAAGATGGGAGAAGGGAGAGAGCTGGGTGGCCACTGAGCAGGGGATGGGATGGTCCTCCCTGCTTGGCCCCACGCCTTTTCAGGGGCAGATGCATCCCTCCCGTGGGGGGGGAGGTGGTTCTCCTCCATCCCAGCACACCCAGTTTAGTGCTGCCTCCCCCTGAGCAGCCCCTTGGAAACAGAATCCATGTGAGCCAGAGGAATCCACCTCAGTGGGGTCCAGGTGACCTGCGTTGAACCCACCGGTGGTTTTGGCTGTGCCTGTGCCTGGGTTCTGTGAGCGCCAGAGTGTTCCTGCCGACCAGCTGCTAATTACAGAGCGAGGAGCTTTAAGTGCAAACCTCAAACCGGGGACCAGAAAGAGCTCAATGGCTTATTTTGTTCTGATTTCTCCCTCCTTTCGGGGTTTCTTGGGCTCAGAGAGGCTTCACACCTGGAGTCCCAAGAGAAGAGTTATTTTCCTGAGATGCTCTGGTTTTCAGGAGAGTTCTTGTCCTTCTGGGGGCTGTGCCTGGCTCAGGGCTGCAGGCTGGGGGCAGGAAGGCCTGGAGTGGTTTATTTTGCAATAAGTGACTCTGCAGCCTTTAATCCCAAACACCTTCCAGGAAACAGTCAGATCCTTGGAGGAAAGGGCCCCTGTTCGCCTTTGGATTTGGTGGTTCCCAGGGCAGATGAGATGTCTGTGTGTGTCTCCAGGGCTCTCTTTCTGTTTTGCTTCTCTCTTGACGCAGCCCAGAGGGATCCAGAGCCACGGGCAGGCACCTCGGTCTTCCTCAAGTGCAGGTGGTGTTTTGCCTCATGTGGGGCATTTGGGAGGATAAATCTGGGAAGTTAAGGTGAACACTCATCCCTGCACAACCTCGTGGTGCTGCTGCAGAAAGGCTGCATGGAATGGGGTTTGGGAGCTCTGGGTGGCCTGGAGTGGGAAGCAGCTCCCCCCTCTGCATCCCCCTCCCTGTCTGTCCCCTCGTGGCAGGGGGATACACAGGGTGCTTTGGGGGTGCTGGAGAGCAGAGCCCTGTGGGTGGTGAGGCACCAGGAGCCTGGAGCAAAAAGCAGGAATTCCCTCTGCCTCCCTGACAGGGAGAAGGAAGAAGATATTCCCGTGGCCCCAGAGCATCTCTGCACGCCCCTGCCCTGCTCTCGCTCCCTTTGCTCCAAAGTCAGTTCCTTGGCACTTCAGCCACCACTCCAGCAGCTCACCCTCCTTTTTGTCCTCAGACCTGGCCCAGGGGCACCTGCAGCTGGGACAGCTGGGCAGGGAATTCCGGGCCGACAGCAGCCCCCTCTCGCCGTCGGAGGTGGAAGGGCAGTCCCCGGTGGCCGTGAGGTACCGCAGCAACAACCAGCGCCGCTTCTCCATGGAGGCAAGTGCTGCTGGAGGCTGCGGGGGGGGTCCTGGGGGAGACATGGGAACCTCTGGCTGTCACCTCCCTGCTGGCTGGAAGAGCCAGTGTTGGGTTGGTGGGGGCCTGGCAGGGTCAGACACGAGCCCCTGGGTGCGCTCAGCATCACTCCCATGGTACCCGACCCTGGGCACATCCCCATGAGCACACACACACACCCCCCCTTCCCTTTTCCTCTTCACTGAGGGTCCCTCAGATGCTGCCCCATCGCTGCACCGTCCACACCAGCTCTGGTTGGAGTCCTCCTTTCATCACCCACTCCTCTGTCCCTCTCTGCAGGACGTCAGCAAACGTCTCTCCCTGCCCATGGACATCCGCCTGCCCCCCGAGTTCCTGCAGAAGCTGCAGATGGAGAGCCCGGAGTTCCCCAAGCCCCTCAGCAGGATGTCCCGACGGGCTTCCCTGGTGAGGCTCACTGTGCACCCAGGCTGTGCCAGGGGAGGGTCAGCTCGGACAAAAGGAGGAATTTCTCCGTGGAAAGGGCTGTCAGGCCTTGGCAGGGGCTGCCCAGGGAGGTGGTGGAGTCCCCATCCCTGGAGGTGTCCAAGGAATGACTGGACGTGGCCCTCAGTGCTCTGGGCTGGGGGTCAGGGTGGGGATCAGCCACTCCGTCTTGGAGGTCTTTCCCAACCCAAAGGACTCTGTGATCCTGAGATCTGCATCCCCTCCCCGTTCACACCTCAGTGCTGCTGTGCAGTTCCCCAGGCCTGCACATTCCTTCACACACCTGACTGTCCCCTTGGCCTGGCTCCTTCCCCGGCGGAGGAGGTGGGAACCCTCCTGCAGGAGTTGGGCAAGTGCTGGAGCCTCTGCCGGTTGAAATGCAAATGTGGATAAATAATGAATTAGCCTTTGCATTTTGTGCTGGCATTTCAGTTTCTTTTGCTGCAGAGCAGCAGCATGAACTGAGAGCAGAAACTGTGCCCTGTGGCCAGCTGTGTAAGGACCTGTCCTGCTGCCCAGGAGCGCCCAGTGCTGGACAGGTACCACAGCCAGGCCTCAGAAGGCATCTTTGGACCCAACATGCCTGCTCAAGGGGAGGAGGAGGACAGGAGAGCTGGCATTTACCTGCCTGTACTGTCTAATCGACAAAATAGACACAGCCAGAGGGTTGTGTCATTAATATTCATGGTCCCCTCCATGAATAAGGAATGTGGCTCCAGGGGTTGTGCAGCACCTCCGGATTGCAGCAGCCACTTTGTTCCCCTGCTCCCACTTGGTTCCCCTGCTCGGGACATGGGACACGGCCGCTCCCAGGGCACACGGAGGGATTGGGGAGTCGATGGAGTAAAAATCCCACTGTTCCCCTGGGATCTGCTGGTCCAAATCGAGCAAGAAGGCAGCTTCCCAGCTCGGGAGAGCTTGGTGGGCTGTCAGTGCCTTCCCGTGGGGCAGAGCTGGGGGGGCTGCAGGAGCACCGCAGACCTGGGGCTGCTGGTTCTGCCTGGGCACAGGGTTTGGGGACCCCCTTGAGTGCCTCCCTAGGCTCCCTTTCCCTGCCTGCTGAGTGACAGCTGTCCATCCAGCTCCATCTGCTGGTAAGCAGCACGGAATGAGCCCTCAGATCGGGGCTGGGGGGTCTTGAGGTGGGGCTGGAGGCAGAGCTGCTGGCCCGGGATTACAACAAGGGAACTGTATTTTGGGGGAGAACGGCACCGTTTTATTAAAGCCTCAGGAGCAGCTGGTTTGCCCTGTGCCTTGGAGCCTGCTCTGCTGGGAATCATCCCTTTCCCTGGCACACGCGTGACCCCAACCCGCTGAGGAGATGCCTCTGTCCCCACAGAAAATTGCAGTTTCAGGGGGGTCTGCTGAATCCGTGGATTTGCAGGGGCTGCGCTGCTGTCTCTGGGTCCATGGAGCAGGTCTCAGCACATTACAGAGTCACTGTGCCAAGTGGGAAAACGGCCCTTTCACCCTTGGATTTTTGAGCAGCACAGGGAGGAACGAGCAGTCACAGGAAAGACCAGACGTAGGGAAGCGCTTCGTGGGCCAGGAGAAGGATCCCACGGGGCTTCTCCCACGGAAAAGGGAATTTTGCAAATCAGAGCTGCCACTGCTGGTGGTGGCAGGGGAAGGCTGTGGATGCAGGTCCATCCATCCCACTTAAGCAGCCAGTCGGTTGGGAAGGTTTTCTGATGGATTGCCCGAACGGCTTCTCCGGGAAAGTAATGGACTCGATGTGCTTGGATCAGCTGGCAAACACCTGCCTCGACTGGTCTGCCCCAAAGCTGTCACTGCCCAGTGTTCTCGACCTTATCCCTGGAGGTGGAGCCATCCCTGGATCAGATACCCCTCCCTCCCAGTGATGTTTTCCTTTCTCTCTTACAGTCAGATATTGGGTTTGGGAAGCTGGAAACCTACGTTAAACTGGACAAACTGGGGGAGGTGAGTATCCTATGAAGTGTCCTACTGATTCCCTGTAAGGAATTAACTGAAGTCCAAAGCGCAGCTTGAAATACAAAGGGCAGATTTCTTTAATAAATTCCGAAATCCAGCAAAGCCAAATTTCTTCACTATCCAGAAACGTTTAGACCAAGTCTCCCCGTGGAGTTCAGACCTGGCCCTGCCGCTTCAAACGGTCCTTCCCCCAGAATGTTTTGGAGATACCAGTGCTGTGCCAGCCTGGAAAATGGACTGCAGGGCTTGTTCTCTCTCCCCCTCCCAGGGCACCTACGCCACCGTCTTCAAGGGACGCAGCAAACTGACAGAGAACCTCGTGGCCCTGAAGGAAATCCGGCTGGAGCACGAGGAAGGGGCTCCTTGCACGGCCATACGGGAAGGTGAGGGCAGGGGGGGCTTTTCCCCCTCACAGGTGGATTTGGGGTGGGTGGTGCAGGGGGTACCTGTGGTCAGCCCCAGGTCCTGCTGCCCCAACCTGTCCCCTGCCCCCCAAAACCTCGCAGTGTCGCTGCTGAAGAACCTGAAGCACGCCAACATCGTGACCCTGCACGACATCATCCACACCGAGCGCTCCCTCACCCTCGTCTTCGAGTACTTGGTGGGTCCGGGGGGCTCTCTGGGATGGGGGGACAGTGTCTTTCTGTGGGTGGGTGATGGGGGTCAGGGCTAGGCTGACCTGTGCTTCCCACTGCAGGACAACGACCTCAAGCAGTACCTGGATAACTGTGGGAACCTGATGAGTGTGCACAATGTGAAGGTAAAGGGGGTGAGCCACTGCCACCCTAAATAAAACCACTGTGCGTGCAGACTTGACTCACCCCCTTTTCTGTATCTCTGTGATGGGCCTGAACCCTTCCCTAGAGCGTGTCCTACCCCAGGCCAGCTTGGAGGGGTCTTTCCTGGCCATGAGTTTGGGATACCTCGAGGCAGGTTCATTTTTAGGGCCCGTGTCCCCGTGCAAACCCCTTTTCCTCCCCGCAGATCTTCATGTTCCAGCTGCTGCGGGGTCTGGCTTATTGCCATGGGAGGAAGATCCTGCACCGAGACCTCAAACCCCAGAACCTGCTCATCAACGAGAGGGGGGAGCTCAAACTGGCTGATTTCGGTAGGTGAGGCTCTCCAGGGATGGGGCAGCGTTGGAAGGGGGTGCAGCTCCTCGATGTCCGTCCCTTCCATCCTCAGGGCTCGCCAGGGCCAAGTCGGTCCCTACGAAAACATATTCCAACGAGGTGGTCACGCTGTGGTACCGACCCCCCGACGTCCTGCTGGGATCCACGGAATATTCCACCCCCATCGACATGTGGTGAGCCGCAGCTCCAGACCTGGAGCTTCCTGGGGTCTCTGGCACGGGGGGTTGGTCAGGCATTTCCATCCACATCCCCACAGCGCTGGTTATGCCAGAGGGTGGGGGGGCTCTCCCAGAGCTGTTTTCCATGTCCCCTGGGGGCCGAAGTCTTCAGAGCGTGCTGTCCCCGTCGGGGTGAGCGGTGGATAGAAAGGACAGAGCTCCTGGAGGTCATTTCCCTGCTCCAGAAGCCTCATCCCTGGGAAAGGGGTGGGGGCGGAGGGGGAGACCCGCGGGGCTTGTCCCTCCCTAATCCCGGGGTGTCTCCCGCGCTCCAGGGGTGTCGGGTGCATCCACTACGAGATGGTCACGGGGCGGCCCATGTTCCCCGGCTCCACGGTGAAGGAGGAGCTGCACCTGATCTTCAGGCTGCTGGGTGAGGGCTGTGCTGTGCCCGCATCCCCACGCGAGGGCAGTGGCTGCCTGCGGCAGCGGCGGTGGCGGCGGCGGTGGCAGAGAAGCGGCGTGGGCCCGGCCGGGATGGGGTGGGAGGGGGTGGGCTGATGTGGATTGGGGTGGGCAGGAGGGAACGGGGTGGGAGGGCACGGGGCAGCACAGCCAGTGTGAGCAGGGGTGGGCAGGGGTGGTCTGGCACAGGCAGGGGTGGGCAGAGTCTGCCCAGAGCCCCCCTCCAGGCTGGCAGAGGGGTGAGGGTGAGCTGCTCCTTGCTGGCTGCCCCCGGCAGTGCCAGCCACGTCCTCCCTCTCGGGGACAGGAGACCCCCCAGTTCTTTTCTTTCTGTACCAAATGACCGTGACAGGTTTCCCTCTGCCCCCCCAGGTACCCCCACAGAAGACACCTGGCCTGGGATAACATCCAACGAGGAGTTCAAGGCTTACAATTTCACCCAGTACCGAGCCCAGCCCTTAATAAATCACGCCCCCAGGTACCTCCTGGAGCAGGAACACCAAACCCACTGGTGGGGGGGGGGGCTTGTGCTGGGTGGAAAGGGGAGCCTGGGGAGGCCAGTTTCACTTTCTCCTTGTGGTGCTGGAGGTTGCAGTGCCTCTTGTACCTGCATGCAATTCTTTGACAATCTCCTGGTTTTATTCCCTCTTTCTCTCAGGCTGGACTCAGAAGGCATTGACCTGCTGACAAACCTCCTTCTGGTGAGTGGCAGAGCGGCCCAGGTGGGTGGCAAAGGGATTTGCTCCGGGGAAGGTGCTCTGGCTGCTCTCACACAGGCACTGGAGCTGGGCAGGAGAGGAGCTGTGGCTGCAGGGTCAGCCGTGGCCCTACAGCTGTCCCAAAGCACCTCCCACGAAGGACGGTGAACCCTTTACCCCGTGTCCTCTCCCGCACAAGCGAGAGGACGCAGAGCTGACGATCCATGAGGTACGACGTGGCCAGCGCCTTCCACGGCGTGGGCTGTGCCCTGCGCTGCTGCAAACGGCACTGGGAACTGCCTGCACAGCCCCAGGCTGGGTTTGGCCCCCAGCACGTGCCCTTGCTGGGGCTCCCAGGCGGGCAGAGGTGCCCAGACGTGCACACAAGTGGCCTCCGTGCCCGCTGAGCGCGCAGGCTGTGGGTAACCTCCTTTCTCTGGGGCTTTGTGCAGTACAGGGCCAAGGGCCGGATCTCAGCAGAGGCAGCCCTGCAGCACCCCTACTTCAAGAGCCTGGGAGACAGGGTGCACCTCCTGCCTGACAGTAAGTGCTGCCTGTCCCCTCGGGGCAAGGTGGGCGGGGGGGGACAGAAAGGGTTGCTGGGCAGCCCCAGAGGGTGGTTGGCAGCCCCTTGTCTTTGCTCCGTGGGGTGGGAGCTGGATGGCTGTGAGAGCAAGAAATAGTTTAGGCAGGACGGAAATAATTAGGTAGGAGTAGGAAACAGAAGAGCTCTGATGAGGTGCCACACGCCAGGGCTGTCCCCCCCGGCTCCGGGTTTGTGGATCAGCTGGACTGACCCCTCTCTCTGCCCCCTCTGCCTAGATGCCTCCATCTTCTCCCTGAAGGAGATCCAGCTTCAGAAGGACCCTGGATACCGAGGCTCAGCCTTCCAGCAGTCAGGTAGGACTGGGGAAAAGCCCTCTGGCCTCTCCCAGGTGGTGCCATGGACCATGCTGGCTCTGGGGTTACTCCCAGTGGGTCCCATGTAGGGAAAAGCCAAACCTGCTCCCTGTTACCTCCTTTAGTCCTCAAATTACACCTGGGGCATCCTTGCTTGTCACCTACCACGGTGCTAAAGTCACTTTTAGGTGTCCTGAGGCTCAGCTCCCTCCTCCCTGGAAGCCACGGGCTTGGGATCTCCCATCCCAGAGCACCTCAGGGCTCAGCTGTCTCTGCAGAGTCACTGTCTGACCTCCCTGACCCATCTCTCTCCCTCTCCCTCTCTCTCTTCCTCAGCCCGAGGGAAGAACAGGAGGCAGAGTATATTTTAAACCTGGATCTCATGTTCCCCTTGTCACCATGGAGATCGAAGCACTGAGAAAGGAGACGGCAGCGAGCTCCCACCCGACCCCCCGCAGGATCCCCGGCTGGGGCAGGACAATGCTGACGTGCCCTTGGCCTCGGGGTGTTCCTGTCTGTCCCCAAACCCCCGGAGCTGCTGTGGATGGACCTGTGGCCTTGTTCTCCCCCTCTTGTTCCCATGTTGTCCCCATCAGATGTGAGCTGTCACACCGCCCCCCCCCCAAAACGCAGGCGCTTCCGTGGGGAGCTGCAGGACCACGAGCCTGTGCCAGTGCGCCCGGGGGGGTGAGCTGGGCACAGGGGGGGTTCTGTGAAGCACGGGGGGTTTGGTGGCTCCAGAGCTGTGGCGTTTGGCCCAGACGGGCGTTTCTGAACGTGCACCTTGGCTCTGACAACCTGCTCTGCACCCCCCGGGTTCTTGGGGTGGGGGGGCACACGTGGCAGCCTCGTCACGAGTCGTGGGCATGACCCAGCCTGGCACTGGGAGGCCGCCCCTGGAGCACAGAAACCAGGGCAGACCTCCCTTGTTGCCCTTGCTTCTTGTGCTGCAGAGCCCCTTTTTTTCTCTCCCCGTCTTTGGCCCCCGAATCCTGACCAGGGTGGGGGCAGCTGGAAGGGGGGGGCTCCCCGTCACTTCCCCCCACAGCTCCCCCTCCTTGCCATCGCCGTGTTCCCAAATTCAGCCAGCTGGGATGTCCTGGGCTGAGAGCACGGGGTACCTGGGATGCTGGTACCTGTGCAGAGGAGGGGCCAGGTGAGCTCTGGCTCTCTGCCCTCCAACCAGCCTTCCTCAGGTGCCCAGGGAGCAGCCCCTTCCTCATCCCCCACAGCCACGACCCTCTCTGACCCCACAAAGGGCAGGATGGGAGTCCCAGGCGGTGTCTCAGGAGCACATCTCCCCCCATCCCATCCCTGAGCCCCCACAGCACAAGGCAGAGCCCGAGTCCCTCGGCAGCAAAGCGCTGCACACACCCACCTCGTGCATTTCTCCCCGGAGGGAGGGGGAGAGGTGCCAAACCTCCCACGGCTCAGCTGTGGGCACCAGAAATAGGCCTGGAGAGAAGCAAACCATCCCTCGAGCCTCCCTGCCTGCCCTCTGGGTGGGGATTGTCCCAGCCCGGGCTCAGAGGGATGTGGGGACCGAAGAAGTGTGTGTGAGGTGTGAGGTGTGAGTGTGCTGTGCAGCCTGGAGGGCTGCCCTGGCTGCGTTTTCCCCTCCGTACACTTGAGGAACATGCCAAATCCATCCCCTGAGTGAAGGGGCCCTGCTGCACCTCTCCCCCGCAGCCTGCGAGCAGCCTGGAACGTCTGCAAGTGTGTGAGCGTGGCGAGAAGCCTCTCCGCTCCGCGTTATTCCTGTCATTTCCTTGGACGACTGGTCCCCTCACCCACTGCTCCTGCAGCCCGTGGGTGTGACCAGGAGACTCTGGACGTGGCCAGTGCTGTGAGTGTCAGCTGGGGCTGGCCTGGCAGGGCGTGCTGGGGCGTTGGGGTGCTCTGCCCAGGGGGTGATGGCAGCTCTCTGCGCTGCCGTTCCCCCCACGGAGCTGGGAGTGAGGGCTGGCTCCTGCTTTGCTGTGCGTCATTTCCTCTGCGATCCTCGGAAAACACGCAGCAGGAGGAGAGAAGTGGGGACTCCAGAGGTCCCCAGAGCCCCTGGGACGGCTCCTCCCCGTGCCAGTGCTGGATGGAAGCCCTGTGAGCTTCCCTCGCCCGAGCAGAGCTGCTAATCGGGGTCTGTCCCAGACGAGCATCCAGACGTCTGCATTGTTTGAGGTTTGCCCATCCCTGCTCTTGTTCCCCCTCGCCGTGTCCAGCTCCCAGCGGGCTGAGCAGCTCGTTAATTGTTTCCATTTGATAGGGAAGAGCATGAGCAGCCCTGACCAGCCCCAGTGACGCAGCTCAGCCTCGTGTGTCAGGGCCGTGCTCTCCTGTCCCTGCTCCTAATGCTGGGGCTGCTGTCAGGGAGCTCCACCGAGGGAAGGGGTGGCTGGAGCCAGTCTGGACTCTCTCGCTCTGCCCTCCTTCCTTTCATGAAGGAATTTCCTTGGCACGGCAGGGGATCTGCATGGCAGACTTGCACTTCCCGGGGCTCCCATCGGGGATTAGCAGCTCAGCAGGCAGGAGGACAGCTCAGGGGTGCAGCAGCACCGTCAGGGGAACAGAGCCTGGATCAGACCAGGGAAAGCAGGAATCCCCTTCACCCAGCCTTGGGAAGCCCGTTCAGGGCACGTGTGATCGGCCCTCGTGCAGTTTTCTTGCTTGGTGTTGCCACCCCCACGCACTTGGGGCATAAACCTTCGTGGGGCACTGGGTGCCCAGCTGAGCCATCCCACATTCCCACTGGGAGACCGAACACCCCAGATCAGGGTGGTCCCATAAGACAGACATTCCTGCTGAAGGTCAAAGCCACCTACAGAAACCTCTGGGGGAAAGACTTGGCCATGAGCAGGAGGCATTCCCAGGGTCAGGGGCAAAGACAAAGGGCCTGGTGGCTCCTGTTTGTCCTTTTGTAGCCTTTGCCTTTCCTACAAATCCTCCCTAGAGGAGACATTTATTAGCCCTGAGAGCTCCTGAAAGCCCCAGTTCGAGATAACCCATTTTATTCCACCCCTTTAGTGGGTCTTTGACCCCCACCGAGGAGGTGAGAGGGTGTGTAAATATTTGGTGCCCCGCCGAGCAAGGT
Source organism: Pseudotriccus pelzelni (assembly GCA_035584735.1). Lineage (NCBI taxonomy): Eukaryota > Metazoa > Chordata > Aves > Passeriformes > Tyrannidae > Pseudotriccus > Pseudotriccus pelzelni. Next base: position 2,861,365 of record JAWMRA010000072.1, on the reverse strand, counting down.
GAGCCCCGAGGCCTCTGATCTCCACGAGCTGGGAAGAAAAGGAGCTGCAGGTTGGCAGAGACCAGAGCCTGGAGCCAAATACCCCTTCTCCATCTCTGGGATAGCATTCCAGCCTCCATGAGCCGGGTTTATGAGGAGAGAGATCTCTTGGATGCTTCCCCCCCTCTCCCCTGTGCCTGCTCCGGCAGCTCATCCCTGGCAAGATGAGCTTTCCCAGGTTTTGGAGCACCAGCCAAGCTCCCAAATTGGATTTTTAACGAAAATTCCGGGAATTTCTGTGGCTCTCCAGCGTTTTTTCCTCATTTTATGGATTCTCCCATGCACTGCTTTGTGGAGTAGCTGCCGTTCCTGGCAGATGGGGAGTCCTGACAAAAGGAAATTGTTGCTTTGTCTCCCACACATTTTTCTTGGCATTTTTTCTTTTATTTTTGACCTTTTTTTTTTTTTTTTTTTTTTACCAATTCTGGTGGAAAACGGGACTTTTGGCTGTGCCCTCAGGAAAGGCTGTGCTCTCTCAGCTCTTCAGCTCACGGGTGGGTAAAGGAATACAAGTAAAGTGATGTGTAAAGGCAGGTCTGTGTTTGGGACGACAGCAACACATGGAGGCAGAGCTGTTTCATCTTTTCATCTCTCCATTCCCACCTGCACTCGCCTTTCCCGGCCCAACCCTTTGCCAGATCCATGTTAAGATTTTAAACAACAAAACGACATTGTATCTTGGAGACTAAACTAAATAAATGCCTTTTTTTTTTTTTTAACTCTCCCTTACACACGAATTAAAAAAAAACCACCCTAATTAAAGGGGCATTTTCCCAAGGTTCTCCAGTGTTTTCTTTGGGGTTTTTTTCACCTGATCTCGCCTGCCAAAAAGCTCTGGCTCTGCCTGATGGTGCTGCTCCAGCTGTGCTGCACATCTGCCCTGTCTCTGTGCGCTCAGGTCGTGTTGAGAGCTGATTTTGGATGTCCCTGAGCCCCCCTGCCAGCAAGGTCCGGGCACAAACACCATGTGAAAGCCGCTTTCTGGCTGCTTCTTTGCCTTCCTCCATCCTCAGCATCGAGCTTGTTCTGCAGCAGGAAAAACGGATGCAAGTGGCCAGGATACCCAAACTGTGAATGTCCTCTGGTGTGATTCATTTGCAGAAGACCAGTAATATATTTAACTAGTGTTGTACAGGCGAAAGATGCATTTTAAAAGAAACGGTTTTAAAGATTTATTCCAAAAGGAGCAACGATTTTTTTTTTTAAAGTGTTTCTGGAATAAATGGAAAGGCACAAAGGAAAAAAAAAATAATAAAAGATTGTATCCATCTACCAACCTGGTGTCCCCATGTTTTATAGGAATATTTCAATTTTTGTATTTCAGGTGTGACATGGACTGCTTTGTGGCTCATCTTATTGCTAAGGCTGATACTAATTACAGTTGTGTTGTGAGCGCCCCAAAGCCGAGATTGGACAATAAACTTTATGGAATAAGGGATGGGTTTGCACAGGATATAATTTTTCTCTTTTTTTTTGGTAGGAGAAGGACCTGCTTCGGTTTTGAGTTTCGGGCAGGTGGGGCTGAAGGAAAGGGGGGATCATCTCAGGGGTGCAGGTCCCTTGGCAGGGTGAGCTGCTCCGTGATGGGCGTCCAGGGAAGGCAGCTGTGCCATTCCGTGCCCTTCCATGCCACCTTTGCTCCTTCCCACAGGATCATTCCCACAGCCTTCCCTGCAGCTCCAGGACGCCTTTCCAGCTACCAGGACACTTTTTGGCTGGGTGTAGGAAACTCCCAAAGAGCACAAAAGGAGTTTGCCCGGCATCTGACCTCTGCAGGGGACTGGAACACGAGACCTGGGAGACTTGTGCGTAATAGGAAAATGTCTCTGTCGTGCCTTGCGTGGCTCCTGAGGCCCTAAATAAATATTGCCATAAGCCTATCTGGCAAATAGAGCCCAAAGCTGACGAGCCCAGCCCAGGCTGGCAAACCAGCCAGAGGGCAGAGCTGGGGAAGGGACAGCGGAGCCCTTTTTTCCCACAGATCCAGCAGCTAAAATCCCCCTGGGATCAGAGTTATTCAGCTCCACTGTCCCTTTTGCATATTCCTGCTCTCTGGCCTGTCAGTGCTGGAGAGAATCTCCAGCCACCAGTGTCCTGGGAATGCGGGAAGAGCCGGAGCCGGGGCGGGAGGGACCCCTGTGGGATCTTTGGGACCAGGCTATGGTGTTAGCCCATGGCTGATGGGCTGGTTCAGGGAAGGGGACAGTGCCCTTCAGCCCCTCCTTGGGCTGCAGCTCCAGCACTCCCAGCCTGAGTCACGCTCCGGGACTGGTGTGGGCAGGTCCCCACTAACAACCTATTTGCCAAACCAGTTCCTCCATCTGCTGCCCTCATTCCTCCGGTGTCGCAGCTGCCGGTGCTGCATCCGGGGGAATGCTGCCCAGCATCCCCAGCCCACATCCCTCTCCTGGCTTCCAGACATTCCCAGCTGCCCAAACAGCCCAAGTATTCCCTTAGGGAGTCCTCCTGCCTCGCCAGGATGCTCCAGTCGGGTCACTGGTTGCTCCCCAGGTCAACCAGTCACACGAAGCTGGCATGATACCCGCTGCCCTCCACGAGATTATTTGTGTGTTATCCCACTCCTGGTGCGTTCTGGGGAGGCTCAGCCTGGCTCTCCCCTTGCAGCCACCCCCTTGGGCCATGGTTTTGGTGCCCTCCAGCAGGAAGCAAATGGGTGGCAGCTCAGCCGTGGTGGGCGTGTGACCTGTTCCAGTTGGGCGGCAGGAAAACGTGCAGGTGAGCACTTCCTCCTTTCAGACAAGTGTTACAAGATCTGTAAGAACCGGGCCAAGATTTCAGGCTGATGTTTGACCTAGAAGTGGAGCCAAGCTTTCCAAACCAACGCCGTGTGTTTTGAAACTCCTGACCCCGAAGTACACGAGGTGAACACCCCTCTCGTGTGCCCGTTTGGGTTGCTGAGCATCTCAGGCAGCCAAGAAGGATTTGACTCATCCTGTGGGGAAGTTTACCTGGTGTTGTAAGAGGCATCCTGTCCTCTTTCAGGAAGGTTCAGTGATTCAGAGTTATTTTCTTATCTGCTCAAGCTCGGCTTGCTGCTGGGTTTTTTGGACGCATCAAAAGTTCCCATCTCCAAACGGACACGTAGCCCTTGGACCCATCACACTGGCACACCGGGATGACTCTTGTGGTTTCTGAGGGTGTCAGAAACCAAAGGACCTTTGTGGTCTCTGGCAAAAGAAGGACAGGGAAAACTTGAGCAACCTCTCAGCCCCAGGCCCATGGCCAAGCTGCCAACACCAGCAAAAGCCCTGGGGGAGCCTGTCCCCAGGCACCCGCTGTCCTAAGCCCAGCTGTGGGGTCCCAGCTCGTTCCATCCCAAGGAAACCCTTAGAAAACCTACAACTAGAGCTGGGTTCCCCCACTGTGTTGCGAATGGGCGAAGAGAAGCGATGCCAACAGCACAACAGCAGTTCTGAGCAAATCTGGGTCGAAGCTCTATAATCGCCGCAGGCCGGGCTGATCACGACAGAGGAGCTGAAAAAATTAACTGGTAGAGTGTGAAAAATCCCTGCTGTGCCTCTTGCTGCCCCAGGAACCTTGGAGGGCACGGGAAGCCAAAGGAAGGTGTTTCCCGAACGCCTGTCGGGCGTTTCGGAGCGCGCTGCTGGCTGCAGTCGTGCTGCTCCGCTCTTCCTTCATTCATGGTTTCACTCTGCAGTTTGCAGCGAGTGCAAAGCTGTGGGTGTTGAATTCAGTGCAAGTACAACATTGATCTCAGTTTGGAAAACAGCCGAAAGTGCCTCCTGGCGAAGCTAATTCGGGTGTTGCATATACTCATGGTCCTGTGGCTTGCATTTTCATGAGCCACCTCCCAGGATCTGGATTTCGGTACGTGGAACCAGCAAGGATCTGTGTGTTCCTGTGCTGACTAACCCACCTACGCCGCGGTTCTTATTTGCAAGCATATCTTGCATGGTTTGTGTTATCCCTGATAAAAGGGCCTGATGTTCCTGGAAGCAACTGTTCTGGCATTCAGGTCAGTTGCTGGAGCTGGGGAAGGGGTTGTGCCAATATTTGTCGGCTCTGGTGCCTGGATGCTGCCTTTTCATCCGGGAGTGGAGGATGCAGGGAACCTGCAGGGGTGGGGAAAGCCTTGCTCAGCCATTTTATAGTTGGGAATTCAAGCCCCAGGGAGCTGACGCTCTCCAGCGATGGGGATGCAGCAGTGGAAGCCAGGAGCAGAGTGCAGGTCTCCCAGCTCCCCGTCCAGTAAAGGGAGAACCAAGATCAAGGTCAGGAATGTGGATGGGGAGGGAACCGCAGGTCAGCCCTTTTCTTGGGGCAGAGCACCTGGTGTGGGGAAGACAAGGATCTGCTGTTTCATCCTGGCTCCATGAACAAGGAGATGTACGGACAAAGAGGGTCAGGAGATGACTTTGCCAGCAGTGTTTTGATGGAAAGGCCTTCATTGTCACAATCTTTTCTCCCTCATCCTCCACTTGTGGATGGGGAAAGAGCTGAGACACTTTGCAGCAGTGTGGCCTCTCAAATCCAGTTCTTGCCTGGCAGGGAGAGCCTGAGGCTGTGGCTCCCAGGCTGTGCCTCCCTCTCTCCTCCACCCTGCCATCCAGGCTGTTTAGGAAGGTGGTTTATCATGTAATGATAAAACCCAATTTCCGCCCTCGCTGTTGACTCACTGCCTGTCCCTGAGCAAAGCACTTCATTCCTTCCCGGCCCTGGCTTTTCCCATCAGTCAAACAGGACAAGGACATTGCTCCGGCCCTCCAGGCAGCTCAGCTGCTTCTCTGATTGTTTAATGGCCTCAGGTGAAGGTGCTGAGCAGCCCCAGGAGTCCTGAGTTCGGAGCAGTTGGGAGGTGCAATTACTCCCCTGTCCCACTGCCACCCGTGGTCACTGGGCTCGCTTTGCTGGTGGAAAGGGACACTTCCTTACTCTTGGGAAGACTCCAGTGGATGCCATGGGCATGGAAGAACAAGGACTTGGATGCAATTTGGATTAGCTAAACATTAAGCTACGGCCAGGTGGAAATGAGCACCTGCAGCCCCGGAGCAGCATTCCTGAGGGCCGGGTCACAGGATGGGTGAGTACCTGTGCCCAGGAAGGGACCGGGAGCCAGCCCTCCATCACGGCTGAGCTCCATCGATTCTGCTTTTGCCTGGAAAGAGTGTTCTAAAAATTGCCAGTCTTTCCTAGCTAAAGTAGGTGAAATATTTATAAACCCATCCTCTAGAGAAGACCTTTTTGCGTAAGCACCGACTGCTCCGGCTTTAAAACCGGCGCCCTCCCCCCCGCTCCGAGCCATCCTGTGCCTCTTATCAGGGAAGGGGCAACTTTAATTGCGTTTGTCTGGGAGGGTGGCACCTATTTACGGGAGACCGCAGGGACGGTTGGCAGCAGGGGAAAAAAAAAAAAAGAGAGAGAGAACAAAAAAAAGGGGAGATTTCTGGATTCCCTTGCTTGGCCGTGCTCTCCTCCTGTAGTTTAATACCGCGGGGTGTGTGGAGCACGCGGAGGGGTCGCCCCACTTTTGGAAAGATGATGCGGGAACTGGAAGAGAGGAGAGGGAGGAGGTGGAAGAGGAGGAGGAGGGGGAGGCGGGGGGGACACGCGATGCTCGGGATCCTTCCAGCCCCCGAGGGATGCTCCGGGGTCCGCCGGGGCGGCTCCGGGGGCGGCGGGGGATGGAGAGGGGCCCCGCTCCGCCCGGCCCCGGAGGCGGAGCCAGCGCCCGGCGCGGCGGGATCGGGAGCCACATCCCGCAAAGGAGGAGCGGGGCCGGGCTGGGGAGCGGGGCGGCGGCGGGGCCGGAGCCCAGCGCCGGAGCCCATCACCGCGGCCGCCCCGCGCCGCCGCCCACCATGTGGTGGGACGAGCGGGTGTCGGCGCGGTTCCGGAGGAACCTGCAGCCCACCCTCACCTACTGGAGCGTCTTCTTCAGCTTCGGCCTCTGCATCGCCTTCCTGGGGCCCACGCTGCTGGACCTGCGCTGCCAGACCCAGAGCTCCCTCTCCCAGATCACCTGGGTCTTCTTCTCCCAGCAGTTCTGCCTCCTGCTCGGCAGCTGCCTCGGAGGGGTCTTCAAGAGGACGTAAGCGCCTGGCAAACTCAGCGCACCTCCCGCGGGGGGGGGGAATCGGCTCCGCACAGACACCCCCCCTCCCTCCCCTCCCTTACCCCGGGCCGGGGGCGGGCAGCTCCAGCTCCCCCATCCCGGGATTCGCCTCCCTCCCGCCGGGTTTGCTGGGATGCAGCGTGGGAAAGCCATTCCCGAGTGGAGCGACCGCGGGCGTCGCGGAGGGTCCGCAGCCCCCTCGGCCGGGCGCTCGGAGGGAGGGGGATTCCCGGCGGGAGCCGCTCCCGGGGGTGCCGCTCTCCTCCTGGTGTGGTTCCATCCCCTTGGGTGGAGGAGCTGCCGCCTCCTGGAGCTCAGCGCAGCGAGAGCCTTAGTGTGAAGTTACAGCCAGAAACTTCCCCGGGAGGGTGTTCTCCTCAGCCTTGATTGTTCACCAACCCCCCCTCCCCGCCCCCCCCAAAAAAAATATTTTTGGAAGCGTGTTTTAATAACCTCGGTGTCAGAAATCGAGGCATTGTCCTGCTTCCCGGGACTTCGGGCAAACACGTGGTGGGATGTGAGTGGGGGACGAGGGCAGGGGCTGGGGGCGAGCAGGGGATTTTAAGGGGCCGGGGAGACACCCGGGCACAGCCAGCCACGGCTTTGCACCGAGCCTCCCGTCCAGGATGTGTTTAAAATAAATAACCCGCGATGGCTCAGCCCGAAAGATTGCCGGAGAGGCGTTTGATTTGAGGCTCGGTGACAGTTGTGAGAAATCAGCTGATTATTTACACTGTCACCGAACCTCGGGGTGGTGATGTAACGTGTCAGCTCCGCGTGTGTCTGGTACGGGTGTGCGGGGTGTAGACGGGAGGATTTTTGCACGAATCCTTCTAAAACGCTCGTTAGGAAACGCTTTGTGAAGCGTTTCTGCCTTTTCGCTCCTGGCTCCGCGGTCGAGGAGGAGGAGGAGGAGGTGTTTGAGCACCTGTAAATTGTCATCGTGGGACGTGGAACTGTCCTGGCTGGCTCAAGGGCTCTGTGGAGAGGCAGGAGCTGCCCCGTGGGGCTGTGCCGGGTGGGGTGCACGGGAATGGGAACAGCACGTGGGAACGTCGCTCTGGGTCTGACACGGATCTGAGACTGCTGGGTCAGCAGGCAGAGCCTTTGCCAGCCCCCGGGCTGCCTCGCATATGTTTGGAGGAGCAGGGAAGGAAAATGCAGAATTGTTTCCTGCTGTCAGCTCCTACCAAAGCTCCGCGTACACGGATCCATTGGGGATTCTGTGCTTGGAGACTCCCAAACTTCTAACTGTGCAGCTGCAGAGGGGGAAGGAGCGTGTTTGCTGCTGAGCCGGGCTGCGTTCGGGGGTGCAGCCTCTTGGAGCACAGAGGTTTTGTGAAGTGCCTGTGAATCCCGGCTGAGGACTGACAGCCCTGCCAGGCAGCGGGGAGTGTTTCAGATACTTGTGAGCGTTGTGGGGGGTTGCTCACAGCCTGCCAGGGTACAAATGTGTGGGTTTGCATGGGAATATTAACTGTTCAGGCTCCAGGAGCTCCAGTACTGTCCCCTCCTCAGGGGTGGATGGATTGAGCTGTCCCTGTGATGAGGGTTTTTACTTCTGGGCCCTGCTGTGGGTTCATAAATCAAATTATGGCGGCCCTGGTGCCCGGCAGGGAGGAGCACTGGACAGGTCATCTTTTCCAGTTGGGAGATGGAAAGCTGCTCTAGAGCATCCCAAGCGTTGCCTGCCCGTGAGCAGCGAGCCAAGCCTGGCTGCAAGCTGTGTGTGATTCCTGAGGAACACAGGCTTTGCTTTTTGCTTAAAATAGGCCTTGGCCTGAGTGATGGACTTGTGAGGGACAGCAGTGTTGTCACTGCATTCCGTGGCTGGTGGGACCTAAATAAGATTTGGTTCCTCTGGCCAGAGAAGGTGCTGGGCTGTGGTCCCTGCTCCTGGCACTAGGGGGATGGAGCATAATGATGGCATGGATCCCTTCAGTAAGAGCCTGGGCTGCCAGAACCAGCTCCAGAATTCCCTCTCGTGTGAGATTTTTTAAGGAAGAAAAAAAAGTTTTCCATTGTGAGGTTCCCCGAGGGGTGTAAAAAGGATGTTTTTGCTCTCTGCTGGAGTCCTGGGTTTGGGGGGAGCGGGATGTGCCTTCAAGGTGTGTTGTTTAGGCTCACCCTCAGGTTCACAGGAGGCTGCTGCTCTCTGCTGACACCCACTTGGGGTTTGCTGGGCTGTTGTGACCGAGCTCTGCTGCAGAAAATACGGATTTTCACAGGCTGTTTGCACGAGGGGGGGTTGGGGTTGAGGTGGAGTGAGAGCCCTGGCACTGCAGGCTCCAGAGGGGAGCTCTGCTCACCTGCATCCCCTGCCACTCTCCCTCTTGCTTCCCACTCTCCTCTCCCATTTTGTTGGATTTTAGGCCAGCTTGGAGAAGTTAAAATCACACTCCCCCTGTGTTGCTGTGCCGCACACACTGATGGCAGGAGCACCAGAGCACCTGAGCCCCTGAGCCCCAGTTTGTTGGGTTTTATTCAGAAACTGCTTTTTTGTGTCCCGCTGAATACTTGGTGCACACAAGACGCTTCTCCCTGCAAAGGAAAACCTTTTGTTGCTGAGGGAGCAGCACAGTGACTTAAGCAAGTCAGGCAATGCCCCCTGAGCCTGGCTGTGCCTCCCCTGGAGACAAGGGGACCTGAAGGCTGGTGTGGGTTAATCCCTGCTCCTCCTTGTCCTCACCTTGTCCCCTTAGGGCTTTGGGGTTTTAATGATCAGTTTTGCAAGTCTGAGTTAGCCTGATTATCGTTTTTCTTCTTGATGTGAGTGGCTTAGAAAATGCTCCCTGGGGGCAGGGAAAATGTGCTTGAAGTTGAAGCGAGCCTGCTGCAATTGGAACACCCAGGGAAGGAGAGGGGGAGCTTTGCTGGCTGTGGCTGCAGGATTGACTGTAGAATTGACCATCCTAATCCTATGGAGATCAGCCTAAACCTCGCAGGGGCAGCTGCAGACCCTCCCTCAGGCCCTGTGGTGGAGCCAGGACGTGCTCTGGGTGGTCCTGAAACAGAGGCTGTGGCATTGCAAGACTCTGCTGAGGTGGAGTCTGCCCTGGGCAGGGGCACTGGTTAGTAATGGGGACACAGAGGTGTCAGAGACCAGACTGTGGCGTGACATCAGGGCTGCTTTTCAAGCCCTTTGGAGGGGTGAATTGGTTTGGCATCATCAAGACACAAGGTGCTCTGAAAGTCACGGGGTACCTCATTTTAAGATGCTTTCAGAGAGGGTTGTTCCTAAAGAAATCCCTCAGATGGTTGTTCGGTGCCTCCCTGGGTGCTGAGCTGAGTCCTGCAGCTACATCTTTGGTATCTGGCAGCAATTTCTTGTTCCCCCCCCCTAATTCCAGAGCCAGGGAAGGGGCAGCAGGGCTGTGCTCCCCCCTGGGCTGATGGTGTCTGCAGCGGGGGTACAACTGTGTTCTCAACTTACGCCCAGAGGGGGGAACTTTTACCCGCTGGGGCAAACCGGGGTGATATTTTTAGTGCTTGTTAAGGCCATGCCATCATCCACAATGAGGCCTCTCTCCAGTAATGAAGGTGCTCCCCAGCCCAGCCCAGGCAGTGCCGTGGTGGCTCCGCTGGGAGGGAAGAGGCGTTTCGGGGGCATCTCGTGTGCTTTTCCCCGTCACTCCCGGCCTCGGATGTACCAGCTGCTGGTGCCTCTGCCTCTCCCCCTCCTGCTGTACCCTGGAGAGAGCTGCCTCATCTCTCCAGGCCCGAGGCTGCCTCTCTCTCATTTGTTAGCTGCTCTTCCTGCCGTGACTGTGCACATCTCCCGTCTCGCCTGGCTCCCGCCCTCCCCCAGAAATCCCACACTGGCTCCCCGCTTTGCTGTCAGAGACCCGTCAGTGGTTACAGCCTGGTGAAATGCCGTCTCCTCCGGCACGGGCTGGCTGGCAGGGGAGCCAGGCTGGGCTGGGCCGTGTGAGCAGGGCCAGGTTTGGGCCACGGGGCAGCAGAACGCCGGAGAGGTGCCCTTGGCCCATTTCCCCCCGCGGTGCTGTGGAAGTGCAGGGGAAGCAGGACGGGGAGGGTGGAGGGCCGAGTCCCTCTGGGGCTGCAGATGGAGGAGGGCCGTGCAGAAACGCAGTGACATGCCCAAGGCCAGGCCGTTCTGGGCGAGCAGGCAGGGTGGGAGGGGTGGCACCGAGGTGCCCAGCTGTGCTGCCAGCCCCTGCCTCCCCTTCTGCTGCCTGGCTGGCAGGGTGTGAGCAGGGATTGTGGGTGTTCTCCTTGCTGGGGATGTACCTGTGAGCCCTGTGCTGTGCACAGACCCACACCCCCCATCAGACCCCGATTATCCAACTCATTAAGCTGCTGCTGGTCATCGCTCTGGGCTTCTCCCCGGCTCTGGGAAGCCGGGGTGGGACGGGGACCTGCCGGTGCCGTTCCCACTCTGCTGTGCCTTTACAGTCCCATCTCTCTGCTGGTTCCAGCGCTTTGCTGTCTGGTCCCTGTTTCCTTCCTTCCTTCCTTCCTGCCTTCCCACTTGGCAGCTCCGGGGCCGCGCGGTGCCAGCGCGGGCGCTGCTCTCTCAGCTCTCACCGGGAGCAGCCACTGCTGCTGCCAGACCCGGCAGGGGACACACCAGCTCTGCCCCCACCCACCAGCACAGCCCTGGGGCTTCTCTGAGGGACGGTGTGGGCTGGGGAGAGGCCGCAGAGCTCAGTCCCACCTCGTGGTGCCGGGAGCAGAGGTGATGCTGCCGGAACGGAGGTGGCACAGGGCACGGAGAGGGAGCTGCAGTGGCTTCCCTGTGTTCCCTGTGAGCAGGACAGCACGTTCAGGCAGGTCTGGGGTGACACAGGGGTGTGGGTGCCAGCAGCTCTCGTGTGATACAGGAGAGAGAAACGCCCCAGAGCTGCTCAGGAGTCACGATGTGGCCTCACCTGCCCGTACCCACGTCCCTTTGCATCCCCAGATCTGCCCAGTTAGCAAGGGAAGGTGGTTGTTCTGCCTCGAAACACACAGCTTGTGGGTTTGGAGGGATGGGTACTCGAAAAGCTGGGTGGAAGATCTGCCTCTTTGGGGCATCACCCTCCGTGCAGGAGGTGGCAGTGCCCGGGGCTGGCTCTGGTGGTGATGTGGGGGCGTTGGGGTGAAGGGTGGGTGGTATTTCCCTTCCCTTGTCGGAAGAGCATGTGCTGGACCTGCACTGAGTTGGAGCTGCAGCCTGTGGGTGCTTCTCCTGCCCTGGAGCTGGGGGCAGGTGTGGTGTGGTATGATGTGGTGTGGGTGCTGCTCTCCTGGTGGTAATTCTGTCCTGTCTTTCCTCTTTGTCGCCCTCAGGTTGGCTCAGTCCCTGTTTGCACTCTTCGCCTCGTCCCTGGCCATCTCCCTGGTCTTTGCCATCATCCCCCTGTGCCACAATGTGGTGGTCCTGGCTGTGGTCATGGCCGTGGCGGGACTGGCCATGGGGTGCATCGACACCATCTCCAACATGCAGCTGGTGAAGATCTACCAGAAGGACTCTGCCATCTTCCTGCAGGTGGGTGTGGAGCCTGGGGCTGTGCTTCCTCCTGGGAGGAAGAGGAGTGAGGGGCTCTGCCACCTCCCTGCAGGGCAGTGATCCCGCTGTTCCCCCCGTGTGTCTCCTCTCTCGCAGGCCCTTCACTTCTTCGTGGGCTTTGGGGCGCTGCTGAGCCCCCTCATAGCCGACCCCTTCCTGTCAGACACCAACTGCATCCTGTCCAACTCCACGGCCAACGCCTCCAGCAACCTCCCTCACATCCGAAAGTCCCTGGTGCCGCACCACCCGGGCAACCTGTCCCACTACGACCTGCCCATGAAGGGCATGGTGGTGACCCGTGTCTCCTACGCCTTCTGGATCATGGCCCTCATCAACGTAAGTGGCCGGAGCGGCCCCGGGATGTTGCTTGGGGATATCCCCGCTCCTGGGATTTGCAGGGGGCTGTGGGGTTTGGGAGGTGCTGGTGCCTGTCCTGGTGATGGGGAGGGGCAGGAGGATGGCTGTGCTGGTCCAAAGAGAGAAGGTGCATCTCCTGCCAGGCGCCCGGGTTCCAGCGGTCACTGCGCCCTCAGACAGGACTGGGGTGGAGGTACTGCCCTGCAGGGATTTGTCTGAGCCCTCTGGGAGCAGTTTGTACCTCCAGCATCCCCTGAGCAGGAGTTGGACCAGCAAACTGTGCTCAGACCCACAGGGCCTTCTCCCTAGTCAGCTGGGGAGGAGCTCAGTGGTGTGGGGACGGTGTGTCAGGAGGGAGTTTGCCAAGATACTCACACCAAAGGGCCCATCAGTGAACTGAGAGCTGAATCAGGGTGTCTCTGCCCATTTGTTGTGTTTCCTGGTGTATCACAGCGGTTGTAGAAGCCCTGTGGCCCTTCCTTTGAGAGGGAGATGGGGTTTAGTGCCCGTCCTCTTCCCCCAGAGGGGATCCCCAGCGAGCTGCTCCCGCCTGCAGCCCGTGGGCTCTCTTTTAGAATCCTAGAATAGAACCACAGCATAATTTGGGTTGGAAGGACCTAAATATCATCTCATTCCACCCCCTGCCATGGGCAGGGGTGCCATTCACTGCACCAGGTGTGCCCTTCACTGCACCAGGTGTGCCCAGGGCCCCATCCAGCCTGGCCTTTGTTCCTTGCCTCTGGTTAATACCAAATCCCAGCAGGGTGAAATCCAGCTGGTCCCTTGCACAGCCTGGCAGGGCTGTGGCCACGTCCTGCCCATCTCCAGCCCCTCTGCAGCAGAGCTGCTGCTGTCCCTCCCCTGGCAGCGGGAGCCCTTCCAGCCTGTGTCTAATGGTCCATGGAGATGTGGAGTGATAAGAGCACAGTGTGTTGTTGCCGGGAACATCGGCCCTGCCAAGCGGTGCTGCTCGTGCTGGGGCTGATGCCAAGCCTGGTTATGGTCCCTGGGTGGGAACCCCTTGGCGGGGGGTGCCCCATGGGCAGAGCAGAGCCCAGCCCCTGGAGCCCTGGCCATAAAGTGCTCTGTTCTCTGTTTATAAAGACCTGCCAGGGCAGAGCCTGCTGAGCTGGTGCCCCTTCTGCTCACCCAGGGAGCTTCTCCAGCAGAAGTGAAGGGGGATCCTGCCACAAGGGCCTCCTGGTTCCTGTCTGCCCTGCATCCCCAGAGCCTCCTTCCCCTCCCCTCTGAAGCTCAGCCAAGGCATGAGGATGTGTGGATGCTCCTTCTCCCTGTCCCTGGATCTTTCACCACTCTGTCTGCACTGGGCAAAGGGAACTGGTTTCCTTGTGTTGCTCCCGTTTTCTGCGAGTTATAACTCAAACTTCCCCCCGTGCACCTCATCCAGGGGCTTTCACAGCTCCCTGACGGGAGGAGAGCAGGGAGGTGACGGAGCTGGGCAGGGGCTGTAACAAGCTTGTGTGCAGAAGTAGCAAAAGAATGCTCTGCCTGGGAGGAGAAGCAGCTTTAATTACCTCCAGCTCTGCCTATGCCATGGGAAATGTGCTTTTAATTACCCCGGAGCCTTATCTCCTTTGCCAGTCAGTTCGGAGCAGAGTAATTTCGTTTCGAGGCAGAGTTTAATATACCCGCTTTGAGCCCCGCAGTGGGGCTGAGATCGGGAGCGCCGATGGTGCCCTCCGTGTTCCCAGCAGTGTCCTGTGGGCATCTGGGGGCAGGATGGGACCACAGGCTGTGCCCAGCAGGGTTGGGAGCTGGGCTCGTGCATCACGACGTGCTCCGGAGCCGTTTGCTCGCGTGGGTGGGTTTGAACGTGTGTGCCCACACCGAACGCAGAATTCCTGCACGCTGCAGGAACACCAGGAAGATGGCAGGGAGTGTGGGGTGCTGGAGACCAGTGGGGTTTGGGATGAGGGTTAAGGCAAACATAAATAGAGCGGGGGGAGCTGGCTGTGCGCAGCTCTGGAGTGTGTCCCCGTGCCGGAGCCAAGCTGTTACTGCCTTTCCCAAATCCCCACCGAGGGGAACTGCCTTTATTCCTTGTTTAAACTAACCCAGCCCACTGGAGATGTGAGCTCCAAACCTGCTGACCCTTCTGTAAGGTGTAAATGTTGGGGGGCAGATAATGGCAACAGGTATTTAAACCCCCGGGGGCGTGGATGAAACCAGTAAAACCGTAGAAATTGGAAACCAGGACCGGCAACTCTGTTATAAAACTGCTCAAAAACCCCACATTTCCATCCCAGTTTTCGCAGGGCTGTGTGTATTCTGACAAGACACAAGCTGGAATGATTCATTTCGAGTTCTTGGTTTTTTTGGGTTTTTTTTTTTTGTTTAAAGTGGAAACGTCTCAGTTTGACTCTGGCACAAGTGCGATGTGTAAAGCTTGACAGCGGAGCTGTGTCGATGTTATTGAAGCAAAAATGGCTTTGCTTCAGTAAAATTAAGCAGCTCAGCATAATCAAAACAAAGCGCTTGGATGACTCCCGGCCAGAATCTTTCATTCTTGAGAGGGAAAATTTTGCCTTTTCGTCCCAGATTTGGAACAAAAACACGTTTTGAAAATTCGGTTTTTCCCACAGAACGGAAATGGCATCATCCAGCCCGTTCCAAGGGGCTGGAAATCAGGAAAATGTTCCTCTGAGAGGGATGTGTTTGTCCGGAAGGTGGTTTCCCAGGGGAAGTGTGGGACACTCCATTGTGCTTAGGTTGCTCAAAAGTAGCCTGGATACAATAGCAGGGAATGATCCCGTGGTCCTGGGGGGAGAGACCGAAATAGCAGCTGGGGGGAAGGAGCTGGATTGATCCCCACATTGTCTGTGGGATGCAGCAACTCGTTGAGCTCACAAGGGTGGTTGAAAGCTGCCCCAGGGGAAGGAAAAACCCTGGGAATTTGGCAAGTGGAGCCTGGAGTGTTGGGTCCAGGGATTCGACCTCCTGCTTGCTGCCTGGTTGGTCCTCTGGCTCCCTCAGGCTCCTGGTGGGATGCTCAGGTGCCCCTCTGCCCCTTGGGGAAAAAAACAACAACCTTTTGCTGGAAAAGGCAGGAAAGCAGCAGAATTAGCCTGGGAAGAGAGTCCGTGAGGAAATGCCTGCTCAGGAGGGGGGGGCTGCAGCTTGGTGGGGCTGGGGGTGGTGTGGGACACTGTGGACTCCTCAAGGGGGTGCTTTGGGGACCACTGTCCTCTTTTTGGGGGTTGTGCTGGGGCTCATCTCCTTTTTCTCGCTGTTTGGGCTCCCTGCAGGGTTTTGGGGGCTTTGGGAGCTCTAAAGCAAAAGGGAGCTGCTTGCCCTGGAGATGAGGGTGTGCAGAGCAGGGATACACCTCCACTTTGGGACCTGAGGATTCCCAAACCGGGGCCCTTCTCTGTGGAGACCCCAAGTGCTCCTTCAGGCTGGAGGTGCCCAGGGCCGTTATCTGTATGGCCAGGCCCTCTCCGTGGGTATATTTTGTTGGTTTTTTTTTTTTTTTTTTGCAAAATCTGCAATTTAGAAGAATCAAATCTGGTCCTGACCTCCGGAAGGATCAGAACTATCAAGCAAATGCGTTTTTCTTCCATGGGACCGAACTAACTGTTCCTATTCCCATTGTTCCCAGAACAATGAAGACTCGTAAATGAATTGAGGGCGAGAGAGGAGGGGTGGGGGGGGTGTGTGTGTGTGGGGAATTCTCCATACATTTAAATCATGCCACGAGCCAACAAAAAGGCAGGAAATTTGGAGCTGGAGCTCACACTTGCTCACAGACATGGAGAAAACAAGGGAATGAGCTGTCACTTAGGATTTCCTGGCTTTCTCCCCCGGCTTGTGGCAGGGTAAACACGGCTGGGCCGTGCTGGGAGGGCTGGCGAGGGGCAGGACAGCTCCCTGTGCTTCCCTCTGCTTTCTCACCAAAAAAAAAGACCCAAAAAAAAAAAAGAAAAGAGCAATTCCCTCTGGACTTGGAGGCACCACCGAGCCGTGGGAGTGTGCAAGGAGCAGGCTCATCCCCCGGGAGCTCAGTGCCAGGGAATGGGATGCTGTGGCTGCTGCCTGGGGGATCCAGAGGGCAGGTACAAGCCCAGGGTCCCTGTGGGTGTTGGCACACCAGGCAGGAAGGGAATGGTGGGGTGGGACTGCAGGGAATGGGACTGTCGTGCGCTGGGAGCATCCCTGGATGCACGGGGGGCTCTCAGGCAGTGACAGCAGTGGCGGGAGGTTCCCTGCTCCTCATTCCCAGATCCCTCCTGGTCCAGGGGCTGAGCCAGGGGGCTGTTTGGAGCCACTCAGCTGTAGCTGTGCTGTCGCTGTTGGCCTGGGAACACGAGCTCATCTCTTAGGAGGCGCTGAGCAACCCCTGCTAATGGCTGGGGATATGTCTTGGAGCAGCTCGTTCTTTCCCCCGGGAGAATTCCAGCCACGGAAGGTCTCCCGTTAAAACTTCCCCCAGGCAAAAGCTGCTCTGTTGTTTTAGTCTTTGGGCAGAAGTGGCCAAATGTTGGACCCTGGAACGTTTTGGTGCTTCATGAGGTTTGTATTTAGGTGCCTTCTGTTCCAGTGTCCCTGTCCCCAGTCCCAGGAGAACGGTTCCCATCCCACAGGGACTGGCTGGAGATGCCCCAGCAGATCAGGAGACTTTTCTCTCAACTTGCTTTATTTTTTTCCCCCTGTCTGGTGTCTCCCAGCAAGCTCCATCCCTCCCACCTCCTTACCCTCACCTCCCCTTCCTGCACCAGCTGGGTCCCCAATCAGAGTCGTGAAACCCTGCACAGAAGTTAATCTGTTACTTCACCATTGCACAGAACAAATAACCAAAAGCCTTTTATGCCAGGGGACATTTGTTTCAAACTCACTTCAGACTTTCCAGCAAAGCCGGAATGGTGTGGATAGAGCACACAAAGAGTTTAAGGCTTTCTAAAGGCTGTCACCAGGCTCTGGTTTTCGCTCTTGGAGGGCAATTCGGGCACCTCCTGGTGGGAGGGTGGGACTGGGCGGCTGGGCAGTGTTCCTGCCAGGGGTTTGCTGTGCTCACCTTGCCCTTCTGTGCCCTCGCCCCCAGCTGCCCGTGCCCATCGCCGTGTTCTTCCTGCTCTACAAGGAGAGGATGGTTCCGTGTTTCAACGGCAGCAGCCACCCCCTGCTCTCGGCTGACGAGCTGGCCATGGAGACACGGCCCGTGGACAAGGACGAGCTCTCCACCCCGGGGCAGAGACCCCAGGCAGCTGGAGGTGAGCTGGAACCACTTTTCCTGCAGCTTTTTTATTTTGGGGGGGTGGAGGGGGGAGAAAAGGCCGTGTTTGAGGGTGTTCTCTGGGTTGAACGAGCGAGTTCCAGCGCTATTGTCCGAGGAGGAAACTTTCCGAAGTGTACACATGAATCCAATCCAGAAGCACTCAGACAATCCAAACAACCCATTTGGTGGCCAATTACCCTCAAATTAGATGGAACCCCTGAGCAGAGATTAGAGTCCTAATCCTAATCAGGACTCCAGCCTGTATTTCCCCTAAAACTAGCCCTGGGCTCCCTTCAAACGCAGGTGAAGGTTGTTGGTTCCCTCTGTTTTGGGTCAGGTTTCT
Organism: Pseudotriccus pelzelni; assembly: GCA_035584735.1. Classification (NCBI taxonomy): domain Eukaryota; kingdom Metazoa; phylum Chordata; class Aves; order Passeriformes; family Tyrannidae; genus Pseudotriccus; species Pseudotriccus pelzelni. The sequence goes on along the minus strand of JAWMRA010000072.1, from coordinate 2,843,787 downwards.
CACTGGCTGTTCAGTTTAAAAATGGCCATTGTGCTGCACCCACCGAATTTTATGGGAAGGGATTAAGGCCAGTGCCCTTGTTTGAGAGGGAAAGTTAAACCCAGCAATAGTTTGCTCTTGAGCTTGTGACTACACCCTGTTTTGGGGACAATAGTGACATTGTTCTTTGCTACCCAGGAGAAACGTATCAAAGTAAATGCCTTGGTTAAATTGTGAATCTCGGAAGTAAACATGGCTTAGGGCTGTCAGGGGAGTGTTCAGTGTTATTTCTGGAGAGATGGCTCTACCTGAGCAGTAAAAGGGAATTTCAGGGAATACTACAAGCACGAGGATGGGAATTCCTGGGGTCCTGAGCCCTGGCTTTGCCAGGCTCCCAGGGATCTGTTCAGATGAGGTGACAGTCAGCTGTGTGTGTTTAATACTCCCTTTCCCAAAGTTGACCTGTTTGGTTAAATATCATTTATCCCAGGAATGTGATCTCTCCTGGGCAGGACCCTCCTGTGGGGGGGTTCCAAGGATAAGGGGCTGTGAGTGCTGTGGTTGGGTGGGCTTGGTTTTATTGCCTGTAAGAGCAGGGCCGGCGATGTGGGACCCCTAAATGGCAAGAGGAGCACAAGCAGCTACAGAAAGAGCGGGTGGCAGGTTCCCTGGAGAGGCAGGATCCCTGTGTGTGGACAGCACCCAAAAACACCCCCCACCTCTTAGGGGTGGGTAAAGGTGAGGTGGTGCCAGCCCAGGTCAGCAGTGCCTCACATTCACAGTCCTCCATAAATCTGGGCACAAAAACAAATCTCCACTGAGGGTTGGCAACCCCCTACACACACACCTCCCCCCCAGCTGAGTTTGCCTTGCATTGTTTTTCACCAGGTCACGATGACTTATTTAACTGCTGCCAAAGCAGAAACTTCAGAGGGGCTTCTTACACCTACTTCGCCGTCCACGTCACCGGGGCTCTCGTTCTCTTCATGACTGATGGGATTGTGGTGAGTTCAGCTGGCAGAGGGGTCTTGTCTGAGCAAAGCTCTGGGGTTTCCCTCCTCCCAAACCCTTTTACCTGGTATCGCTGTTAAGTCTGGACTAAGGTCAAGTCGCGCGTTCTGCTTCTGGTGGAAGCTGCGGAGCCCTGGGGAGCCGGTTCCCTGCGTGGCTCTCCAGCCGTGAATGAGCGAGGGGCAGGTTAAATTCCCCGCCCTGGCCCTGACAGAGGGTTTTGTTTTCCCTGCAGGGAGAGTACTCGGGCTTCGTGTACAGCTACGCCGTGGAGGAGCCTCTGGCCGTGGTGCACAAGGTGGCTGGGTACCTGCCCAGCCTCTTCTGGGGCTTCATCACCCTGGGCAGGCTCATCTCCATCCCCGTGTCCTACCGCATGAAGCCGGCGACCATGGTCTTCATCAACGTGGTAAGGCTGGGTTTAGGCTGCCTCGGTCCTGGTTTTAACCCCACCGGGTCGTCCCGGTTTGGTTCGGGCGTGCAGAGCCCCCAGCTCCTCTCTGGGGCGGGTTTGCACCAGGCAGGGCTGGACGAGGGGGCCCTCCAGGCTGAAAACTTGGTTGTAGGACTTTGCAGAGCCCACTGCTCGGTTAACCTGGCGTGGGAGCTGTGGGAGCAGCCGGGAAGGCGCCTGCCAACCTCGGGTGCTTTGCACCCTGTCCCCTCCGGTACCCACAGGGGGATGAATCCCACGGGAAAGGCAAGGCAGATCGTTCCATAAATTCTCTGCTCAGACTGCAGCAGTTGTCAAAGAAACCAGCGTGGTGTGAGGTGGCTTAAATTAGTGAAACACGTTCACTTGGAGAAAGGGGGAGGAATCCCTTCGGGATGTGTGAGGACGAGGCAACAGGGAGGGAGATGATCCCATTCCCATTTCCTAAAGAAGAAGAAAGGAGTGAGAAGGCATTTAATTTACCATTTATTTAAACCAGAAGTTATTTTGATGGCGAGTTTCACAGCTAATACTGTGAGGCCGAGCACAGGGGGGTGAGAAGAGGCATTTTGGGATATTTTTGAGTAAAAATCCCCTTGCCTGGCGCTGACCCCTGTGCCGTGCTGGCAGCTGGCACTGCTCCAGTAGGGTAGCCCAGCTCTTAGAGTCACTGCAGGGTCACACAAATGGCAGCTTGAGTTCAGCTTCTTCGGGGTGCAAATCTCCCTTGAGCTCATGCAAATGGGCCCCAATCAGGGCTGAGACAATTAATTCAATACGAGCTGGAATCTCAGAGCTCCCTCTGCTGACTCTACTCAGGCTCACTTGGGCGTTTGGGGGAGTTTTTGGCTGTTTCCTGTACAAGAGGTGAGGGCACGTTTTTTTAAATGTAGTTGGCTCTTTGGCTTTAATGCTGTGGCTGCTTTCTGAGAATTACTGAGAGTTAATTCTTTGAGAGTGAGTAAAGTTTCATTCAGCAGCTAAATCTTATTCAGGTTAAAGAATTATTAGTGATTGAAATGGATAAATATCATGGAAGGAACACTACTACGGTATTAATTATTATTTTATTTAACATTATGCATCAATATTTACATATCCTTTTATTATATTATAGCAATTACTTAAAATGTTAAATATCAGTAAGTATTTTTTGGGGTACAATCTTAAGTTTCCGCGTAACGAAGCCGGGATGTGAAACCGAGTTAACATCAGAAAGTCCTGTCACAAAACCCACCGAATTCCTGAAAGCCAGATGGATTTTATCCGTGCACTTACTTCGCTTTTCTCCAAGGCTGCTCTTTTCTCAGCGCGTTTCCTTTCCCAGGCTGTTCTCCTGCTGGAAATAAAACCTGGAGCGCTGTTGCAGCTCAGCATTTCTCTTATTCCACGTGCGTGTTGTTTGCAGGTCGGAGTCCTGGTAACCTTCCTGCTGCTCCTGATTTTCTCCTCCAGCGTCGTCTTCCTGTTTGTGGGCACGGCCTCCCTGGGGCTGTTCCTCAGCAGCACCTTCCCCAGCATGCTGGCCTACACCGAGGACATCCTGCAGTACAAAGGTGAGCCGGGATTTGGGAACCCCTGGCAGGCTCTGGGAGGGGGGTGGGGGTCAGATATCGTCACCCCAAGCGGCTCCTTCCTCGCCCCCCAGGGGTGCCCAGGGGGCAAGAGCCGCTTTTGAATTGCTTGGTCGAGCCCGGGAGTCACAAAAGCAGAGGGTCCCAATGCTGGCTGGTAACTCCCCCAGGCAGGGATATCCAGGCTGGTTCCCGCTTTCCCGCAGCTTTAGGGATCTCAGGCTCACGGAGGTGCTGCTTTAGAGGTTTTACGGGGAGGTGGTTTTGAAAACATCATCAGATTATCAGCGAACCGAAAACCCCAGCTCTCCCAGGAGGTCTCTGCCAACTTCTGTCCCAGGGGCAGTGAGACAGAAAAATGAGAATCTTTCCAGCAAGAAGCAACATCCCCTCTGCCAACAGAGACAAGGGATAGGGAGATCTGGGGTTTTTTTGGCTTAAACTTTTCCCTTTCTGCGCTGCTGCAGGTGAGCAGAGGCATTTTCAGCATTAAGTGGGGACGTGCCTTGAGGATTTTTTGTAACTCTTGGGGTGGGAGATCCCTGGAAGAGCAGTTTAAAGCTGACCCTGCCGGTTGTTCCACCCGTTCCTGCCACCATCCCTCGCACCATTTTCCTTGCAGGTTGTGCCACAACCGTGTTGGTGACTGGAGCTGGGATTGGGGAGATGGTACTACAGCTACTGGTGGGGTCGGTAAGTGGGCAAGACAGGCCAAAAACTGGCTGGAATTTTAAAGTCAAAACTTCAGTCCTGGTTTTGTGCAGCTGCTGGGCAGAAGCACTGCCTGACCTCTCGAGTTATCACCCAGTGAAGCCCTCACTGAGGTGTGAGTGCTGTGGTGGTGGCTGTTCCCTCTCCTATTTCCCCTTCCCATTGCAGATTATCCACGATCGGGGCAGCTACAGTTTCCTGGTCTGTGGGATGATCTTTGGATGCTTGGCCTTCACCTTCTACGCCTTCCTGGTGTTTTTCCACAGGATGTACCCCAAGCCCTCTCCAGGTAAGAAAGCACCAGCCCTCAAACCCTGCTTTTGGGAATGAAAGGAAGAGCAGCACCTGCAGCACTGCAGAGCCAGGGCCCAGCACTCCAGCAAAATGCAAGGAAATGTTTATTTTGCTGCTGCTTCCTCTCCCCTTTTCCTGCTTTGACTTGCCCACAAAGCCTTGGCAGCCACGACCCGGGGTTCGCTTTCTTTTCCGTTGGAGGAGCGCGGGGAAAAGGAGGAATGGTCTGTGGATCTGAGAGAGAGACTGAACCAGCTTCCCTGTGCTGTTCCCTGGCTGAAATCCAGGGAACAAGTGGGTCTGCTGTCCAAGGGCAGCTGTCAGGCTCTTGAAAAAAACCTCGCTGATAAAGGATTTCTTGCTTATCACCTCAGCCTGCAAAGGCTGTTTGTTTTTGTAAGCACCTCGTACAAAAGGAGCTGATTGGGACAGGGAAAAACATGTCCAGGGTTGCAGGAAAGGGGTGAGTGGGGCCGTGTGGGGTCACACCTGGAGAGCTGTGCCCTATTCTGGGCCCCTCAAGACAAGGACATTGAGGGGCTGGAGCGTGTCCAGGGAAGGAGACGGAGCAGCTGAGGGAGCTGGGGGGGCTCAGCCTGGAGAAAAGGAGGCTCAGGGGGGACCTTCTGGCTCTGCAACTCC
>JAWMRA010000072.1:2758675-2838755 GCA_035584735.1 Pseudotriccus pelzelni | reverse complement strand
GAACGGCCTCAGGCTGTGCCAGGGGAGGCTCAGGTTGGACATCAGGAGGAATTTCTCCATGGAAAGGGTGGTCAGGCATTGGAAGGGGCTGCCCAGGGAGGTGGTGGAGTCCCCAGCCCTGGAGCTGATGTGGCACTCAGTGCTCTGGGCTGGGGGACAAGGTGGGAATGGGGCACAGGGTGAACTCGGTCTGGGAGGGATTTTCCAGCCTCAGTGACTTTCTTCCCTGACCAGTGAATTAAACTGGTGGGTGATGGAAAAGCACCATTCCTGTTTGGGAGAGCTCATGCACAGCCCCTCTAGGCTCAGTAGAACTGTCCATTCAGGGATTTCATATTTCATGTCTTTTTCTGCAGAGCTGGACGATGCCTCTCCCGACAAAGCAGCAGTGGCAGATGACACGGGGCAGTACCAGCGCTGAGGACGTGGCCAAGCCCTACCCAAGCAATAAACCAGCCCCCCCAATCAAGCATTACTCTTGAGGATGATTTCACATCTAATGACTGAATCACGCAAGTTCTCTGCAATCAAAAGCACATTCGACTGGGTAAGTGAGAATCAAGGAAACATCCCAAAACGCTGCGGCGAGCCGAGCACGAGCTGCCAGTGTCTCTTGGACCAAAAGGACTTTTAAGTGCCAGCCTGACCCTGTGGCTGAAAGGTGTGAGCAGAGAGGATTTCCCAGCAGTTTCTCCTGTAAAATGAACTTCCTTACCTGCTCAGGACGGAGGGTGGGAAGGAAGAGGCTCTCCCTGCTCCACACGTGATTGAATGTCTCCTGGCTTAGTGGCTGAATCGAACAGATTATTCTTCTGGCCTGTAATGTACAGAAGCCCCTTGAATCTACAGCACAATCCTGGATTTTAAATTCATTTTTGTGCGGGATGGACTCGAGTCAATGCCACCTCCATTCATCCTCCCAAAGGGGAAGGGTTCCACACGGGCAGAGCCCACCAGCTGCACGTGGTAGCAGGCCCTGTCTGTATTTGCACACTTGATTCCTGTATATTCCACACTACAAACACGTTCACTAGGACAGTGTCTTATTCAGCATGCTCAGGCCTCTTGATTATTACAATCATTTGCTTTTCTTTTTCGTTTTGTTTCCTTGGGTTTTTTTGTTGTTTTTTTTTTCAAAGAATGAATTGTGACGGGATTGGTTTGCTTGAAGTAAGTCACTACTTCAGCTGCTGCAGTGGCAGTGTCCTTTTAGGGTGGTTTCATTTCCAGCTTCCAACTGAAGCTTCACCAGAGGTGTAATATTTGGGAGCCAGTCTCCAGCTGCTTTACCTGTGCAATATTCTCATCCAGGTGCCTTGTGTAAGGTACTCCCATAGCCCACGCATGGCCTGTTCCAGCTCCAGGGGGAAGGACTGGCTTTAGAGGAATGTAAAGCTCCAAACAGCTCCTTCTTCAGTGAGTGACTGGACATGTTCTTCTTGCTTTAACTGCTGTATGTGGATGTACATATGTATGTGTGTATATAAAGCAGTGTTTAATTAAAGGTGATTGATTGCTAAATTCTCCCGTGCCTGGACTGAGGTAACTCCAGCTCTTTCTGGCCAAGACCATCAGCTCCTGCATTGACCAGTTTTGAAACTCAGCCTGAATTTACCAGCTGTTTTAATTTAAACTCTTTTTAGCACTTTTAGAATCCCAGAACGGTCTGGTTGGAAGGGACCTAAAAAGAACTCCTCACCTTCCAGTAGCCCAGGTTGCTCCAAGCCCGGCCTTGAATTAGGTTTAGTTTCATTAGGGAATCCTAGAATATGTTCTGATTCTGGGATGTGAAGCTCCTGAAGGCCAGGGCTGAGCTAAACCCAGAGCTGAACTGCATTTACCCGTTCCTGCATTTGCTTAATACACTTACCTTTAGGTACAGAGTCCTTTTAATTCATCAGCTCTTGGGGCTCTTTCCACAGGACCATCCTGTGGATATTTTATGGAAAAAATACTTGGAAAGATGGAAATAACCCAAAGAAGTGGCTGCTCCATCCCTGGGAGTGTCCAAGGCCAGGTTGGAGGGGGCTTGGAGCAAACAATTCTAGTGGGAGGTGTCCCTGCCCAGTGCAGGGGTGGCACTGGATGATGTTTAAGGTCCCTTCCACCCCAAACCATTCCATGATTCTATTCCAATCCTGGAACAGATCCCACCCTGGGCAGCACGTGCTGCAGTTCTTCTCCAGCTCCACAGGATGCCACTGTTACCCTGCTGGAAATACCCCGAAGGAAAAAAGTGTTTGTGCAAAACCCATTTCCAGCAAAAAAAACCCCAAACCCCATCCCAGTCTGTCCTTCCCAACTCCATCTCTGTCTCCACTCGAACCTGTGATGCTGTGAAAGGACTTTTTACCTCAAGCTCTGCTGAACTCCCTCCTTCTCACAGCCCAAGCTGCCCTGCAGGTGTAACTTTCTATTTCCTCTACTGAAAAAAGCCAAAAAAAAACCAACCAAACCCAGTCAAAAGAGCAGAAACTTTGTTAAAAATATTTATTTAAAAAAATACAATTGTTTTGCATGTCTGGTTGCACATAACTATTAACATATGATTGACTTGAATAATTTGCTACAATGCTTTTTTAAAGCCAGCTTGCATTATACAAAGCAAATCCCTCTGTCAGTTCTTACATAAAATAGTTTTCTTTTAACTATTCCCACCCCGTTTTTAAAAAAGATTGCAATACATTGATTTTTTTTTTAATTATTATTTTTACTTTTTTGCACAAAAATTGAAGCAATAGAAAAGTCACCTGATTTCTCAGGAAAGACCTTCATGATGTTTGAATAACAATTACCAATGAGCCACTGTAAAAGCAGCATTTGAAGTGTCATTACAGTGCAAAGGAAGTTTTGCATCTTAAAACTTTGCCTCCAAATTGCATTCAAACCTGAAATGTGTTCATATAATCCACATCTGCTCTAATCAAGAGTCGATCAGACTTCTGTGATATCAACATGCTGAAGGTCTTCCTAAATGTTATCTTGGAAGGTTAAATAAAAGCAAAATTTAGTAACACTGAACAATTACTGAAAACTTTGGCTATTTATGTACTTGCATTACATACCAGCATTTTTATTTTTTTTTTAACACAATGGCATTAAGATACTCTTATTATAAGGTATTATTTAAAAAAAAGAAAGACTGAGAAGCTTTTCTGTCCCAGGCAGGTTCACCCAACTGTAACAAGGACCACAGAGGGGTGAGGTTACAGTTGTCTCTAAAAGATCATGTCTAGAAAAGTCTCCAGTGTAGGAAGTTGAGACATTCACTACAACATAACTTGCTTTGTCTCTAGACTTGGTACTATTTATATATTTATAGGAAAAAAATAATGCAATTCTGTTCGGGAAAGAGCGACTGAAAATGTTCTCTCTGCTGCTTCCAACGTCATTTTTACCACTCGTCGTTCCGTTAAAAAAATCACAGGAAGGTAAAAACTGGACCCGCTGCAGAGCTAAAAGTCACCTGACAGGGAAATCTGTCAGAGCTGCTGGAGCCCAGAACTCCACAGCAAGAAAAAAAACCCCGCAACACCCGAGATTAGCCTAAAAACTTCAACCACCAAAGGCATCAGGAAGTCACTTCCCAGAACAGAACTGCACTGCAGAAATAAACAGGACAAAACTGGCCTGCCCGCCTTCCCACCGCTGGAGCAGGTTGCTTAAAGTTGCTAAAAATGAACTTCAGCTTCCCTCTCCCTGACTCTCCCAGGCCAAAAAGCCGCCCAGAGCAGGTTCTCAGCCCCGGGGGAAGTTGGAGCAGCTGTGGGGGAGCCAGTGGAGCTGCTGTGATTCCCAAACCCCCCGGCACACGATCCAGAGGGTCTCAGAATTCCCGAGGCAGTCTCGTGCTGGTTAAGGGTTTAGCCCCAGGTTAATTCCAGCTGCCCCAATACCCATGAGGGGAGACAACCGCCACCCTTACCTAGAATTTTCTCGTTTATTCAGCTCTGTTATTACAAATACACTTCTCAGCTATAAAAACAGAGGGGAATTAAGCATTAAATGTGCTACTGTACTCATCACAAAACACTGTGACGTACATAAGGCCATCTGGTAACACTGCAACAGGATACAAACAAGATCTGAAAAGGGAGTTTTAGGAATACAACTTTTGTTTCTTTTTTTTTTTTTTTTTTAAACTACAAGGAATAATCTCAACCCTGTTCACAGAGAATTAACGTCAAAACTAGTACATCATATATAGAAAACTCTGTGCAACTGAACAACAGCAGAACAAAAAAGTCAACACAACTCTAGAAAGCAGTTTCCAAAGCCTGAAGATTTAAGACATGCCAGCCAAAAAAAAAAAAAACAAAACCAACAAAAAACCAAAAATAAAAGAAAAAAAGAACAAACCACAACACATCTCAAGGAGCTTCGAGCAAACCCAGGTATTGTAAACCCCCCACCCCAGCACACAGCACACACCAGGAACCATGCAGAGGCCACCCTCAAAAGCCTTCCTGTGTTCAAATAAAAAAACAAACCATGAAAAAATAACCCCAACTGAAAAAAAAAAAAGTTAAAGTAATAAAAAAACCCCCCCACAAAACAACAACAGCTTCCAGTTATTGGTACAGCACTGCTGCATGTACTGCTCCAGGGCTGAAATGGGCTCCAAAAATCACCTCCAGCCTCCCCTCACTCAGTGTCTCCATGAAGGTCCCTGTTCTCCAAAGGTTCAGCATCGCCCTGTTCCCCCCCCTGCCAAAACCAGTGCGAGATGAAAACCCTCTGCCACGCACGGTCTCAACAGAGAAGTGTTTGGAGCAGAGAAGTCCAACCTTTTGTTCCATGAACAAAAGACGCATTTAAGACACCTTTTGTTTGTTTGTTTGCTTTAGGAGCTGTGGCATCCACCAACGTCAAAGCTGCTTTTACAAGTAACCTCTGGCAACTCCTGAGTCCCACGCTGTGGCAGGACTGACTGGAGGACTAAAAGAAAAGAAAAAGCCCCCCCCCGCCCCAAAAAACCTCACCAGGGTGTGGAAAACACGTAAAAGTGGCGACTGCGCAGTGCAGTGAACGTGGCAAGGGGTATTTATACAAACTGGGAAGCCAGACTCCATCCTGGACACATCCTGTCAGGCATGACACTCGTGTGCTCCAGGCAGGGCTATTCCAGGCACAAGGAATCTAAAAAAAACCCCAAGTTTTCAGCTCTCTGAGGGTGCTTCTCATCAGACAGCTGGAACAGCTCCACAGGCAAAAAAAATCTTCTATCACCTTTTTTTGGGAGGGGTAAACAAAAAGCACTTCTAGTCAGTTTTAGGGGGCTTTTTTCCCTGGATATGATGTTTATGGAGCAGGTATCTTGCTATTCCAAAAGGGAAATACTTCAACACGCCCATCCAAGAAGAAACATGGGCCCTTGCCCAGCTTTCCTACCTGGCAGAGCCTGGTTCTGGCTCAGCCCAAAACCAATCACCCTTTTGCAGTGAAAAAATCCTCCTTATTTCTGTTTGTTCTTGGTATAAAGGCAGGAATAAGCTGCCTCAGGTCAAGATCCAGCACACACAAAACCCAAAGCTTCACCTTTCTGCTCCAGACGGGCACCAAGTCCATCAGGGAATTTCCAAAGGAGCTGCTCCTGCAAACAGACTTGCAGGAATGCACCATCCCTGTGGCTTTGCAGCTCCTCTGCTGTACCCTTACGACTAAAATTGGGCTGTGGAGAAAAGATTTGGTTCCATTTCCAAGAGTTCCTCCTCTGGCCAGGACCAGCCCTCACCTCCCCGGTCAGTACTGCTCGCTCCAAGTGGAATTCCGTGTGCACAGGTGCTGATCCAAGGCAGAGCAGGAAACTGCTCTGGAGAACTGCACAGAACTGGCACTGCATTTTAGCCTTCAGCCTTCACCTGATCTCAGCAGAGCAGCTCCAGCACATCCCACATCCCACCATCCACAAACGGCCACGGCCAAAGGCAGATTTTCTGCCCAGACCCAACAGCCGCTGCTTCAATAAATTCCAATCAAACCATAAAAAAAACCAAACCCTGTTTAGGCAAGACATCCTCACGAAACATCCTGAACAGCTTCTAAAGCACCACGATTGCAATCCCCGTGGATTTCTGACTGACCTGCCAAGCGTGGGATCCCGGGGGGATCTCTTTGCGATACCAACGCTCCGGGATGTTTTTAAGACAAAAACAAACCATCCCCATCACCTCAGAGGCCAGGTGGGCTCTTTTTTTCTTCCCTGTTTCTACTCTCACAGACCCAAATCCTATTTCTCGCGCCGGAGGGCTAAGAAATGAAACAGAACAAAAACTGCTGTGGACACCCAAAACTCAAACAGCGAGTTTTTAAAACGACAAACGCTCGGTAACGACGGCTGTAGTTGATTTTCAGAGCTCACAATACCAAGAGAGCCTCTTGATACAACACTGAGATGTATTGTAAACAAATACGCCTTAAAAAAATGGAAGAGGTTAAATCATAAAACAGGAGTACATACAAAACTGCTATAAAACAGTAGCAAAAGGTAACTAAAAGATAAATGAATAAATCAAGAGTGTGTCAGAACTGCAGGTTCTGAGCTCAGCACGGGGAAAACGCTACGGAAGTGGAGCAGAACTCTCACCTGAGAAACCCATCACTGCTCTAGGACAGCTCTGTCCTCCCACCTCAGCCTGCAGAGCTCTCACGTGAAAGCCGAAGTCACGAGGGAACCTGACCTCGCTGCAGCTCAGTGCTGTGGGAAGCTGGGAAAAGAGGGATTTGCACCCAGGCAGCCTTCACTGTCCTTAGAGTGAACGCTTGGAACCAAGAAGGATCTGTTTGCGAGAAATCTGAGGTCTGAAAACGTTATCAGAGGGAGAAATTATCCCAACCAAGCCACTGAACAGCCAAAGCCTCTCTGTTCCCACACACACTCCCCTACACCAAAGACTGCATGGATCCTGAAGTCTGAGGATGCTCCAAGTTAAAACAAGGACTTCTCAAACTCCAGGAATTTTATCACTTGCTGACCTATTGCAAAACACAGCTTGAATGTGCCAAAGACAGTGCATAGGAATTGCATTCAGCCACCACTGCTGACCAGCTCAGGTTCTGAAACAAGGCTCTAAACTCGAGCTGCTGGTTAAAAAAACCCCCAATGTTCCTCCACCCCCCTCCTCCCCAGGATTCCCTTCACAGGTGAGACAGAACACGAACGGTTCTGTAACTGGAGGGAATCCTGAACCCATTCCTGCTTCCACAGGCTGTTTGTGTTGCCAGTGGCATCCTGAGAGTCCAGGATCTCAGGTGTGGCACACACAGCACCAGCAGGGCAAGACTCCCAGCTCTGCAGAAACAGCAGCAGTGACATGGAAAAGATTTCCAGGAGCAAGACAGATGCTCATCCAGTCCAATTCTACCACCAGCTACGAATGAACCAAACATTCCCAAGCATTCCACAATCCCATGGCTACTCCAGCAACATCAACTGGCGTCTAAGAAGAGGTTTCTGTAATGCTGCATTATCACTTTTTTAAGCCACCACCACGGCCAGGAAAAGAGAAGCTCTATTAACCCCCTCCTGCCCCAGACTAAATTAAAAACGAGTTGCAAGGAGCTGCAAAGTGCTCCTGAAGTGACCTAGCAGAGAACCAGCCGTCAACATCACTGAGCCCCAGGAAGTCAGGAATGTGATCCAAAAGAAAAAAAAGAAACAAACAAAAAAAAAAGCTGGCAGTTCCATACCTGTCAGTAAATGTGTGTTTAATCAGGCAGCATATGTACAAGATAATATTCCCTTTAAGTGACCTGAAAGTCGTAATGGAGAAAAGGCAGCAAGCTGCTCCTCTCCTGGAGCTTCCCGGAGGAGAGCAGGAACCCAGGCTGGGCTCTCTTGCATACCTGTGCTCAAAGTGATACAAGTTCACAGAGAATTAAGTGCATGTGTGCACATACACGACTTTTAAACAAATAAAACTTGGCTTTTCTCCATAGGGGACAAGGAAAGGGAAAGCAATTAAATTGCAAGGGTTTTTAGTGCTCATTAATTACTTTTAAATTCTAATCCTAGTCTGCAACGTTGCTCTCAAAAAGTCCACACACTTGGTGGGCGTAAAATTGGCCAACCTAAAACAACCATTAAAAAAGTGCTGCTATTTATACATAGCTATATATATTTTTTTCTAGAGCAGACTCAAAAGCCACCATGCAAACCAAGAAAATTCCAGATGCCTGCTCTCACTTATCATCTGCAGCTTTGTTTCTGCATTAAAAATTAATAACAATAAAGAAAAAAAAAAAAAAAAGGTCAATATTGCACATTTTAAGAGCTGCTGGCACAGGAACTTCATCCTGCATCTGCTGATGTCTAAATGTGAAGCATTTATGCCTCTGACAGAACCCAACAGGAAGACAGGTCACTCCATGAGCTCACTCCCTGCTTCTCCACCTGAAGAAGGAATACTCTTTTCTCCCATTCCCACTGGGCAGGTGTTCTGGATGAACAATGCCCAGGAAAAAAAAAAAAAAAGCACAAAAATCAACCGTTCCACCCACCTGTCCCAGGTGTCACGTCAGGAACACACAAAGTGGTTTACACGGTTTCAGGGTCAGAATACAGGAAGGTAACACCACCAAGGAAAAGAAGTCTTGGGTGCTGTCACACCCTCTGAAGTGAATTCCAAAGCCTGCAAAGAGTGGCAAAAGGAAAACTCTGGAAAAGCTGGAGTTCAGCACTTCTCCAGGGAACGGGGTGCAATATGTACAGCAAACACTTGTCAGCTCCTCTTGCTGCGAAGGGACGATCTTCTGCTCCTGAAAGCTCTGCAGGCAGCCAGGGAGGGGGCTGAAGGAGAGAGATGTTCCCACCTGCTTTCTACTGGGAATTTTATGGAAAAGATTCCCCTTCCATCCCCATCAACAGAAGTTGCTGCCTGACATCAGATGCCCCAAGTGGAAGGAGGGCCCAGCACCCACAGACCGAGACATCCAGACTCTGAGGGGCTGAGGGAGGACAATCTCCCTCCTTTCACTCCTCCGTTCTCTTAAAAGGCCTCCTGAGGTGTTAAAAAAACAAAACCGAACTACAAATTTCATTTCGTCTCAAATGGCTCTGGAAATGAATCCTGCATTATTAATCCGTCCACACCACCAAGAAAAGCAATGCAGGAGCAGATTTACGACGAGGTCAACCCCCCTCAGGCAGCTGGACACACTGAGCCTGATTTTGGGTCAGTGCTTCCCCAAAAAAACCCACAACAGCTCTAATGCAAAACTCAAGCTAAGAGCTGGTAGGAAATGAGCTCCTCCACACGTGGAAAAGCAGGAAACTTTTCCAAACCTGTGGGAAAAGAGCAGAAAGGTTAATGCTGGGACATCTGTGCTCTCACCACTGTTGGGGTGTGGAACTCCAGCACCAGGCAGCAACCTCAGCGCAGGCACCCTCACCCCCCGCCCCAGAACTTCCAAGGAAAAACCACCATCCTGCTCATCCAGCAGTGAGATCACAGGCTCTGGAACAGGTCTCTGGCACAAGAAATGTTTGGACTTCAGCATTCAAACTTTCTGAGGACCGAAAGGAACTCATCCCACCACTCATTTCTCTCTCCCCAGACCTCACCTCCCCACCGAAGGGAGGGTGAGGGAAGCGTCCAGGCTCCAGCCACACCACTCCTCCGAGGGGCTGGGCTGGTGGGACACACCACCATTCCCAAATGGTCCATTATCTCAGGATACGAAGCACTGAACAGTCCTTGAAAATTTCTCCCTGCAAAAAGACGTTTTTACAGCAGAACAGACCAGGCTGCTTTTGTCGCTGCAGAAGTCACCTCTGCCCCGAGGCAAAGCTGGAGTGCACACACCCCTTTCCCGAGCATTTCCTGGAATGCCAGCTTCCATCCTGATTAGGTATCTTCTTGCCAAGCACAGGAAGCAGAAGAACAGAGGGGTTTTTTTTTTCCCCCAAAAAGTCACAGAGAAAAGACTTCCCTGACACTGTTTACTGCAATCAGTGCAGACTCAGTTGCTGCAACACCAACCCAAAGTCCCTTTTTGACCATGTGAAATCTTCCAAACCAAGGAGGGAAGAGAAGACAACTGGAGCTGCAGCTCCTTTTAAGGCGTTTGCATATACATTCCCAACCTGGGTTCTTCAGGAAAAAAGGGAATTTTGCAAGAAAAAGAAAAAAAAAAAAAAGGCATTTTACTTGGGAATGGCGAAAACTACGATTGTTGAGAATCTCTGTGTGGAATTAGAAATTGCTCGTTTTTAAAAAACGTGGTTAAATAGAAGTGTCCCATCCTTGCTTGCCAATGTGTCCTTTCCATGAGTTCATGTGCTATGTCTTCTGGAGATCAGGGGAAAACGGGCCAGGGGTGGAGGGTCCATCCAGTCCAGACAGAGTAAATGGGCCGTGACTGTTCAGCACTGATGGAAACTAAGAGATAAAACAAAAATGATCAGGCGAGAGGCCACTTTAATTCACTGTTCCTCCCATATCTGTGCATGCAGAAGCCCCCCCCAGGAAAAAAAACCCAAACAACAAACCCAACAACAAAACACAACAAAGAAAAAACACCCCAACCTTCAAAGAATCCTCTTGGTTTCCACTTCTATTTTTTTTAATGCCACTGCAACCAGTGTCACAGCAATCCCTGCACTGAGCACTGCCCATGTCCTCAATTAATAAGTGACTTTAATACAGGTTGTTGGGAAAGCCCAGATCTAAATAGTCCCTCTGTTAATTATCAGCTATTGCTAAAGAAAAATGTCCAGTGCACTGTTTATTCCCCTGTGCTGCAGTTAATTGAAAACACTTCTGAAACACCAACATTTTTCACTATCCTTAAATAAAACTGGGTAACCACTAAAATTAGTGCTGATAAAAACCCAAAGTTTTAATTTCTAAAGCAGGTATTTGGGGGAACTGATTCCTGCAGGTCTGCTGAGGAAGGGACTGAAAAGCAGGGAGAGATGGGCTGAACTTGCTGGAACTCACCTGAAAGAGGGTATTAGCACCTTGCAACCTGGCAGGACTGAGAGGAGCCACCGGGCTCAGGGTACTCCAGAAGTGGATGCTGGAGAGCAACGGGCTGGGAGTCAGCAGGATGGGAGTCTGGAAGAGACAGGAGAGCTGAGTGAGCCCCTCCCGTGGAGCAAGAGCACATGGAAACCCAGCCACAACCTCCTGCAGCTGCCAGGGCTGGCTCCCAGTGTCAGGAACTCCCATTCCCTGCTCCTCCTCCCTCCCAGCCCCATCCGGCTCCCCCTCCCCTGGCTGAGCAATCCGCCCTCTCTTCCCAACAGCTGCCAAATCCTGCTGGAACCTCCAGCAGAGCAGCTCTGCCTGCAATCCGGCACACAGCACCTGCAAGGACTTGGGAAAACTGGGATTAGGAACCCGAAAGGAGCAGACAGCGGGCACAGGCCTGGTCTGGCTGACACTGACAATGTAAGTAACAACAAAACAAGTTTCCATCCAGCTTCTGAATACCCTGGATGCTCCAGGTTCACCAGCCAAACACTTCCCAGGGTGCCAGAAGAGCAACTCCACTTGCTTTTTTTCCCCCTTGTCTTCAGCCATTTCGCTTTTTCAATCAGCAGCTTCCCTACAGCTTCTCTCTAATTCCAATTTATTACAGGAAAGAGATTAAATAGATACAGAATGATTTAACAGCCTAGCTGGATTCAGTTCTCTTCCAAGTTTTCCATGAGACATAAAAGCTTTCCTTTCCCACACAAAGATAACAACCAAATTAAGCAGCTGCTCTTATTGCTGTTCATGTTCACTCACAAGACTCTGGCCTTAACTAAATGCCTACATTTGAGTAAAAAAAGCTGCCAAACAGACACCTCTGTGCTTCCCTATTTTTAAAGCATTTTCAGAACCAGCTGAAGGATAAAGGGCAGGGTTTAGGGTTTCTGAAATAATTCAGTTCCTCCCCCTGGCAAGGTTTACAAAGGATCCTGCTGGTGCTGGTTTGGGTTTTGCCTCCACATGCCAACCCTGCACAGACGTGCAGGGCTGACACACCACTTGGACACCCTTTTGGGGTGAAGTCAATATCAACTGTGAATAAAACTTAGGTTTCAATTAAAAAAAAAATAAATTAAAAAAAAAGGGGAGGGACATCCTGAGTTTCAGAACACCACACACAATGAACCGACTATTCATTTTCCCACTTGCCTCCCCTTACTGGTTTAAAATAGAACATAATCACCATTGTTACTTCAAAAAAAAGAAACCAGGAAGGGAGTTGGGTTACCTGAGAGAAAAGTGCTGGAGTAAGAGAAGCAGTTGGGAGAGAAGGACTCAGAATCCCCAGGGGACTTGGATCGCTGCCTGTAATGACGAGAGTGGGAGCCAACTCCAGCCCTTTGGGTTTTTTAGATCTGGAGAGGTGATTGGCAAATTCCTTCTCCAGCACGGATGAATCCTGCTCTTTGGGCTCCGGGGATTGGTGCTGGAGGCTCTGGGCCTGCTCCAGCTGCTGGGAGGCCACGGATTCGATATCCGTGTCAATGTCCAGGTCGGGATTGGAGCTCAGGGGCGGCGACGGGGGCGTGGAGGGGACCTGCAGAGCCGGAGAGACCGAGGACACCGGCGGGGTCGGGGTGAAGCTGGTGGTCAAGCTGGGCAAAGGGGCCGGAGCTTCGGGGACAGTTAGCTTGGGCAGGACGAGCGTCTCCAGGGTCTGCAGGGTCTCCTCGGATCCCACGGGAAGGGAGGAGGACGCGGCGGGAGCGGCGCAGGCCGTGGGGGCGGCGGAGACCGCCGGGGTGGTGGAGACCAGGGGGGCCGAGGGGGGCTTTTTGGAGGGCATGGTGACGAACTTGATGACGGAAGGGGTCGGCTCCGGGGGCTTCTTCTCCGTCAGCTTCTCAGCCGGGTTCTCGATCTTGATGGAGCGGAAGAGTTTGACGCTGGAGTTGTTGAGGGAGTTGAGGGTGAAGGAGGAGTACAAGCCTGAGTGGATGTAGTCGTTGCGGCTCGAGGACTTAGCACACGACTGGGACTTCTCCTTCCCACAGTTTTCCACATCCTTTGGAGCACTGTTGACCTCTCCAAAGCCAGTCAGTTCAGGGTCCCCTTCTATCCGGCCCACGACGAGCGGGTCCATGTTTAAAATCTCCGGGTACGAGACAAACTTGTACACGAACTTCTTACCGTTCACTTTCTTAATGATATTCTGTGGGTAAGAAGAGATATACATATATTCACATATATTTAGACCTTCTTCAGATTAATTTTCTTCCTACAAACACTGCCCAAAATAGGCAGAGGAATTAAAGCCTGTAATCTTTCATCAAAAAATGTTTCCTTTTTCTGCCTTAAAAACACACTGCGTTCCTGCAGTTCAGTCCTGCTCCCTAAGCTGCACTCCCAGAGCTCACAGACAAAACACTCAATCAGGTGAGCTTAACCTGACATTAAACACACTAAAAACAGCCCGATTTATTCTTATTTTTAAATAAAATAAAAAATTACCCATTAACCCCCTCAGGGATCACCGACCTGGGTACAGTCAGGGTAATCTAACAGGAGAACCTGCAGTATTAAAGGGTTTTCTACAGCTTTGCAGACTTGAGAGCTGGTACTTCAAATCAAACCACTTTTATCCTTAATAAGATGGTAATAAAGGACAATAAGTAGCTGAACTCGTCAGCGGAATGCAGGATAATCAGCTATTTCAATACCACTAAACAGCATCTGTCAAACTTGTTTTGCTCCTCAGTGAAATGCCACACGCAATTTGGGCTTCAGATTAATCTTCATTTATCATGCAATTATTATTACTGAGATCTCCCAGCACAAAGCCAGATTTGTGCCACCCAACAATAAACACCAGTGACTTACCACCTGCTACCCACTGAGGTTCCTCAGAAACTGTTTTATTTTTATCTCCCACACTCGCACAGTAACAGTTGTGGGATAAACGGCTTATTGAAGCCAAGGTAAGTCTTGAAGACGTTTTGCTAAACAAGAGAAGCTGCTTACTCTGCTGGACTGGAATCACTGACCATGTCAGAGGTGAAATTCTGAGTACGCACAGAAAAATAGAAATATTTTGGGCTGATTCACTGAACATTCTTATTTTGAAGCTCTTTTGTAGAGACAACCGCAGAAAAGATCTTAAGGTGGTGCAACACTCACCACCTCAGTCATCATCTCCCAGTGCTGCTTTTCCTGAAGTGCTGAGGATTTTAACCCCTTGCAAGGGTATGTAGTTTTGGAAAGGGGATTAGGATTGGTGTTTGCAAAGACATAAAGATAAAACTTCGCACTTAGAACCTTATCAAATAACCAATGGGAAGGAAACACAGGACAACGATACACAACATTAAAAAGAAAACTAAAAACCCCACTTTTAAACAAACTAGTAGAACTTCCTTAAGCCTGGGAGGAAGAGGAGGGACACCCACCCATCCCCTTGCAGGGAATGAAAAAGGAAACAAAGCCCATTAAGGCTGGCAAAGATGGATAAGGATCGCAGGGGGATTTGTTACCTTCACGTAGTAGTATCTGAGCGCTCGGCTGAGTTTATCATAGTTCATGCTGGGCTTGTTCTTGCGGATCCCCCACAGCCTGGCCACCTCCTCTGCCTGCAGCAGCTTGAACTCCCCGTCGTTGGAGGTCCAACAGATGATATTCTTGTTCTGAGGCTCTTGGAGGAGCTGGAGGAGGAACTGCCACAGGGTGATAGCACTGTCCATAGCAATGAGCTGAAAGGCAGAGAGGCAGATAAAGGGCAGGTTAACAGAGCATTTCCCTCCTCTCCCTACAAGGGGGTGATGGAGCTGAGATGTTATTTCCAAAGCCAGCAAGAGTAAAAATTATTAGTCACCAGTCGTGAAAGATGTTCCCTGCAGAACAGAGAGGCTGAGTGCCAACTCTGTCGTCTCCTCCCACATGTCAGTACTTTTCACATGGGTTATATTTAGCCTCATTTAACTAAATCAGGTCACTTTGGGTAAGTTGCAGTGAGTCACTACCCCAAAAAAATTTTTCTAAGTTGTTCCATGTTCCCCCACTCTGGCTTGTACTGCTTTATGAGAAAAAGCTCAGGTACACTCAGGTAAAAATAAAATAAAATAAAATAAAAAAATCAAGCCTCCCACTCGCCGCCTCCTTTCCGTACCTGCTCCCACCTCCAACCTCAAAAACAGCAGATCAAGTAACTGCAAAGCTCCAGGAAGATGCCAGAGCAAAACAACTCCATTTTCCTTCAGTTCACACTTCTGCCTCTTCGTCATCGACCCTACCCCCCTCTCTTTCCAATCTTTCCAAGTATCATCCCTGTTTTTCTAAGAGTGTAAACACGAAAGCAAATAAAATCATTTCAAGCGTTGCCTTTGCTTGTCTCAGTTCCTGCCACGTCTTACCTACACCAGTGATTTAGGCTGGGACTTTCTGGGACTAATAACTAATTCCTGAACACCCAGAACGGTTTTCCTCTCGATGTATAAACTCATCAAGGACAGACAAGGCAGAGAGATGTCATTTTTCCTTGACCATATCTTGACTGCACAGAACAGTATTTCCACAAACATTTTTAAGCAGAACGCTCATAATTCTGTCTGCACATAGGACACAGCAGACAAAATGTTAATTCGGCGTGTCATATGGATTCTCTTAGTCCAGAACTGTGACAATTTAATGCAGTTTAAACTCCTTCCTGTGAAGAAGCGTGCTCCAGGTGCTCTGGAATAAGAACGACCACACTAAAAATGGTTTTATATGTAAAACTGCTAGATTTTTTTTCTTCCCCTCGGAAAAGAAACCTAAGAGTACAGGGGTTTCTATCTGGGTGAATCCACAGCCTGAGAGCCCAACTGCTGTTCACAAGCAGAGGCATCAAGTCCAAGGACTTGTTTGAAGTCCATGTGTACACATGGGCTCAGTTTAAGATCCAGCCAGGACTGCCAGCTCATCTTTGCTCCCAAAGCCTTTTATTCCAATCTCATTACTGCCCAGCACTTATCCAGCCCTATATAAGGAAGGGAACAGTCTCCATGTGAGAGCCTCAGCGTTCAGTGAGCCCTGAGAAAGGATTACTGGCAGTTTACACAGGGCTTATTGAAATCAGGTGCCCCGGGGCAGGTGCCTTTTTGGGCACAGCCCATCACATTTAACCTGTTTTGCAGAATCCCTGCCCCATGGCAGGCTGGGTGACTCCACAGGGCTGTGCCATTGATCAAGCCAGTTAAATTGCTGCAATTACAGGCAACAATCTCAACCTGAAGGACACCCACACCACGTTGTTATGCTGGCCTAAGGTGCTTTCCCTGTTAATTACTGCGCACATACAACTCCCTGCTTGCCCAAATTAATTGCTCGGCACTCTAAGAAACTCAAGGCTGTGCTTCCAGACTCTTCCTGTGGCGTGCCAGCTGATCCATAGGGGATCAGCTCTTCCTTAGGACTGCCTGGAATCTACCTTTGCCAGTACCCTTCCCTATCTGCGAGGCTGAGGCCGTGCCCGCTGCGGATCCTCATCCGCGGGGATGATGCACACGCATGTGTCGTGCAGACAGAAGGATCCGATTCCACCACCCTGCAGAGCTGTCAGTGCCAGTGATACGTGCTGAGAGAGAGCAGGAAGATGAAGTTGAGTGATTATTCCCACGCTACATTTATCTCCAGCACTTTGGGAACCCAGATCAGCACTGCACCAAACGGGCTGACTGATGCAACGGGAGGCAGCCACGTGGAAATCAGATTAGCAACAGAATTTCAGAGCGGCAAATGGCTTTTTTTTCATTATTATTATTTTTAACCCCTCCTCCTAAAAAATCCATGCAGATTGCATCCCAAATTTTAACTGCTATTATTTCATTAGGCTGCTTCCCTTTAGGAAGTACCACCTTGCTGTAGGCTCAAAGCTCATCAGACTCTATCACAGGCAAGCATCCAAACCCAGGTTTGGGAT
The DNA here is from genome assembly GCA_035584735.1 of Pseudotriccus pelzelni. NCBI lineage: Eukaryota > Metazoa > Chordata > Aves > Passeriformes > Tyrannidae > Pseudotriccus > Pseudotriccus pelzelni. The sequence continues at coordinate 2,821,883 of JAWMRA010000072.1, read as the reverse complement.
CATAGCTGGTTTGGAATCCAGCTGGAGATGCACAAAGCTGACACAGCAGCACTCCTGACAACACAGAGTTCAGTAACACAGCGCACATGGAGTGGCCAAAATTCTGGGAAGTACAAGATATTTAAAAAAAAGACACCTTTCCCTGCATTGAGCTGTGTCGTTCTGAGAAGCATTTACCAAATTATGAGTTCACACTGCCCAAATCCCAGAGTTTTCCAGCTGGAAGGATCCTTCTCCCAGGGGCAGAGTTACAGACTGTACTGGACTGTTACATTGATCAAGTCCCTACTAATGTTTCTGGCTTTTACAGCTTTAGGGGTGTCACGATTTTGTCCATCACTTGGAGGACACCTTGAGCACCCTCAACTTTAAAAAGTCCTGCATTAGACACACGAACAGGGTGGAAAAGTCTTCCCAAGACCTTGGTGTTATAGGCCAGGAGCAGAGAGCATTTTGGAATTGTTCATGGATGGGTTATATTGCACATATTCCTCTTTATTCAATATTTACTGTGTATATGTAGAGGAAATGATGGCGATCCCTCAGTGGAAGCTCATGGGTACCTCAGTGGAACAGGGAACACAGAGTTTTTCTGAACATTTTACACAAAGGGAAGGCCAGAAAACAACCCTCCATGGTGGTCAAAGCAATGGGATCAGAGGTGGATCTTCAGACTCCGGGAGCAGCTGGAGAACTGGGAAAGTATAACATGTGTATGAGAGGCACCCTTGTATTGTAAACCACGACATCTCATTTAACTTCAGTACAAAAGCTGCTTTGATACAGCATAAGAACACATCAAAGAGCTCCTGTTTCTTCAGGAAAAAGCAGAATATTAAATAAATAAATAAATCACACAAGATGTAAAATGAAAACCCGTACGGGCGAGCTGAGCACTTCTTTGTTTGAGAACCAACGAACACCTTGAAAAGGTTCCCCCTTCTCCAGCACCTGGGGCAGGAGGAGGCAGCTGCTGCTTCTCCTTGAGCCTTTACCTTGCAACCAGAGGGATGAGAAGTGGCTCGAGCTCCTTGTGCCACCCGTGTTCTGCAGAACATCTTCAGGTGCCCTGGAGAGGGGGATCCACGCCATGGCCACGTACTCAAACCCCTCCTGCACTGACTCCACTCAGAAGATTCTCCTGTCGTTTTGATTCAAACATACACCAAAAAAAAATCCCCACACTGTGCAGAGATGTTAAAGACCCACTAGTCAGAAAGTAAAGAAATCAGGATGAGGGACGGGAACGCACTGTCCCACTCCTACCCCACATTAACGATGCAAACAGCATTCCAGCTTCTTTCAGATTCCATGAAAAGGCCCCGAGCACCTCACACAGCTCCCCTGTCAGCACAAATCTGATTGCTTTTTCTTCCGGATGAATGCACCAATAATTACAAACACACCACTGCAAGCCATCTTTCTGCTGAAGGTTATTTTCACGGAGACAGGAAAAGGTCTGAGATGAGAAGCCGACGAGGGAAGGAGGCAGAGTGGCAGCACTGCCGCTTGTGACAACGGCCTTGCCCCTCCTGCACCATCTGAGTAGAGGAAAAAATAGTTGCTAGAGGCAGAGGGCAGTTATACTTTGTAATGAGTATGCTAAAATAGAGCACTATTATTGTCTTGAGATCTTCTCTGACGCCTACGGATGACCCTTGAAGTTCACTGAGGAGCTGACGGAGTTTGGCTGCAAACCTGAGCCTTCTCCTGCTGCTGCAGCTCCCTCCGAGGCTGCTGCAGCTCCGAGGCCTTGACTTTACAAAGCCTCAGAGTTTGCAGCAGGGCCAAGACACGAGATAGGGATCTTTTCCGGTGACTTCTCCTCGTGCATCTGTGCCACAGCCACAACCAGCCCCGTGTGCCACTACAGAGCCCCGGGCAGAGCAGGCAGGAGGAGTTTAGGAAGTGGCACGTGGGAATGGCACCCTAAACTCACCCAGCAGCTACACTCAGTGTGGCCAAACAAGCTCTCTCTGTGCTCAGGAAGGACGGGCACCCCTCGCCAGGCCCGGAGGAGGGGGCAGAGGCAGGACCGCGTTCAAGGTCTTCTGGCAGATTTCCTGTGCTTTGACTCGACACCGAGTAATCTTTCACCCCCGTTCGTTCCAACAGCCTCTCAGCAGCATCTGCAGCCTGATGAGTTCTGCAGATGGGCTGAGTAAAACCCACACAGGAACAAAGAGGGAGCGAAGGAAAGGGAGGATGTCACCCAGCACCACGATTTAACCGGCTGGGTCTCAGCTGTCACACACAGGGGACGCCTCAGCAGGTGACACAGGGAGACACAGAAACCTCTTCTCAGCTCAAACAGAAATAATGACATGAAGGCAGCAACAGGTCTGGGGGACCTCACAACGGCACAGGTGAGACATTCAGGCGAGCGAATCAAGGCTTCAGCTCCAGGAAATTCCAGGAAATCCGGGCTTGCTGGGAGCACAACACTCTGAACTGGTCGGACTTCACCCCTGCAGAGCCATTCCCAGGGTTTCTCAGCAGACTGAGATGGCCACGGTGTGTGAGCAGAAGGAATTTGGAGACAACACCTCCTGCCCCGTTGTGCAATATTCCTGCGGACACAGGGCCTTGAGAGCTGCTCCGGGAAAACAAACAACAGCATTGGCTGAAGGAGATTTTCCGGAGGTCACGGCCCCAAGTCCGGGTTCCAAACCTCAAAAGTCTGATCAGGTTTTTTCAATGTCTTTGCCCAGGCAATTAAATAAATCCATAAATAAGTGGCTGCCCTACCCCTTTTTACTTCAGCAGAGGGGCAGGGAGGTGGGACATGGCTGATGAAGGATCTAATTAAGTGCTTATCAAAATACAACCAAGCAACCATTTCATTAGCACAGCACTGGAAAAACCCCGTTCCTAATAAACCTTTCACAAAAGCTTTTTCAAGCTCCTGAGACTGTGGCTCACCTAAAGTGGTACTTTTAGGATTTTATCAATTTTAATAACTTTAGAAACAGGCAATAAAAAAAATCCCTATTGTCCAAAACCCAGCTATTATATACCCTGACGTGGTAGGAAGCGCGGAAGGGTATTGAGTCCTTTTCCAGACCACACAGACAGGTGAAATACCAGGTTAAAAACTGTTACATGTGTAAAATAAAGCTATTATTCACAAGGAATTAAAGCAGAGATGCAGAATTCCACACCTGCAACACCACCCTTAAAAAAAATTCCAAACGCTGGCAGCTTTCCAAGTAATAATCAAATTATACTTTCTCTGATAACTAAAGTAAAATCAGGTAAGAATAAGGGGAAAAAAACCCTACCCTAGACCAAATAAATTCTTGTTTTCTCCTGTTGTTTCCAAAGGAGCCAGGAAAAATCAGCTTGTTCTGAAGGAGAAGTCGTGGTTATCGAGGCAGGAAGTTCCTTGGAAGGAAATGCTGGAGGATGTCCTTATGATAAGAGCTGCTCCACAGTTTTCACTGCCTAATCCTATTCCAAGCCTCTTTTTTTTTAAACTCAAAACAAATGTTGCAATAAACTTCTGGGTTCCTGGCTCCGAAATTTAAGTTGCTTCAGATGAAATTTAGGTGTTAACAACTATTTTGGGACTCAGGAACAAACTGTTTCGACTTTAACTCCTGAGAAATAAGCATTTATTTTCTTAGTATTTTTCTATTTTCCTCAGTATTTTTCTACTTGCTTCCTGAATTAGCAAACCAGGATCAGAAAACAAGCCATGAAGGACAGCAGTGGCATCAGGATTCCCACTGGATTTACAGCTGCAGGCTCAGGTTGGCAGTGGATGAGCCAAACAGCTTTTTGGGGACTGTTTTTTAGTGTCCAACAATGGTGCCCCTTTGTAACCAAATAGGATTTTGATCATCACAACTGACACTTGAAAACGTTTAACCTGACAGAAAACAGTGAAAAGGGGGGGATTTCAAAGTACTTTCTCCAGCTGCTCCAATCCCTGCCCCTCCACCCCTGGCTGAGGACGACTGACATCCCAGCACTGACAGTTTCCTGGATAAACCTCATTTCCCTGCTTTTCCACACTCTGATGAGCAGTCTCCCTTTCCCAGCTCTCCTTTTTTTAGGATATGAGAACACGGGAAGGTTTAGGACTGACAGAGAGAATGGGAAACTTCAAACCCAAAGCACCTTTGATCAGTCCCTGCCTGCTTTGTGGCACTGATGGGATTGTTCCTGACTAAGCCATGAAAACACTGATTTCCCTGGAAGCTCCTAAGCAGATTACACTTGCTTCCTCCTGAAGATGGGCCGAGGGGGATGTTTACCACCAGCATATTAAACTGGCTTCACTGGACAGTGAAGCAAAAGCACCCTCAGCTCCGAGCAAGGTCTGCACTGGGGAACAACCCCAAACAACAGGTTAAAAAGGGTTCACGTCCATCCCAGCTTGATTATGAAAGGGAAGTCTCATTTAAGCTGGAAAAGCTCTCCTTTAACAGTGTTTATGATACACTCAGCCCCGTTGCCATGGGGATGGAACAACTATTCCCTCCGAACAGGCGCTGAGACCCTAAAAATAAACAGCCCGACCGAAATCACGAACGCGCCGCTGTGTCAGGAACGGGGAGCGTGTTTGTTGGGAACAGGATGAGGAGAGAGAAATGCTAATGAGTGGATTCTGCCCCCCCCCAAACGCCCCCAAAGCAATCCCTGTGTTTCTCAGGAGCTGCTCCTTAAAACCACCACCAAAGAGCTCCGGATTCCAGACCCACCCCCGGCACAGCACATGGGGATTAGTGGAGGTTGGCTCTGGAGGTAACACAGGTGTGTGTGTGTGTATGTGCATACAAAATAAAGGATCCCAGCAGGGATTTGCATACTTTCCCCTCCGCCTCCCTCATTGATGTGGGCAGGAATCCACCCAGCTCGGGGAGAGCGGTGCAGGAGGGTGGAAAAGAAAAAAAAACCAAACCAACAGTGGTGGAGCGAGGAACTGGAAAACAACAACCCCCTGGATCCAACCAGCCAGCCCCTAAATCAAATCAGTCCCTGGATCCAAAGAGCCACTGAGTCCAGCCAGCCAATCCCTGGGATCCAAAGAGCCACTGAATCCAACTAACCCAGCCCCTAAATCCAGTCAGCCCCTGGATCCAAACAATCACCGGGTCCCATCAATCAACCCCTAGATCCAACCAGCCAAGCCCTGGATCCAAAGAACCCCTGGATCCAGCCAACCAACCAACCAATCCCTGGATCCAACCCATCAATCCCTGGATCCAAACAACCACTGGATCCAACCCATCAATCCCTGGATCCAAACAACCACTGGGTCCAACCCATCAATCCCTGGATCCAACGAATCCCTGGGTCCAACCCATCAATCCCTGGATCCAACGAATCCCTGGATCCAAGCAACCACTGGATCCAAGGAATCCCTGGATCCACCCCGCCCCTGGATGCAAACACCCCACGCCGGGACCCCCCGCACCCCCGGCTGCAAGGGGGGGCACCGCTCGCTCCTCCCCAGCACCGCGGGGCAGCCGCGGTTTCCCCTCCCCGGTCCCCCCCGTCCCGCAGCCCCGCGCGGGGCGAACCGCTGGGACCCAGCGCGCCCCCCGGCCCGGCGCCGCGCCCCGCCCGCCCCCGCTCACCGAGGAGGAAGGAGCCCCGCCGCTGCCCGGGCGCGGCGCTCCCGTCCGGTCCCGGTGCTGGCCGCGGCCCCCCCGCCGTCCCTCATGCCCGGCCCGGGCGCCGGGGCCGCATCCCGGGCGGGCGGAGCGCGGGGCGGCCGCGTTACACACGGCGGGGGCGGCCGCTGACCCTCCGCGGCCGCCGTAGCGCCGCTTCCGCCCACGGCGCCGCGGCGCGGCCAATGGCGGCGAGGCGCGGGGGAGCCGCCGGCCAATGGGAGGGCGAGGCCTGAGCGGCGCGGTCCCCGCGCGGTCCTAGTGCCCGGCCGGCCGGCCGCGGCCATGTGCCCGCGGCCCGGGCACGGGGGGCACACGGGGCAGGGGGGATGCCCGGGCAGGGGCAGCGCGGAGGGACCGCACGGGGGGTCCGGGAATGGGGGGAGAGCCTGGAGGCTCCTGGGGGTGGGACCCTCAGGACAGCGGGGCGCGGTAAGGGAGAGGAAGGGGCGCAGGGTGGAGCGCGGCAAAAAGGGTAAAAAAATTAAAGTAAAACCACCCTGGATGTAAATAAGCGACCACTGGATCCAGCCAAGAGACCCCTGGATTTAGACAAACTAGCCACTGGATCAAAAAAACACCAACTAAGCCAACCACTGGATCCAGGAAAATCCAACCCTGGATCCAAAAAAAACCCACCCCTGGATCCAAACATCCAAACCCACCCAACCTCTGGATCCAAACATCCAAACCCACCCAACCTCTGGATCCAAACATCCAAACCCACCCAACCTCTGGATCCAAACAAACATCTAAACCAAGCCTTGGATCCAACCAACCAACCACTGGATCCAACCAACTCGACCCCAGGATCCAGTGAGCAGACCCCTGGATCGGAACAAACCCTTACTTTTATTAAAAAGATAAGTGAAAAGGTACATCCTTCCGAAGCAGAGAGGTTTTACCAGCAAAGCAGGGCAAAGCCAAGAGGAGGGCACACCAATAATATCCCACCTAAGCCTGCCGTGTGTCGGTGGGAAGCCATTCCCCCTTGTCCTGTCCCTCCAGACCCTGATCCAAAGCCCCTCTCCTGCAGCCTTTCTGAGGTATCCACCCCAAAAACACTCTTCGTACCAGTTACTTCCCACTGGATCAGGCAGAGCAGAAGGTGAAGCACCGAGAAGGCAACACTCTCCCCCTTCCCTCGGTGAACAAACAGCCTCTCCATGGGATTCCCACCCTTTGGCACGGGAGAAGGGAATTTTGGAGCAGCCTTTTGTGCCAAAACACGCAGCTCCTGTTTCCTGGCCACGGGCTGGTGAAAGGTTACCTGCACGTTTTGCTTGTGCCTCCTCACGAACCCGAGTCCTGCTCCACAGGCAACAACCCGAAGCACCACAGCCAGGGATGGTTTTCTTTGGGAATTACCACCATCCCTACACATGGGAATCGTAGCTCAGCTCCTGGTGAAGCCCGAGCAGCTCCAGCCGCCTTTAAAAGCTGCTTCTGTGAAGGAAATTCCCCCATTTTTTACCAGGTCATCTCCTTCAGCTGGTCCCATCTGGAGCCAAATGAAGCGAAAGGAGGTTTGTAATTTCAGGAACACGATCCTGCATTTCACAACACCTTGAGCTTTATCAGAGCTTGCTGCGCAGTCTCAGGGAAACAGAAGGGAGATGAAAGCAGAGAAAGTCAGAGTTTAGGATTCGAGATGCCTTTTGACTACAGGGATGAGGTGCAGGGGGTTTCCCCCAGAGCACTTTGTCATGGGAACAGAGGAAGTTTTCCAGCAAGCTGATCATTATTTATTCATTTGCAGAAGTTAACTTTGTTTTAAAATGCAGTAGGTAAGAGGATGGTTCCTGGTTTTCCCAGCTCCACTTCCAAATTAAAACAGTGAGAGAGATCAGGCAGGGAAGGGAAGAAGGAAAGGAGAAAAAGGTACAAAAAAATCCTCCACAAACATCCAGAGTGAGTTTCTTCAGCTTTCAAAGTAATTAACCCCCTCTGAAGTGAAAGCATGTCCATATTTCCTTTTCCTGTGGAAAGCATCAGTCATTATTTCCACGGAGCACTTCACATTATCAGCACTGCTTTTCCCTTGGGAATTCCCTGGGCCAGGAAGCACTGACCCAGGACCAGCTGGGAGCTCAGGAGCCCCTTTCCCAAGGCACTGAGCAGTTGCCTCCTCAGCTCTACCCGATTTTCACTGCAGATGAGTCAAACCCAACTAAGCCACGGTGAGCCAAGATCTGCTGACAAACTCCACGAGCTTTTCCCTGTGCCCATCCCTCTTCCCTGCCGTGCTCCGTCCCAAGCCTTTGCTCTGTTTAAAGCCTGGACTCCCTTCTCCCACCCCAAGACCAAACAAAACAAAGAGGGAAATAACGCAAAGCCCTCTCAGGCTCTTCCTGTGGAGTCAGAGGTGGGAGGTTTGCCAACATCTCTGCGTGTGTGCACCTCAAACAGAGCTAATTCCCTTTCCTTGGGAAGGGAGTGCACAGGGAGCGCTCCCAAAACCAGCTGGTTTCTCCAGGAGCTCCAGATGAAAAAACCCCCAGGACTGGCAGCCACCGTGCTGTGCCTTTGAGTACCTCAGTGCAGAGGGGGAGAACGACACAGCTCCAAAAAGGAACATTTCCCGCAGTCCAGGATCACCCAGACCTGGTCTGTCAGCACCTGCCAGGCTCCAGCGGGGTCTGGAAACGTTTTGGAAGTGCAAAAAGCAAAGCTCCATCTCCGAGGGCACCAACACAACTCCAGGCTCTTCCTGAATCCACCCCTGCTACAAACAACTGCTGAAGTATAATATATAAAATAATCTCTTTGTGGCTTTGTTTGCCACCAGCTCAATCCACCAGCACACCCAAAGATTTCAGATTTCCTCAGTGCTCGGGGAACAACACTTGGGCTGAAGGCAGAGAGACAGCACAGGCTGCCTTGGGAGAAGGACAGCACACAAAAAAAAAATCACCCCCACCCCAACATCCCAAGGACCTCAAGGGCTTCAGCTGCAGCTGCATCCCTGGGGTGACACCGCTGACAGCTTTTTTTTTTTTTTAGAGGGATAATAAATTTCCTACTCTGTGCAACTCCCACTTGGTTCTGCCATGTGGTTCCAACCCAACGTGGGCTTGTTCCTATCTTAGACAACATCACAAGGGGAAAAGATACAGGACAAGACAAAGGGATGGGATAAAACCAAGCAGGCAACAAGGCAGGGTTTGGAAGGAGCCCATATGCAAACACAGCTTTTGCAAAAGGCAGCTCATGTGCAGAGGAATTTTAAAGAGGAAGGAGTCAACCAAACACATCTCAGTCGGGATTTCTGGGGAGTGTTGATCAGGAGGCAGCACCTAGAGATGGATTTTGCAAGGGCTGAGCAAGGACAGAGTCCTGAAGGGATACAGAACCCCCAGCTGCAGGAAAACACGGCACAACCCGGCCAGAGAGTTCCCCAAAAGCACTGACTTACCCAAAAAGAGAAGCCTTCCTGCAAGGTTCTGGCTCTGCCTTGACGTGAGGGAGGGTCAGGAGGGGATGGGAAGCACAGGCACCAGGGATGCCAGAAAATTATGCAACAGCTAATCAGACCCTAACGAGGCCTCGCTCCAGAACACACAAGGTGCTATTTTAATCCAGCTCCTAATTCCAAGACTGAGCATTGGGAATGTCAGAGCTGTCCTGCTCATTCCTTGGCTTTTAGAGGTTTTGTGCCTCACTGGCAAGAGGATACACTCACATGGAAAAAGCCTCTAGATGACGGAAAGGTGTTTTGTCTGATTTTTAAAGTTTCCCAGTGAAAAAAAAACACTTGTTGGGAAGCTTAATATTCAAGGCCTTCTTGGATCACAGAATCCCAGGATGGTTTGGGTTGGAAGGGACCTTAAAGCTCATCTCATTCCACCCCCTGCCATGGGCAGGGACACCTTCCACCAGCCCGGGTGTCTCACTGAGGCTTCAGTTCCCAATATTAGGATCCCAGGATGCGGGAAGTCATCACCTCCCAAAGATCCCAAAGACCCTGCAGGATGCCCACAGAGTATTTCAAAGCACTGAGGGACCTCCAAATACCTGCAAGCCTTGACTTTTAGAGCACCTTGAAGATGATGAAGTAACTCACTTCCCATCCCTGTGTTCCCTTCCACACCCAAGATCTCTTATTTCTCAGACCAAATAAAGCCTTTTTCCTCTGGTTTTCCCTCCCCCCCCCCATTTCTCCAGGTTTCCTTTGCAAAGAACTTCTCTGCCTCTGCTTAGGTTCTTGTGATGCTCTCAAGAAGTGCTGGTTTCAAGCCTTTATTTCTGAACCTACGGATACAAGAGCCCCCACCTCCTGCAGCTGCACTTTCAGGGCAGGAAAGAGGGAGAGAGGAGGTTCAGCAGCTACAGCAGGCACAGGGGGGCTATTCCAGTCCACAAACCCCCCATCCCCACTCAATATTTCACTGGGGCAAGTCCAAAGCCGGCAGGGGAGCTGGAGGAAAGGCTCCAGAGTTTAACACTTTGCCAAACAGGACGTGCAGCGCCCAGGTCGTACAATAGCTGTTGATACCCCAAAGGCACAGCTGGTATTTCATTTCAGGAAAAAGCAGAATGACCCAGTTACACGAGGACTTCGCTCCCCAGTCAGGAGCAGGGCTGGAATTTTTTGGTCAGAAGGAATTTTTTTCATCACCCCTCCTGATTCAGAGCAGCTCAGAGGTGGTTTCAGGTGCTTGTGAAAGTTTAGCCCTAAAAAGCCGCGCACCGGAGAGGTCTGGTTGTTACACAACGTCGCCAAACTAGTTCCCGATGCGTTACACAGCCCTTCTCCCACCAAACGCACCCAGTTCCCCTCGTGAAGTTCCCACATCCTGAGTAAAACTCCTGATGCAACGCTTGGAAACCTCACTGGTTCCCCTCGGCTGACCCACCTGCACCGTCACGGGGCTGCGACCATTGATGTGGCAGCCGGAGTTTCATCCCCGGGCCTGTTGTTTGCTCAAACAAACCCCAGGTCGGAAATAGCAGAGGTGAGAAGCCAGACTGCAGCTCGCTCGGCTCCCTCAGCAAGGAGCTGTGAAACTGTAACCGAGGGGAATTCGCAGCAATTCCCACGAAAAGGACCGGCGACGGTTCCAAAAGCGACCGCAGATCCGGGGATGTCGAATCACGGATCTGATCCCCCGCTCCCACCACGTACTTTCTGCGCCAAAAAAAGGCTTTATCTGGGTGGATTTTCGAGGCAAGCAGGGAAGGATAAGCCTTTTCTGTACCACTGCCCAGTTCCTGGATCAAACACAGAATGCCACGGCTGACCAGACCCCGTCACTCCCCCCGTCCTCTCCCATAGGGAATTCATCCCATCCGCTGGAAACCTCCCCCTCTTTGGGGCAAAACATCAGCAAGCAAAGCGTTTTACCTGCACAGGCAGTGGAGAGCAGCTCCTAGGAAAGGTGCATCCCTGCAAACCGCCTGTCCCAAGTCCATGCTAAGGGCAAACCCCCAGCCCGGGGTTGGGGTCACCGAGCCCTGCGGACAAAAACTGCTCGCTCGTCAGCTTCATTCCTGCATGGAGATGTTCTCCCCTGCTCCAGCCTCCCTGGGAGTGCTCTTGTGCCTCCTTAGAAAGCTGATTATGAAGGAGTAAGTCAAGCCTAGCCAGCTGTTTTAATTGAGCTCGTTTGTTCATTAACCCCTCAGTGCCCAGGGCAGCTCCCCCGGGCAGAGCATCGGGTGTGAGCTCCTGCCTCCCCTGCAGCACAAGGATGGGATATACCCACACCTTGGCAAGGAAACCTTGTGTTTTGTGCTCAGGGATGGCTCCAGAAGAGCTTGAACCACCTCTTGGGACACGTGTGATCCAACGCGGGGCTCCTTCCCTTTTCCTTCCAGCTTCAGGCCCAAGAAGTGCTGAGGAGACACCTGAGGGTCAAAACCTTGCCCACAGAGCTGCAAACCTTCTCCAGCTCTATCCCATTAGCAGATCCCATCTTTTGTCACTCAGGGCCAGGATCTGACCCCACTGGTGGCACTGGAGGAATTCTCAAATGACACTCTTTGCCTGTTTAATCCCATTCCCACAAAGAGATTTTTCCCCCTGTTCTTCCCAAAAACCTCAAATTCTAGTTTTCTCCCTGCCTCAAGCCAAATTCGGCTGCTGAACCACTGTGAGAAACAGCAACTACTCCAAGAATTACATTTGCCCCCAGTAAAACTGAACTCTGGAAGGCAGAATCATTAATAAAAATCCAGTTCTGATTTTATTACAGTGGGGAAAGAAAAAAAAAAAAGAGTAAAAAGAAAACCCTAATGCCGTGATCCATCTTAGAACCATATTTCCAAAGGGGCTTTAAAGCAGGCTGTGGATTTGCACTGGCCCTTGGCTCATCCCTTAGGATGAGCAGCCAGCACGAGCTCCACGTGGGCAGCTCGGGGTGTCACTGCTGTCACTCGTGCTGCCGAGGATGGAGGGCTCTGCACTGCGCTCCTGCTAAATCCAGAGTCCCAGCTGCAAATTTAGAAACGTTGCCTGAATTTCTCTCTGTGCTCTCCCACGTCCTGCCCTGCTACAACTCCTGTCTGCCTGCATGGATTTCTTAAAAAGCACTGCTTAGCAACCTGACAGCCTTTTGGCTCCCAGCACAAGGCAACCAGTCCCTCCCATTCCCACCCCTCCAACAGGGAATCCGTGGCAGGCACATGGATTTGCTTAGAGCACCATCTGAGGCAGAGCCAGGTTAAGACCCAGCAGCCTCGGTGACACTTGTGTCACCTCTTGGCAGCCCCAGGGCTTTTCTGTCTGTGGGGAGACAGAGAAGGATCCTCGTCCCTCCTGCTGCCACAGGTCACACCTCACTTCCACAGTGAAGGTTTCTGTGGAGTAACATCCCCACTGGAGCAAAGGATGGGTAATTACAGAGCCTCCAGTAAACCTTGTAAGCCATCCAAAGTCCCCAGAGGGAAGCAGGTGAGAGACTGCAACACCCATTGCACAAGAGATACGGATCTAGGGTGGGTAATTTTATAAAAATCTCTCCTCTCCCTTTGTGGTTTCTCTAAAGAAAGGGCAAAACAAACGAGGCAGGCTGTAAGTCCCCACTGCCAGCGCTCCCAGCCCCGTGTTCCACAGCAGCTCCAGCCCAGGGGCAGAGTGGACCCTCCGGAGAACAGAGAAGGGCTTGGGACCGAGGATGAGACAGGGCTGTTCTTTCTCCAGAGCTCGGAAAGGTGCAGCCTCGCCGGTTGCCTTGGGCTGGGAGCGGAGGGAGGCAGGATGGGGCAGGTCCAGAGCGAGCAGGGAGTGCTGTGAGCGAGTCTGGAGCGAGGGAGAAGAGCAAAGGGGGACAGATAAAAGCACGAGACGGGGCATGAGTCACGTTGGCACGTGGCCTCTGCAGAGAGCCCTCGAGCCAAGAGGGCACGGAGTGAATTCCTTGCCAGGCAAAAAGGCTCTGGAACAAAAGGCAGCCCAAAATAGGCTCTGGAATACCTGTGAGTTCCGGCTCATCCCCAGAGGCGCAGCAGCACACGCTCCTGGGACGCGTTCCTTGCTGGCATCTGGTCGTGCTTGACCAGGCCAGGAGCAGCCACAGCAGCCCCAGATCTCCAGGTAATCCTTGGGAAAGCCGCTTTCCCTGCCCGGAGGGGAGAGCTCTCCCCGGCCAGCCAAGATGAGGGCTGCAGGTCTCACACACCGGCACTCACAGGGGAGAAACCCCGCTGCAGGCAGCGGCTCTCCATGCAGCCTATCCACACCTTCCCTCTCAGGAGCCGAGGAGGAAGGAGTTTCAAGGCAGGATCAAGAAACCGGGCCCTCCCAGACCTTCGGGGAAGGCTTGGATCTGCAGGTGAGCAGCTCTGTGTGCCGCAAGCCCTGCTGTGCCGCCCGGGGATTGGGAAAGCCGGCGATGCAGGTGTTCTCCCAGAAACACCCCAGCCCTCTGGAAATCACAACTGCAGCTCCATTACCTGTGGCTCTTCCTGCAGCCACAGCCAGTTCCCCACTTGGCTGAGGCTGGAGCCTGGCCAGGAGCCGTCCTTCAGCTTGTTTCCACAAAGAAGGATCCAAACCCCGGCTTTAGTTACGTTTCTCCTCTGTGGAAACAGCGTTTCTGCACGCTGGGGGTTAGACTTGAGGGAATCTTTTGCTGTTTCTGGGGGCCAAAAGCGTGGGAGAAGAGGACCTTTCTCTTTAGGGCTTGTAGAGCATCAGGTCCTGGCCTGAATTGTGGCCCCTGGAATGACAAACAGCAGGAGAAAACAAGGTCATCAGGGAGACCCTCAGAGAACCTCAGTGGTGGAAAGTGCCCTCCCCATCCATCTCCACCGTATCAGCATCTCCTTCAGGGGCAGCATAAGCATCCCTAAATATTCCAGATTAAGAACAAAACGAGGATTTTCAGCTCCCTTGCTCCTTCTTTTGCTGCTGTGACTTCAGCAAAGCTGGAAGAGCTGCGGGAAGGAGCAGCCACCAACATCCACATCTCCAGCCACACCACAATGTCCTCAGGGTGGATTCCTTCCCAAGCTTGTGTGTCTCACACAGAAGTCTGGTGTCTCACCCAGAGGTGCTTCTACCACCCGTTGGAGAAGGACACCATACCCATCCCCACCTCTCCAGCTTCTCCCTTCCCCAGAGTCACCACCACAAAAAAGCCGTAGGGACCAGAGAACAACCTCTCTGCTGTGCAAACCCGCCCTCCACAGGGCAGGGAACAGAGATTAGCTCATTTCCCAGTCCTTGTTTTGGGCACAACTCCACACTCCTCCCTAAAGCAGCTCAAGGACATCGTGAGACAAGCACTGAGCTGGGAGAACATCGGGGTATCAGCAGCAGGGCACGGGCACAGCCGAGTTAGAGCCTGCAGGGCACGAAATATCAGCTCGAGACGTGCTGGCAAAGCCACGTGGAAAGGGCACCCTGCCTACCTGCAACTCCTGACGCTTATTCTGTGTTTGTACAAGCACATAATTCCCTCCCAGATGTTTGCAGAAGCTCAGGAACTTGGCACAGGAGCGAGGAGTTGGCCTTTAATTAACCAGAAGTCAAATACAAGACGGACGTCAGAGCCCAGGAGCTGCTCTGACCCCCTGATAGGGGCTCTCAGCTCTTCTGGGGTCTCACACATCCCTGTCTCTCCTTGGCACTCTCCTTTCATGTTAAAACCATGTTAGAATCATGAAATCGCAGACTGAGCTCACACACAGGGAGAACAAATCACAGAATCATAAAATGGTTTGGGCTGGAAATCTTAAATATCATCTCATTTCACCCCCTGCCATGGGCAGCGACACCTCCCACTATCCCAAGCTGCCCCATCCAAGCCCCATCCAGCCTGGTTTTGAACACTTCCAGGGATTTCCAAAGCTCTCCTGGGCTGGAAATACTCTGCTCTGTCCCTCAAGGTGGGCAAATCCTGCCAAGCTCAACCCAACCCCACTTCCCTACACACACACACACTCTCAGCCCAGGTTAACTCCAGTTTCCATCACATGTATTTCGAAGAACAAAAGTACCCGAAACAGGCCATGAACACTGTCATCCTTGAACAGAGGGGTGACACAGCCTCTCCCATAATTTGGCAAAGAGTCATTTCCCCCTCTTCCCTGGTGGTTTCTGCACTGTTTGCTCAGCTCCGGGCCCTCCTGGCCCCCCGGCCCGGCCGGGATGAGCAGCAGGAATTACCTCCTGCTGCCCCCCTGAGGTGTCCGTGGGCTGCAGGGCTGGCCCCGGTGGATCTTCAGGTGTTTGGCTAAATGGTCACTGCGGGCAAACTTCTTCTCGCAGGCAGCACACTGGTAGGGCTTGACCCCGGAGTGGGAGCGCTTGTGACGGGAGAGCTCGTCCGACCGGGAGAACCTGCGGGAGAAAGGAACAGCGGTGGGTCCAGCCTTCCCTGCTGGCCAGGACAGGGAATACGGGGACCCCAAGCTCTGTCTCTGCCTCCTGGATCACCCTAGACACGTCACTCCTCTGCCCCATCCAACCCGCCAGGGAGGCAGAGTTCCCGAAGGAGACTCCTCCAAGTTTGGAAATAGGGTTTGGAATCCTATTTGGAAATAGGAAAGGGGAAAGTAATTCACCCACTGAGATCTTAATTTCTTTCCACTGCTCTTTAAGGACACTGGCCACCTACTTCCTTCATTTGTTTGAACTTGCTAAAACCCAGGGGCTGAGAGCCCCGAGGCCAGACACTGTGAGAAGGTGATTTTTGGGGCATCCTCCCAGGCTAAAGGATACATTCCAGGATCCTGGGAGGGAAGGCTTTCCTGTAACTCCCCATCCAGCCCAGAGGTGTTGAGAGAAGGTTTATTTTCTCAGAGGGTGTGGGTTCTCCCTGCAAACTCCAAGCATCCCCTGGTTTCTCCCAGTGGCAGCGAGTTTTCCCCGTCAGCCTGGGTTGGACTGGGAGCTGGGAAAAGGGAAACTGCCTGGGAGCTGAGTTAAATACAGAGAAAAAAAGGAGGAAAAGCAAAACACACCCAGCCTGGAGCACAGGGCAGAGGTTCCCGTGCCAAAGCTCCTGCACGAACAAGGACCACGGGAATGCCCAGTGTCCACACTGCTGGTCTGTGTGACTCCCACACCTGGAGCAGATCAGCTGAACAGCCTGGGAAGTCCCTTTAACCCCGTGTGTGTCCCCACTCAATTCCCCTGCACCTTCCTCCCCCCTGGCACACGCAGATCCAGCCCTGGGGCCACGGGCAGCAGGTTGGTCACAGGTATTTTGAGTGTCACCTGCAAGGACAAGGCCTGGAGCGGCTCCAACATGGCTTTGCATGTCAGGGAAGTGCTGGAGAGCAGGACCAGGCTGGATTTACTCCTGCTCTGCCTGTGAGGAGCCAGCACAGATGGCAGGAGCATTAGGACAGGAGGGTTTTTCCATCTGCCTGAAATGTGCCCACGCAAAAAAGCACAAAGCAAAGAGCTTCAGCTGCAACCCCCGACTCCAGTGAGAGGATTTCAGGCTCACACCTGGGCTGGGAAATACTGTGGCTGTTCACAAAGACCTCTGTGGAAACAAGAAGTGTCCCAAGTCCATGCTCAGGTCCTGGCTGGGACTGCAAAAGGAGCTGATGCTGATGAACCTGCACTGTGGTTATAGTTGAAATGGAGGGGCAGCTTCTGAGGGCAAAGGGGCAGCAAGAGAGAGTCCCAAAATTCAGATTAGTCTCCCACCTTCCAGGGTTTCAGCACCCCAAGACGGACACCATAAAACCATCCAGGGGAACGAGGCAGAGAGTGAAAGCCAAAACATTGTGTAAGAAACCAGGAAAGCTCAGCTGCCAACACCAGCTCTGTGTGTGATATCCCTGGAGATCTGCTGATGGAAAGACCTGAGGACTGTCAGCCCTTCCTGCCAAAGGCTGTAGGAGCATCCTGCCCCTCGGGACAGGCACACAGCACCGGGAAGAGAACACCGCAGCAGAGCAGTAATCAGAGAAGCGTGGCCAGATTAAACAGCAGGGTTAATTTAGGGAGCAGGGCTAATTTAGGGAACACAGATCAAAGGGAACAACAACCACCATCACGTGCAGAGCAAACAAAAGTAAATGCAACATGGAGATACACCACAGGCCCGCCGGGGTGTGAGGGATACGGGCAGCCAGGGCGGCAAACAGCGAGAGAAAGCAAAAGGTTGCAAAACAAACACAGAATTGCACACTGGCTGCTGAGGAGGGACTGAGACTCCTGTTTCCTTGGACAAATATTAATGGGAGAGGCCATTTTTGGAGCCCCACTGCTGAAATTGTCCTGAGCTAGACACGGAAAGCTTCCGAAATAAACACATCACTTCGAAAAGGGGTATTGCCGGGGCAGGGGGGGGGTTTAGGCACCCAGTTCAAGGAGGATTTGGGGCGTTGGGGAGAATATCAGCTACATGTCCCTCAACTGGAGATTTTCATCGCTTTTGGACTGAGTGAAAACTACCCAAAAAACACTCCACCAGCTTCAGGTCTCCTTCCAGCTCTCACCTGTAACTCACTCGGGAAAGGGAAAGGAAAAGGGTGATTTTGTGCTGGGTTTTCAGCAGCCTGGAGCTCTCCTGCCACCTCACCAAGCCCTGGCAGGCCTTTTCGAGGGACCCCCAACCCCCTCCCAGAGCCCCCCACTCACCTCCAGCCACAGTCGGGCCAGGCACAGGTGTAAGGTTTCTCCCCGGTGTGCCGGCGGAAATGAGCCTTCAGGTGGGAGCTCTTGGAATACACCTTGTCACAGCCCGGGTGGGAGCACTTGTGGAGCCGGGAGAGGGAAGGGGCGCCCTGCCGATGCCCGGGGGCTGCCTCCACCTCCTGCACGTCCCCCGGCGCCCCAACCCTCGTGGAGACCGGCAGGGGGGCAATTCTGACGTATTTTTGGTCCCCGGTGGTCAGAGGGGGCCGGGGCTGAGGGAGGAGGGACAGGTTTGGGCCCTGCAGGCTGATGACCAGCTGGGCCACCCTGACACCGGCTGTGGCGCCCTGCGGGCGGCTGTCCATCCGGAGAGGCTGGATTTGGAGGACAACAGGAACGCTCCCAGCAGCCGCTGCCCGGTCGCCGCCATCAGCTGTCCCTCCAGGCTGAGCGGAGCTCGAGGCATCTCCTTGCCCGCCGCAGACGGGCTGTTCCCCTGAGCCGACCTCAGACCAGCTCTCCTTCCCTCCGGCCGGGTGCAGCTCGGGGGCTTCGTCTCTGAGGAACTCTGCCTTCTCCCTCAGGAACTCCTCGATCTCCTCCAGGGTGGGGATGAAGTCCCGGGAGAGGCTGCTGCAGAAGTCGGGCAGCCTGGGCTGAGCCTCGCAGACGGCGAGCTGGGCTTTGGGGCGGCCCCCCTTGGACGGCAGGGCGCCTTCAGCAGGGCTAGTGCTGCCCGCCAGGAGGTGGCCAAAGCCCTCCGGGGGGCCAGATGTCCTCTCACTGCCGTGCCCTGGCAGAAGGGACGGTGGCATCCTGCACTGCAGAGCGCTGGCCAAGCTTTCGAGCAGGGAAGGGCTGGTCAAGGAGGGCAGCAGCTCCTGGCAGCTCACAGAGACCATTTGTTGGCTCGCTACCCCCACACGCAGCTCAGAAGCCTCTGGAGGAGCTCAGCTGGGGAAGTCTTTGTTCATCTGCAAGGGAACACCACCAAGGTTATTTCCAAGCTCAAAAGCAAACGTGAAAACCTCAGCCTTTGAATAAAATGGACTGTGCATGAAAAAAAAGGAAACATCAGAACTAGGCAGGGGCCTTTGTTTTTAAAGAGTCTGTTGCTCAAAAAAACACATGCTAACCACTTTCCAGGATGCCAACAGGCTGCAAAGAGCCAGATTTCCCCCCAGAAGCAAACTTCTCTGGGGAGTTTATGAAGGTGAAAATACACAATCAAACCCTTCATCCCTCTTCCACCTACGCCGGAGGGCAGCTGTGCCCTGCTGGGTGGTGGAGACGATGACTTGGGGCTTACAACCAGCAGTTCATTGTGATCCAGGAGAGGGTGCTGGCTTCTCCACGCTGCAAATGTGGTGCAACCACACCCTGCCACAGACCTGGCCTGGCTGGATCCGAGCTCGCTACCTGCACAGGTAACCAGACAGCTCTGAGGCTGCTGCTGCCAAAGTGCCCGGGGCCCTGGTGAGTGTTCACCCACTCTGCGGGGCCAGGGCCAGCAGTGCCTGAACAAGCCAGCTGGGCCCCTGTTCAGGCAGGTCTGCCCAAACTCAGTCACACCTCCAGAGAGCAGCACAGACAGCCTGTCTGGGGTCAGCTCACAGGGCCCCTGAGGACACAAACACCACGTGAGGAGGAGCACAGTGTCTCCAGGTCAGACCTGTGTGGTCTCCAGAGGTGACTGGTCTCCCACCAGGCAACACCTCAGACCCCCCCCAGGCCCCGCTATGGCTCTGAGGGTTGTAAGTGAAGGTGCCCAAGCACCCTCAGAGCAGCCACACGCCGCCCCTGCCCCTGTGAGAGGTCAGCTTGGAGGCTGCATCCTGCTCCAGAGCACCCAAACCGCCTGAGGCATCAGCAGACTTAACGCAGAAATCCTGTTTTCCAATGGAAAGAAAACCTGTGTCCAAGTCCCTTGTCCAGAGCTGAGTCCGTGAGATTTCTGCAGAGCTGCAAACCAGTCAAGCCAGTCCTGGTTATCAGTGCTCTCAGGGTCCTGGGAGCTGGGAGAGGGAATATTTGAGCAGCGGCCTGGATGTGATATAAACGCTCTCACTCTTAAAAAAATAACCCCCACAGATGCCACGTTGCTCAGGGGGCATTTGCAGCACTGCCCACAGCGTCTCACAGCTCTGCATCAACAGTTCGTGGTGAGCACAGGCTGCTCACGCACGAGGCAAGGAAGGTGTCCGGGCCAATCTCAGCCTTCAGGCTTCAAATCTTCAGCACAACACAAATTCCTGCTCTGAACCAGCCCCTTCAAGGCAGCACCCAACTCCACTCCTTCCTCCACTCCACTTATGAGCTCTTTCTGGTCTCTGCTTCTCTGCAGGGAAAGCCTCCCCCCTCTGGCTACCAAACACTTCTGTTTACCTCTTCCAGAAGGTCTTAAAACCTGATTTTCCAACCAGGTCTCCTTGCAGAGCAGCTCAGGAAGTCTCCATCCCTCCAGCATGTCCCCAGGACAACTGGATTGCACTGTCAACTCCTTAGCTGTAGTTACAACCCTTCTGTTGAACTGACAACAGGAATAAAAGCACGACCAGAGGGCAGGAAGGGCTGGTGGTTGAGCTGCTGGCTCAGGACTGAGGAGATCTGAGCAGGGGCTCCTGCTCTGCTGCAGACTTCTCGTGCAGCCTTGGAGTGCCCTGGGGCTCAGTTTCCCACCTAAGTGGGGGCAATTAGTGCTGCCCCAGCTGACAGAACGGTGACAGGGGGAAATGTGTTACCTGCTGGCCAGCACACTCAGTGGGTACCTGTGGCAGGTGTCAGTGGCTTCTCAACCCAATTTTGCAAAATGCCAACAGTGCTGTCACCCCAAAGCTACTGCAGGGAAATGGAGCCCTGAGTGGCCCTCTGGTCACGCTGTAAGGCTCTCGAGCTTCTCTTTGCACTTCCAAACTCCTGCAGTCGTTCAAACCCCCCCCCCGAGCACTCGACTGCCGCCTGAAATCCGCAGATGTGCCCCCTGAGCACACGGAGGAAAAGCGATTTGCCCAAGGTCAGCCACCAGGCAGGAGCTGGGAAGGCAGCCGAGGGGTCGGGGCTCCGCTCCCGTGACTGAGCAACGTGAGCGAACGCCCGTGACCTGCTCGGGGCCGCGAGTGCCACCCGCGCTGTCCACGCACAGCCCGGGCTGGCCGGGACAGCCGCGGTCACACCGTCACCGCCGGGGCCACGAGTGGCCGAGGCGACCCCGCCGCGATTAAAGCGATGCCCGGGGACGAGCGGGCGTGAGCGGGGTCTGCTCCCACCGCACCCCACCCGGGGGGTCAGGGCGCCCACCCAGGGCGGGCTGGAAGCCCCCCAGGGCCGGCGACACCCAGGCTGGTTGTGCCGCTCGCTTCATCGCCGAGGGGAGCGAAGCCCACCCCGAGCCCGGCCCCGGCCGTGCCCCCCCCCGGGAGCGCTGCAGGGCGGGACCGCCGCGCCCCCTGCGCCCCTTACCCGGCTCGGTCCACGCGGGTCCCGCGGCTCCCGGCGGGGGCGGCTCCCGCCCCGCCCCGCCCCGCAGAGGGCTCGGCTCCGGCCGCCGATCCCATTGGCACGGAAACACCCGCCCCGGGAGGGGCACCGGGGGCATCGGGGTGTCCCCGCTCTGTCCCTGCCCGGCGCGGCTGGAGCTGCTCCCGGAGGAGATCCCGCAGTTTGCCATGGTTTCCTCCCCCTGTTAATTTGCACTGGAAACGCTCCAGGTTTCTCCAGCATTTCAGGAAAAGAAGTCGAGTCCCAGCAGGCAGCGGCGGCGACGGTTCCCGCTGGCATCGCGCGGGATACAGGTGTTCGTTTCGGGAGGAACAGTCTTGGCAGGGCCGTAGGGTTTGGGTAAGGTGTGTGAGGTCTGTCCTTCTGTGGCTGAAGGTTTGTGAGTTCCTGAAGGAGTCCCTAAGGATGGCCTTGGGCTGCTTTGACAGGGTGGGCTGAGCGCCTCGAAAATACCGAAAAGACTTGAGAAGGGATCCCACCAATCCATCCAAATATCTCCAGGGGGTGTCAGGGTGGTGCCAGGCTCTGTTCAGTGGTGCCCACTGACAGGACGAGGAGCACTGGCCAAAAACTAAACCACAACAAGTTCCACATCAACATGAGGAAGAATTTCTTTCCACGGAGCACTGGAACAGCTACCCAGGGAGGATGTGGAGTCTCCCTCTCCGGAGACATTCCAAAGCCCTCTGGATGTGTTCCTGTGTCACCTGCTCCGGGTGACCCTGCCTGGGCAGGGGGGCTGGACCGGGTGCTCTCCAACCCTAATGATTTTTTTTTTGTGAGATTTTGGGCCTGAACAAAATGCCAGGACCAGAGTAAGGCTTCAAATTTGAAAAAAAACCACCCCACAAACAAATACAAACCAAAAAACACTCCAGCAATGAAGGTGCATGGAAAGGCCTGTTCCTCTGATCGCTGCTGTGCCTCAGGGTGTCACTCACCTCGTGTTCCAGCTTCACAGCCCTAGATGTTACTGCTGATAATACTTATTAAAGTATTAAATATTTACGTATTAAATAATTGTTAATAATTATTAATAATACTTATTTAAGTATTAAATAAGGACTGGGAGGGACTGGGAAGGCCTCAGCTCCTCCAAATCCTCCTGTGCTTCCCACTGCGATGCTGCAGGGCTGACACGCAAAAAATCCGCGGGGATTACAAGAGGGAGTAACTCCTGCGTGGGGTTTGCACAGCACCTGGCGGAGCGAGCGGGACGTTCACCGGGAACAGCGGGCGGCTGTGCGAGGGGGAGGAGGTGCGGGAGGGCCCGTCCCTTCCCCGCGGAAGCCGCTCGGAGCCCTTCTTCCCGGATCCCAAAATCCCAGCCCTTCAGCCCATCCCAGCCCCGCATCCCGCCCGCACGCCCGGGATTGTCCGCGCTCGTGACCACGCCCACCAGCCACGCCCACCAGATCAGGCCCCGCCCCTCAGCCCACTAACCGGCCCATAGCCACGCCCACTTCTCCGCCTCTTGTCCCCATGGCCACGCCCACAGCCACGCCTCCCAGACAGCGGCCCAATCCCGTCACTGGCCCCGCCCTCATCCCCGCCCCTCAATCGCAACATCAGCCTGTGACCCCGCCCCTCCGCCTCTAGCCACGCCTCCTTAGTTGCTATCCCCGCCCCTTCATCGCTGGCCACGCCCCCGATCCCGCCCCTCGCCGCCGCGCTGGTGGCGCCCCCCAGCGGCCGCTCCCCTCAGGCACACAGACACACCGCCGACCCCTTCAAACGCCTTTTTATTTCCTCAATCTCATAGAAATTTATAATAATAGCCTTCCTCTCGCGTCGTATACAAAATATTTACTCTACCGAATAAATAAAACACGGACATCTCGCGGACAGGGAAAACCAGCATCCATCCATCCACCCATCCATCCATCCATCCATCCACCCATCCTTCCCTAACTTAAAGATTTACAACAGGCTCACGGCAACGCTCTCCCTCCTCCCCGATCAAAAACCCCCCCCGTGGCACAAAAGGAGAGGCGAGGCAGAATTAACCTGTGAGAGGAACGCAGCAGCGCACCCGGCCACCTGGAAGGGGAAAAGTGCCACGTCTCCACCCCCCGAGGAGTTTGTCCCCAAACCTGCGGTCCCACAGCACGGGAAAAACCCCGTGTCCTCACCGGCAACACCGCTAACAGCAGGCAAGGGATGCTCTTACCTTCGCCAGAACATCCCTTGCGGTCCACGCGTGATCCCCACAGAGAAGCTGCTCCCGGCAGAAGCCAGAAGGGCCAATCTTACCAATAAAGGAGTTTCTGGGAGAAAAAAAAAAAGCCTCCTTGAACTGGGGGGGGGGGAGGAAAGGCTTTTTGGTCCCAACAGCACACGGGCAGGGCTGTTGTGGTGACAGCAACGTCCCCCAAGGGCTTTGGGAAGGCAGCTGGAGGAGCCCAGCCCAAAGCTCAGCTCAGCCCAGCCAGCTCTTGGACATGGCTGGGGTTGTGCTGGCACAAACGACAAGGATGAAGGGGTGTGAAGGGTTTTATGGACAGTGTGAGGCCACAACGAGGGGTTCCCATCCACCAAAGGCAGCCCAGTTCCAGCCAGTGCCCCACACCAGTCCCTCCCAGAGCTACAACACCCAATTTTCACCCTGGACCCACCTCTTCTTCCTGCTCCCTCACCCTGATCTCTTGTCTAAAACCCAGCTGTCTGCCCCTCTGACCCTCCGCTTTATCACTTGGGGTGTCTGTAATGAAGCATTTAAGGCCCTTATCACCAAACCCCTCCACCTCGAGTTTGGTGTGCAAGCACTTTAGGCACTTAAACAAATGGCTCAATTATCAAAAGCACTTGAGCATCCCAACAGCCTCCACGTGTGAAGGTTCCCCACAATTTACCTAGGGGAAAAATAAAAAATAAAGGATTCTTCAGCACACCTGTTTGAAAAAATCATTCATTCAAGAAACACCCCGGCTCTGGCAGTAACATTTTGCCCAAAAGCCTTTCCTGCGCCAGCCTGCAGTGGACAGAGCCCAGGGTAGGAAGTACAGACCCAAAACTGTTTCCGTAAGTGGTTAAGCAACTGCCAAATCCATCCCCAAAACAGCTGCATTTCAGCACACAAACCTTGTTGTGGGAAAGGGAGGCTGGCAGGCATATAATTTGAGAAGGAATAAAACAAAAACAGTGACCCCTGACGGGAAAGAAGCATTTAAAGAGCTGAGCAGCCCTCTGAGGGCCTGTCTCAGACAGCAGGGGTGTCACCCAGCCCCCGTGCCAAGGAACAGGCTGACAAGACTCTGCCAAAATAGCAACGTTTTGCCCTTCAGCCGAACCTCACCAGTGCATCTCGCTGCCCACACACCTCCACAGAAAATTACTCACAAACAGCTTGTCTGGCCCAGCCAAAGTCAAGGACTTTTTGCGTGCTCGCAGGACCAGCTCAGCCTCCCCTCTCTGCACTGTCGCAGAATTTGGATCATTCCAAAGCCCAAGTGCTGACTGGGGGACAGGACCTCGCCCTCCTGCTTGGTGTGTGGGTAGTCTTTGAGTGGTAGAAATCTGCCATCAGCAGAATTATTCCAGCTGCTCCACTCGGATGGGGAGTGGGACTGGCCAGAAGGACTCACAGCTGCAGCCACTCTGCTGCCAGTGGGAGATTACTCAGACCTGGGAGCCAAACAGCCTGGAAAACCCAGGAGGGTTTGGTCCCAGCACAAGGTGCTTTGTCTTACTCTAACAGGTAACTGGGTTTTTGCTCTGCCTCAGAAGAATCTGGAGTCCTGTCTGGAAATAAAATGATTTTTAGGAAAGCCCAAACAGCCACAGGCAGTGAGAGCTCCAGCTCCCCACTGCAGCAAAGACCACTCCTGAGTTCAACTCCTCATTGCTTCAGCATCCCCAGGCCTGGTACACCTGTTCCCAGGGAGCCTTGCAGGAGAGCTCTCCCTGTTCTACTTCACTGTCACAGGACTGAAAACCCCCTGAGAGTATTTCCCTTGTGTACACCACTGTCTTTTAGGGGCCAGGTGTGGAAGAGGCACAACAGGCTGGAGCTGTTAGGGGAGAGAGCAGGAGGCAGGTCCAGGCACTGAGGTGAGGAGTGAGAGGTCAGAGTTGCTGAGAACTGTGTGAAGAAAGCTAAAAACAATCATTAAAAAAAAATAAAAATCTCTCAGAAGTCCTTTCTATCTGATGCAACCCGGTACGTAGGCAAAAGGTAAGTCACCTTTTGGAACTGGTCCTAGTGGAACGTTACTTGTTTTTCCCAAACAAGACGTAGTGACTTTTCTCCTGGATGGTTTCTCCCAGCCAGAGCCGAGGTGGGGACGGACAGAAGTGTTTGTGCACCCAAGTGCACCCCCTTGGCTCCGTGGCCAAACCTTCACCACCCATCTGGCTTTTCCCCCCCCCCCCCAAGGAAATCTCCTCCCACTGTCCCATTTGCAGAAGTATTGCTCAAGAAGTTGGGTAGAACTACAACAAGCAGGGGGAGAAGGATACAGCTGTGAGTGGAGAACAGGAGGGGCAATGATTTATCCCCTCCTTGTACCCAACTGCTGCTCCTGCTCACAGACACGACCCGTTATCAGAGGGAACATCCAGCTCCTTCCTCTCCCTGGCGCAACCCCTTTGGCGCTGCCCGTGCCGCGCACGCTCCTTTGGATAAAGGCACGTCTGGAAAGCACTGCTGACCCAAAGCACAGCTCCCTGATGGCTCGTATTTACACCTGAGATTAGCCCCGTCCTGCCCCTCCCCGCCGTCGGCCCCAGAACGACCCCCAGGACGACGGCTCGGGGACAGCGGGTGCCGCACGAGGCTTCCCGCGAGCGGCCGCGTGGGCACACGCGCGTCTCGCCTCGCCTCGCCACGCGCAGGGCCCCCACGTGCCTCCCACGTCACACGGAGTACTTGGCCATGTCGCTCTTGTCGAAGACGACTTTGGTTGCGAAGTAAATGGCGACCAGGCCGAAGCCGGCGGCCGACACCATGTAGGCAGTGACCGACTGCGTGAACTGCACGATGGAGCCCATGAAGAGGGAGGGCACGACCTGAGAGAGCAGGAAGGCGCTGTCCAGGATGGCCAGGTCCAGGCAGATCCCCCTGCCAGGGGCCGCCGGGTCCGGCTCTCCCACCATCATCATGAGCGAGACGTCGCAGGAGGAGCTGACGCACAGAGCGGAGCTGGGGGCAGCAGGAGGGGAGGAAGGGGAGGAGGAGGAGGAGGAGAAGAGGCTCCCAGCGTGGCCATTCTGGTAAGGCAGCTTCTGGCTGGAGAGGAGGCCTTTAGAGAAGGCTGATTTCTTGTCCAGTAGAGTTGCGTCTTCCTCCTCTTTGCTCTTGTATTTATGCAAAAACACCTACGGGAGAAGAGGGAGGCACGTGAGGACGGAGGGGGCAGAGGGACCCTGGGTTTTGTGCCAGGGAGCAAAGCCAGTGTGGCTCTGTGCGTGTTGGGTGGAATGCCAGCCTCAGCCTGGCCCACACGAGGTGGCCTCCAGGAGCCAGAACGGCTTTTTCCGACTGGCACGGGATTCAAAGCAGCCCTGACTCACCGGGGGAACCCGGCCAAGTGGGGCCTTTGCTGTGTTGGAGCTCTGGGGCTCAGCAGGCTGTTGCAGCCCAAAGCCAGCCTGGGGACAACTCGTGCTGGTTGTCACCTCCTCAGTGGGTGCCCAGGGGATCTGGGCTCACCCCATCCCGAAATCACCTGAAGCAGGGCAGGAGTGAAGGGCCAGAGTCCACTCTGGAATATCACACAGCCCCACAGCCCACTCCAGTGCAAACAGGAGTGTTTGTAGAGTGGGTGGCTGGGAGCCCAAACCCTTCCTGCACAAGAGCCCAAAGGGCAGATGATCAGTCCAGAGCCCTGGACAAGTGGCCAGTCTCATGTGGGACACTTCAAAGAGACGTCAGCTGGGATGGCACAGTGCTGGGAACTCAGGGAAGGGCTCTTTTCTCAGCTCTGCAACAAACCTCAGAGCTCAAGAGTTGCTTCATCTGCCTGCCCTGAGCCTCCTCATTGCAGCTGGAAAAGAGGGGTGAGGGGGGAAGCAAAATCTTTTTCTTCTCACCCTTTTTTGCCTGGCTCTGCTCGAGCTGTGAGATCTCTGGGGCATGGGCAGTCATGCGCAGGCAGGGAAAATGCTGCTTTCAAACTCCAGAGTATTTGCAATTATTTTTTGCACAACCCCTGGTCTGCAGGGGGTAGGGCAGATAACCAAGGACATGTCAATCCATTATCTGAGTAGAGATTGAACAAACAAAGCAAATAAACCAGAAAAAAAAAGAGCACCTGTTTGGGAGCAGAGAGCTGTGCCCGGTGCAGGCTCAGAGGGGAACTGCCCTCCCTTGTGCAGGAGGGACCTGGACATGGATCAAGAGGAGGGAACTGGTGCAGGATGTGGGCACCCCAGCTCTGCTGCAGGTCACCCCAAAGCTCTCAGCAGCCTTGGCACACTTAAATGCATCAGTGTGGGCTGTCGCTTATCTTTCTGGAGTCTAAAAATCCTCCCACAGGCCTCCCATTGCCATCAAACTTCAAAGCAACTCAAAACCCAGCACAGGAAGGGCATTGTGTGAGCCAAACCAGGAGGTCCCTCACAGTTCCAGCCCCACTGACATTCCCAGGAGTCTGCTCTGGGAATGTCAGAGGCTGCCCTGAAGGCCCAGGCCACATTTTCTTGGTTTCTGTACTGATCCAGGCTAGAATTTCAGGGATATGAGTTTGTTGTTTTTTTTTTTTTTGGGGGGGATGTATTTGAATATCTAGTGCAGAGAATTAATTTACATCTAGAGAAAATTAACCCCAAACCAAAATGCTGACAGACTTCAGCAGCAGGGAAAAAAAGAACAGAAATGGGGAAGACGGAAGATTTCCTGAAAGAGGCTTTTTAGGGACTTCTTGTGGGGTCTCCCAGCTCAAAGGAGTGAGTAAAGGAAGGAGGAACTTCCAGGGATGGCAACAGAGACATCAGCCCCAGCTGTGCCCCTCACCCATTGTACTCCCAGTGTTTCCCTGTCGAGCCTTTGGCAAACAGTTGGGCATGTGGCCTTCCCATTCCCAGCCTGTGGAGTTTGGTTTTCATTCCACTGATAATTCGTCCATGGGAGATCCCAGCCAAGCTGAAGCTTTTGAGCATTCCCTCATCCCCTCATCGCTGCCTGGTGCCAACTGGGATGGGTTGGTCCCGAGGATTTGTTCAATGTGAACATCTGGATGCCTGTGGTAAGAACTCCTACTTATCCCACTGCACAGCCAGCCACTGCTGCTGGGATGAAAGGGCTGCTCTCAAACCACAAATTGATTCTGCATTTGGAGCACAAGAGAAACTCCTATTAATCCAGTGTGCAGCTCAGGAACCTCCTAGGACTGCTCCACAAGGATAACATCTGTGGGACAGGGTTACGGGCTTTTGTGTTGGTGTCACAAGTTTCACAAGGTTTATTTTCCGCGGAGTTAAGGGAGTGGGAAGAACCTCAGTTGTCATTTTACTGGTCTTGATGCTCTGGACAAAAATTGGAAAGCAGGACCTCTAAGGGCTGAAAATTCTTGGGTTTTGTGGCACCTCAGGCTGGCAGAGCCGCAGATGGGACTTGGCTGAGGAATGTACACACAGGGGTAACTAACCTGAACCAGTTTCCCCAAAAATCTGCAGGACACGGAGGAACAGGGAACACCCTTTTTGATACATCCATCCTGGCTGATTCCTGCCATCTTACCCACTTCCCTGCTTTTTAAAAATGGATAACGCTTGTGGTGAGCAGGGGATCCCTAAGGAGCGAGACGCTAAGCTCTCATCTCCATTTCAGGCGAACCTTCAGAGAAGACACAGCCCGGGGACAGGTGGAAAACCTTCGGACACGGGCGTGTGTTTCTCTCCCACGGGCTGGACCGGCCACAAGTGGCCGTGCCGGGGCAGATCCCTACCTGCTTGTCGTGGTGGTAGAGGGACGCCAGGGTGTAGGGCAGGATCTGGAGCGCGGAGAAGGTGAAGCCCGTGAGGGCGGCGGAGATGGTGACGACGGTGACGCTGTGGGAGAGGCACATGACGAAGGCAGCCCCGGGGAAGAACACCACGCTGGCCAGGTACACTGCCCGCGTCCCGAACTGCTTCACCAGCCGGTCCATGATTGTCGAGAAGAAGATGGACGTGATGCACTGCAGGAAGAGGCCCAAGCTGCCCATCCGCACACCTGCAGGCACAAGCAGAGAGGGGTGACAGGCACTGCCCGGGCTTCACCTGGGGAAATCCTTCCCTCTCCTTCGGTTCCAAACTCCAAACAGTGCGCACAGAGCGTGGCGCAGCCGCAGACAGCCTGACAACCGCATGGCTGGGGCAGGAAACAGAGCAGCATCACCTCAACAAAGCCCAGCCTGCGGCTGCCCCCTCCACCAGCCCTGCTCCCGGGCACCCCGTTCTGACTGAAGGGAATCCAAATGCCCCTCTTGTCTGTGGAAGTCATTGTTTGCACCTTCCTGCTCTTGCCCCAGGGTCTGTCACCTGCTCGTGAACCAGGATCTGTTGTTATCTGATGCCAAAGGCAGCAGCAGAACAAAAGGAGCAAGGAATTGTGCTCAGGCCAAGGCAAAGTATACAACATCCACTAAACCACTGCGGTATCCGGTAGCAATCCCGGACCTTACCCTCTGCAAAGATCTATCAGATTTCAGGGAATTAAAACCATTAACTCTTTGGAGCAAGGATCATTACTCAACGCATGTTTCTATGACAGCCAGCACAATGCAGTGCTGACCTGCTGGAAGCTAAACAGTGCAAGTGTTAAATAATAATTAAGCTCCCTGTAAGTTAAACAGACACCCAGCACAAAGAGGCAGTGTGCTTGCAGAGGGCAAGATATACAGCTGCAGGAGGAGGGCCAGGAAGGTGCCTCCCAGAATAAAAGATTTGGATTAGGGAGAGGAAAAGGAGGGTTAGGCAGCCAGTCAAGGCTCTGGCACAACGCAGCAGCCAAAAAGGCGACAGCAGCAATACCGGTGAGCAGGTAACGTGCTGCTGTGAGCCGTGTCCTGGCATGGGGACGTGGCAGCTCCAGACTGGTGGTCAGCACTAAAGCACTGGAGAGAGGGCTGAGAACTGGGGGAACTGCTTGAGGGCTCCCCAGGTACAGCTGGGAGAAGGGAATCTCATAGCAGCAGGGAAGGAGGACGCAGCAAATCCCACCTCACTGCTACAGAGCACGTCCTGGCTTTCCAACCCCTGCTCTCCTGGAGATGGGGAGCACCATTCCCACTCGTTTAAAAAAGGAGGGGAAGAGCACTGAAAGGACCTGGCAGCAGCAACCACAGCTTGCAGGCAGAGCCGGATCCATCCTGTTCAGTGCACAACCTGCCAGACCGTTCTGCCACTTAACAATCCAGCCCCAGGCCAGGGCTGCCCTGCCAGGGCTGACTCTGTGCTGGGAAGCTCAGAGAACAAGGCGGTGTTTCCCAACTCGGCCCCCCGTGCCACGCTCTGGGGGCCACGGGAGAACGGTTTTTTTCCTGACCCATCTGCAGAAAGTCATGTTTCCCGTAACCTTTTTTTCCTTTTTCTGGCATTAGCAGCAGAGCTGAGCTGCCACAAAATGCTCCTGTCCCGGGGAACGGGCGGTTCCCTTCTCACCTTCGTCGTAGTGCCGCCTGGCATCCGTGCCCGGCTTGGCCCTGGGGACACCGTGGTACAGCCCTTCCCCAACGAAGTCCGTGTAGAACAGCATGAAAGTCATGAGGGCCATCCAGCTGCAGAGCTCGGCCACGAAGAGCCGCCGGATGACCCGGGGGATGCGGCAGTAGAGGCCGTGCAGCCGCGGCGCCAGCGCGCACAGGTTCCTCAGCGCCCGCAGCGCCTGCCTGGCCTGCAGCAGGCAGGAGCCCCGGGACAGCTGGCAGGAGCAGCAGGCAGGCGAGGGCTTCGGGGACGAGTCCTTCAGCGCCGGGCCATCCAGGGCGTCCGCCTGGGCGGCCGCCTCCTCCGTCACGAAGAGCGTGGCCAGCACGCAGCCGAGGAAGATGACGGCGAGGAGGCTGAAGAGGCAGGTCTCCTGCCCTCCCAGGTAGGGGGCCAGGAAGCTGCCCCCCCAGTCGATGGCAGGCAGCAGGTACCCAATGCAGCCCCCGAGGCTGATCATGAAGGCGTACATGGAGAAGGCCTGGCGGCAGTTGTCCGGCTCCTGGAAGAGGTCGGAGAGCAGGGCCTCCAGGGGGGTGAAGCACACCTGGCCGCAGAAATCCAGCAGCCCGATGCCCAGGATGAGGAAGGCGATCTCCAGGGGGCGAGGGTTGAGGGCAAACAGGCTGGCCAGGCTGCTGGCGTGGGGGATCACGAAGAGGCTCAGCAGGACTCCCAGGCAAAGCATCCAGATGAAAGGTCTCCTCCTCCCGTAGCTGCTGTGCCAGTGGTCGCTGGCAGATCCGATCAGGGGGACAAAAACCAAGCCGAGGACCGGTCCTATCCCTGGAAAAGAGAAAGAGGTGGTGTTAAGAAGACAGATCTGGAGGGCACTGGTCTGTACAAAGCCTGGGATGTTCCAGGCACTTGGGAGGCTTCAGTGGCTCACAGTCCCCTCCCTCCAGACACAAGGCTGCCCTGGATAGAAGAGTAGCCCTGCGACCACCAGGCACAGACCTGCCTGTGTTCACCCCCGCCCCCCAGGCTCGAAGGGGAAACAAGCACCTCAAAGAGGAGATAAAAGCTGCCTACCCAAAACCATGGTCATGAACTTCTCCTCCACGCCCACCTCCAGCAGCAGCGGCGGCACGTAGGTGATCCCTGCGGCCAGGCACACCTCCAGCCCGAAGGTCAGCGAGTTGACCAGCAGCAGCTGGGTCCTGCGGCTCTGGAAGAACATGCTGCCCCCACAGCCCCTCGAGCCACGCTGCCCTGACCCCTCACTGGCACAGGGCTGTGTCCATCCGGCTGCAGCACTCCCAGGGATGCCCCCGGAGCTTCCCTTCCCGGGCTGCTGGGCAGGTGCTGCTTCCCATCGTTAGCAACGGTGGATGAACTGTCTCTTCCTCTTATTGCAAGACGTGGCCCCAGCGGTGTCGAGTCCAGGTGTGGGCAGGCAGGGATCCCACTCCAGGCTTCCCCTGCTGCTCACATGCTGTGGGCTGTGAGAAGAGAGAGGTTATTGGACACAGCAGGGTTGAGGGCTGAAACCAGGTATCACAGACACTGAAAGTATCAGGTCTCACAGGTATCACTGAAAGGGACAGTCCCCATCCCCAGGGGCTTGCAGGCATGGGAGGATCTGGGACAGAGGCAGGGTTAAAGGACACAAACCACACTGGTGCCAGGTTTCTCTCCAAGGGATTGTGACAGGTGGGACACACACCTGTCAGACATGGTTGGGGAAAATCCAATCCTGCCTTCAGGCTAAGGGAGGTCTACTGACCCCTCAGTGGCCTGGCCTGCCTCCTCTTAGAGCTGGCCAGTTGTAGCAGAGAGACAAAGGATTTGGGGTCCCCTCTGCCAGTGAAATCAATGAAGAGCCCCCTCTGAGGGTCAGGGCTGCAGGCACTTCCCTACAGCCACACAGGGTCACCTCCAGAGTCCCACACCCCTGCCTAATGACCAGGACATCTCCTGCGCTGCTCCACAGGCTCCCAGGGAAGCAGTTTCACCCAAATCCCATCTCCAGCCCCTGAGCCGGGGCACAGAGAACAGATGGTGCCTCCATGGAGTTTCACAAACAAACCTGACCCACTTTAGCCTCATCTAACAGTGAATGGCAATTACCTTACTCATTAGACTGAGTCATTTATTTGCCCTGTAATGTGCTCCCTCTCTCCAGCTTCTTCAGAGGGGAGAGGCCACCAGATCAGGACAGGGGCTGAGCAGGAGGCAGCAGATGCCTCTCAGTAACCTGTTATGAGCCTGCCACTGTACCAGTCCCAAAGGAAAGAAATCCTCCAGGGTTACCAACACCCAGCCCACCAAACTGCTGCTTTGCTAACAGCACCTCGGGAAGGGGGCCCGTGGTTATTCTGGGAAAGGCGGAACGGGTTAGTGAGACACTGAGCTCCTTCACAAACACTAATGTAGGAGTAAAACAATCTGTTGCCCAATTCTCAGGGTTGATGTGCTCTGACTTCTCACCCGAAGGGAGAGGGACAGAGCTGGCAGGGCTGGAACTGCTGCTCATCAGAGGGTTGAGCAGAATGCGGGAGATGGTTGGATTTGATGGTCTTAAAGGTTTTCTCCAATCTTGACAATTCCAAAATTCGAGGTGTGAACACCTTGAACCAGCTGGACAGGGATCAAATTCCACATTATCACCCACGGTGGTGCTAATTAGCGACCCCTGACTTCACAGGGCACGTGTCTGACCCCCATCACTGCACAGGTGTTAGTGGACAGGTACAGACGGGACAGTTTCTGTGGCTTTTCTTTCTTCCCCTCAGCCAGATAACCCATGGGGTGGGGGGCGGGTGACTGGGTGAAGCTGCCAGCGTGGGGATGAGGTTTAAGCATCCCTCCACCTCTTGCTGCTGCAGAGGAGAGGCACCACTCCAGAGCTCAGGAGTTGTCAGGCTGCCAATTGCACACAATAAGTACCAATTATTTTCCTTCTGGGATCCTTCACCTTCCCCCTCCACACGCTCACCGAGACCTCAACTGTCACAGAACATCCCTCCTTTTAACAACTGCGAACATTTAAGCGGCTTTGCCCAAGGTCAAATAGCAAACAGAGGGGGAGCAGCACCAGTTTTTCCCTTTAATCACCAGAGATGGCTTCAAAGGAACCCTCCGAGGCCCCAGCCACGCTGAGCATCACTTCAGTGCGCTGGGTCTGCAAGGAAGGGATGGGGGCAGCGACCACCTTGCTCAGATGTGGGTTAGACACAGGATGTCTCGGCTGGGATGGGTGCTCAGCTGGCTCACAGCCCTGGGGGAGGAATTTAAGCTGCAGCCCTACAGCTCCAGCAGCACAAGCCTGGGTGCTGTTCGCTAGAGGAAGCAGAGTCACAAGGCAAAATTAACCGAGCCACTCCAGGTTAGACCTCAAAGGGACATGTAACGGCCACTGCCTGCTCTAGTCTGGGATCTGGAGGGCTTAAAAAGGAGCATTTATCTCAAGAGAAATCCCAAACATCAAGTAGAAGGTGTCTCTCTCACACACACAGGGATTAAAAATTTTTCTCTTCCCTTTTACTGCTCTGACACCCCGAGCACTGAGGAGGCAGCAGGACCCGTCCATCCCAACTGCCTGAGAATTTCAGTTTGGAGGCAAAGGCAGAATTTCTTATCAGCAGGTAGGAAAGGACCTGTCTCTTCCCCCTCCACACCCTCAGAGAGCTTTAAGGAGAAAATAAATCCCAGTGTGCCCAGAAGCAACACCAGTCAGAGACAAGAACCCAGTTGTAGATACAGCTACAGCAGATTATGAACTTCTCTGTTTCAACTGCATTTTGTCCCAATACCTACAAATTACTTCTTAATTCTGTTCACAGAATACAGAGACGTGGATTGGCTCAGTTGGAAATAAATGCCAGTGCAGACAAGGAAAATCCCCTGAACTGCTGATCTGTAAGGACAAGGTGATGGAAAAGGAAGATTAGGGAGGCTCACAGAGCCAGGACTCACCTTCTCCCCACGGCGGCAGGTGATCCCTGCAGCGCCCAGCCCGGGAACACAGCATTCAGGAAAAGCTACTTAAGTAGTTTGCAGGCAAGCAGAGGTGGAACCGAGCTGGGACAGACACAGCTTTGGTTTCAGGGCCCTCCCTGCCTGCTGATAACAGGTGTGTTCTCAGCACCAAACCACTCCCGTGCCCGGGCCCCTCACACAGAGCAAACACAGCCTGCCAGCACCACCCCTGAGAACCCCCGGCTCGCTCAGGGCTGCCCCAAACCTGCCCAGAGACAAAGCCCAGCTCTGGGCTCACCCCTGAACCTGGCCCAAAGCCCTGTCCTGGTGTTAACACCTTCCCTTGCTGATCTGGTGTTTCCCAACACCCAGCAGAGATTTGGGACGTGGCATTATTATTTTCTTTTTAATGCCAGCAAGATGTTCCCCACAGCTTTGCAGGTAACAGTCTGGCTCCAAGTAACAGTCCCAGCTGCAAAGCACTTCCCTTAAACCACGAATCTAATCCCTTCCAGGATGATTTATCCAGTGGAATATGCAGGAGGACTGGTTTGCCTTTGGGGCCCTGTAGCTTTGCCCCAGTGTGGAAGGAGTCAGGCAAAACCTTCTCCCAGCTGACACCCAGGTGAGCTGGCAGCAGCCTGTCCATCCCAGCGTGGTTTGGCATCCCGGGGAGACCTTTCACAGTCAGATGTGGGGTGTCTGACATGACGGCAGGCACTTCTTGCCCTTTGGCTTCACTTCCCCTGAACTTCTACAGCAGGGACAGTGCTTGTCCTTCCAGTGCCGAGCACCCTGGCAAGGACAACAGCCAGGGCCACAAAAGGGCCACAGGAGCCTTTCTGTGGAAAGTTTCCCTCACACAGAAGCAGAAGGGAGCCACATGTGGGGCTTTTCCACAGCTGCTCTCCGAGCTGTCGTGCCGTGGGGACATCAGCTGCTGCTGTTTATGCTCTCGCTCTGCTCTTCCTTTCCCTCCCCGAGGAAAATTAAACATCTTCCAAAACCAGGGTTTCTGTTTTACTTTCCAGCTTGCAAACCAAACTTTTCCTTTCCTTTCTCTGCAGAGAAACAACAGATCAACTCCCAGAGGCTGGTTCACCTGGCAGCCAGGTAGGAGGGCGGGTCTGGGGGCAGGAGCAGAGCGGAGCTTTGCTGGACAAAGGTAGGAGAGGGCTCCCTGCCACCCACGGGGACACCAGTGGCAACCACAAAAGCACCAAGACAGAAAGGATTGATTCATGCCAGTCGTGCACCTACTCCACAGTTCAACAAACAAGCCCAGCAGGGAGCAGGCAACAGAGATTTAGATCCAAGGTGAGGGTGCTGAGGCACTGGAATAGGATTCCCAGAGAAACTGTGGCCGCCCCATCCCTGGAAGTGTCCAAGGCCAGGTTGGACAGGGCTTGGGACAGTGAAAGGCATCCCTGCCCATGGCAGGGGGTGGAACAAGATGAGATTTAAGGTCCCTTCCAACCCAAACCATTTGGTGATTCTATTATCGACTATTTCTGACCTGTCAGGTCTGCCTTACATAGAAAGCAAATTGCCCCACAAAAGCCTTTGCCTTAGGAAAGGAAAAGCTTTTCCGAGCAGTTCCCAGGTGACGGGGATGGATCCTCACCTTCCCTGCCCATGGCACAGCAGGTTTGATCCACAAATCCATTCCCAAGGGGCAGCAGAGGGAGAGGAGCGTGAGCCATTGGGTTTCCATTCCTAACCCCGACGTCACATTTCCAACCTTCCAAGGGGCTCCTGATGAATGTTATTAATTCCCCGCTCCCTGGAAGCCCTCTGGAAGAAAGGGTGGGAGAGAGCACAAGGGGGAGTGCTTAGGGAAGGGCTGTTCATGCAGTGCCAGAGCCTTTCACAGCTATCAGTGTCCATTCAGGGCCGCTGAATGTGAAATCCACCATGGAGAATAGCTCTGGCAGGGCCGAGCGGGATGCAATGGAAAACTCACCTGACCTCTCCTGACCCTGTCCCCTTCCCCCTCCCCTCCCAAATCTCCTTGACCCCATTCACAGTGTGGGGAGAGGGGAGTGGTCATAAAGCAGGGATGGGAGGACGGGCATTTATTTAGTCTCTGAATTAACTCTGCGTTTCCTTTGAGCTCGGGGGCTCCATTATATCAGCCCGGCTTAGGGGAAGAGCAGCAGAGGGTGGAAATCCCCCCCAGAGGAGAACAAGGCAGACCTGGGCACCCCAGTCCATTTGAAATCCCCTCCCTCGCCCCACAGGGCAGTGTCCAGCAGCCAGGATATATTAATCCAGGACAAGCGGGAGATGCTACAGGGGAGGGGCTGTTCCCAATGACAGCCCCGACCCCTGCATGGTTTGGTTCGAAGGGAGACGCTTGAACTTGTCACAACTGGGGGCTGTTTCTCTCCTGCCTCTCTGCAACCTCTTCACTGCAGCACCCACAGCAGGATCATCCTGCTCTCAGGGCTCTCTAAAAGCCAGAGGTGTGCAGACCCTTTTGTGCTCCCCGCACTCCTGAGGAACTGACAGCACAGAGAGGAAGCTTTCCAGGGTCTGTCCCCCTTCCTCTTCACCCCCCTGGTATCCCACGTGCCAACAGCTCTATGGATGCTTTATCCTCATCCCACAACACGAACATCACACAGACAGCAGAGCGGTCCCAGGCTCCACCGACCTCCTGTCCCGCAACCTGCTGCTTCCTCTGGCAAAGGAATTGCTCCTGCCAGGAGGTTTCTCCCAACCTTTGGCTGCCTCAGCTCCCGTGCCTGACTGTCTGACCACAGGAGAGATACAGCAGCAAAGAGTGGCCAGTTCCAGCCAGTCCTCCTCCTCCTCCCCTCCCGTTACAAACAGGAACCGCCTGTCTGACTAACGGGGTCATTGACTCAGCGGAGGCCACGCTGACACTTTTGGCGCTCTCAGAGGGACAGACATCAGCCCAGGGCCCACAGTGGTGCCAGAGGGTGTCATTAACTCCCATGTGCTTGGCAGGCAGCAGCACTAAGCTTCATCCTGCCTGGGAGATGCACGGTGGGAGCATGGATAGCAAATGGGGCACAGATTGGAGCTGGGCACCCCAATCTCTGCAGCAAGCAAGGTCCAAGCCTGACAGGCTGACCCTCACCTTGCTGGTCTGTAGCTCAGCCTTCTTCCCAACACAGACACTCCAAAGTAACTGCACTGGAGGGCCCAGTTCAGCTCTGATGTGCTGAAGGGCTGAGAGCCCCAATAAACACCCCATAGCTGAGCTCAGCTGCAGAGGGATCTCCAGACTGGGCTGGAGGAACCACAGCGGGACTTGTGCCTGGCACACGGGGTGATCCCACAGCGTTTCACCTGCTCAGGACCGGCATCTCCTCTCCACACTTCATGAAGAACACAGAGGCCTCACAAAACTCCAAAACACATACAGTGCAACCGCCCCGACAGCCTCGCTCCCTCCGGTCACGCTTTCCTGGGCCGGCGTCAGGTCTGCCGCAAACAGCTCAAGACCTCGAGACAAGGTTGGCTGGCTCGACATCAGAGCCACAGCTTTGTTTTGCTACTGCATGACCCCAGCTCTTGCTTTTATTCATGAGAGGAGCCCCCGTTTTGGAGCGGGAGGGGAAATGAGATGATCTGCTTCTGCTTTTCACTTGAGCTCATTTCTGGCGTTCAAATACCGTGCCCATCACCCCGGCACTTGATCCAGACCCACCTCTCCCCCGTCCCAGCCTTTCTTCTCCGTTTATTATTTTTAGCAGAAGAATAAAAATGTAAATTGAACTGGAAAGTGGTGGTGGGGGGGAAATAAGCCCCCTCCAGGTGCCCCCTTCTCGGCAGCGCGGTAACGGGCACAGATTATATCCGGCACCACATGACCAGGGCCTGTATTTATATGTCAGCGTGTAAAACCCACCCTGCTGAGCTGCCTTTTCTCTGCCTGGGGCTGGGGGCTTCTGCTCCGCGTCTCGTCAAACAGCCCCACAAAGGGGATTAAGGAGAGCCCCTCAGCCCCGCAGAGTAATCCATCAAATTATCCCTTGTTGGCGTTGCTGTCCTCTTCAGGGGGAGGAGGGGGGAAAAAAAAAAACAAAAAAAAAGCCCTCCAAAGGCTTTTAAAGGCACTGAAATTACACTTGAGCCTGAAACAGTCCACCCAGCTGCCGTAGCCCACAGCACAATGGGCCGGTTGTAAAGGGAATACCGCGAAGTGAGGAGCGAGGAAAAAAGAGGGAGGGACGCTGTTAAAAAGGGCAGCGGCCTCCCCACGGCTGAAACTCCAACAGGTGGTTCTGACCTCCCCCCCCATTCCCGGGATCCTGCAGCACAGCCGGCCCAGTTACTCACCCTTCCCTGCAAAGGTGGGATTCGGGGCTCTGGGATGGGGTTGCTGTGCCCAGAGGGACCCCCAGACACATCCTCAAGCTTGCAAAGGTCAGCAGTGGCGGAGGAGCATCCAAAGCTCTCCAGCCAGGGAATCCTGCAGGAGTCTGGCAGTGCCACTGACCACGGGGTTCAGCAATGTCACCCCACGTACCTGCACGGTCCCCAGAGCCCTGAGACTGGACAGCCCTTCAAAACCCCTGCACAGCACCCACCACACACAGCAGGAATGTCCAAGGTCAGGGAATCCTCAGCAGTGTCCCCACAGGCAAAGCCAAGCCAAAGGCAGACCACAGTCACCAAAATCCTGTGACTACCTGCACGGAATCTGCATTTCCTTCCTCTGCAGGTCTCTAAATTCCACAGCAATTTTTGTGCTGGTCATCACCACCTTATTTTGAGGTATGAAGTCCTCTTTCCACCAGCCCTGCCTGAGCAAGCACATGGGATTTCAGAGGTTTGCACTGCTGGAATCCCTAGGGAATAACGATCACCAGGAGTGAAACAGGGAAAGCAGATCACAAGGCACTTACTTACCCCACCAACGTGGAACTGGCAAAGAGAAGAGCAAACCAGTGCTGCTGGGAAGATGTCAGGGCACACAGAGAACACGCACATGGCTGTCACACATGGGTCACCCCAGCACTGACACACAACTTCTGACTTCTCATCACTAGTGATGAGTGAAAGATGAATTATTTCCTCATCTGCAACAGAGAAGAGGTGGGGAGGCAGAAGCCCTTATTGCCTTGCTGTGTCCACTTTGCATTGCCTGTCCACAGGGCTGGGAAAACGGGAAGTGAAACTGGAACTTGTTATTTCCAACCAAAGCACGAGGGCTGTGGAACGGGACATCTGACCCCTCAGCAAGGCACAGCCAACTTCAGCTCCTCCTGCTCCAGCACACCGTGGCTCCAAGGCAGCTCCAGGACTTCCACCCCACAGCTCCATCATTTCCACCCTTATCTGGAAAGCTGTGACAGTCACGGGGCCAGCAGAGCCTCAGGACCAGCCTTGGGGTGGAGGGGACAGCCCTGATGTATGAGAGGTCAGAGCAAAGGCCACGGGGTGGCACAGACCCCTGAGACTGTAAATCCAGCCCCTCACCCGTGGATGGGGCAGGAGCAGCCCAGAAACAAACTGCTGAGCCCTGGGAGGGCTGGAGGGGTGTTAATTCCCCCAGGCTGTACCCCCCCAGGCTGCTAAAGCAGCACGGACACATTTAACCCCAGTGGGAGCTGCTGTCACCCAACACTGAACACGACGCTTCCCTTTTTTTTTTTTTCCCAGAAGTTTGTGCCTAGGAAAAAGGAGGAGAGCAACCCCAGCTCCACACAGAGAGCACCAGGCACACACTCACACAGCCCCTTCTGCTTCAAGTTTTGGGAGCGTGACCTCGTGCTCTTCCTCAAAGGACACACTTTTGAGTCCTAGACACACACAGAACTAATGGGCCCTTTTGTAATCACATGGTAGTTAGTCCATTTTTTCATGGTAATTTTCTGGTCCGCAATCCCGGTTATTTGTGTCCCTGCCCGAGAAGTTTGATGCCGACATATCTCTCGGCAAAGCCCTTTGACCTCCGCTGGCAGGTTGGTGGGTTTCTCCCTCTCTGCTTTCTGTCTGGAAAATGAGGTCATGGCTTTGAACGAGACAAAGGGCCTTTGCAGCGTGAGGAATAGCCCCGAGACAGCTGTGAGTGCAGAACCCCCATCAGTCACATCAGCCCCTCCTGGGGGTTTGCCCAGCGCCGAGAACGCCCAGAGCGGGGATGGACGTGGGACAGGCAGCCCCCCCCACGGTGGGAGCGTGCAAAGGGGGAGGGAACGAAGCAAAACTCCTTAAATACGATCAACTGGGAGCTGCTGGAAGGTGTGGCTGTCCCAGCCCCCTGCCCCGCTGGCAGCGGCCACTTCCACCCTCCCAGTCGCCCCTACCCCAAAACAACTGCACTGGAGGGCCCAGTTCAGCCCTGATGTGCTGAAGGGCTGAGAGCCCCAGTAAACACCCCACAGCAGAGGGATCTCCAGACTGGGCTGGAGGAACCACAGCGGGACTTGTGCCTGGCACACGGGGTGATCCCACAGCGTTTCACCTGCTCAGGACCGGCACCTCCTCTCCACACTTGATGAAGAACACAGAGACCTCACAGAACTCCTAAACCCACAGCCAGCCCCCTCTGCCAGCGGGACAGGTGTGCAGGGAACAACGGGAACTTTCCAGGGTGCTCTCAGGGCACAGTCCACGGATCAAAGTCACCGGAGCAGCAGTTTTCACGTGCCTGGGGCAGCAAAAGCTGCCCAAGCTCTGCCTTCCCCCTGCACCCGACTCCTCCGGGTTAATGAGGGCCCTCAGATCACTGCTGGAGCACAGAGAGCCTTTTCCTTATCACGACAGGCCAGCCACGGGGCCTGGGCCTGAAAACGTGGGGTTCTATGATTTTATTTCTGCCTGAAATTGGCTGGATAATTGCAAAGATAAGAAGCAATCAGATTTTACTTTTTAAAGGCAGATAAGTTTCACCGGAAGGTCTTTATGGGAAACTTAAAAAGCTTTTTTTCCCCTCCTTGCTTCATTCTCACCATCAGTTTAATGTGTTACAGACTCGAGGCACGCAGGGGTTTAACATTCCCACAAAATACAGCAGCCTGGAATATCTGGGGGGGGGGGGGGACAGTTTTCCACCTTTCAAAGAGCAAGGCTCAAAGCTGCCATTTCCACAGGAGGTGACCAGAGCGAGGCATTTTTGCCACCCCACTCACTCCCCACCCCGTGTCTCCTTATGAACAGGAACCTCACTTCTGTTTTGAGCCCTGGACAGAATATCAGCCCTAAATTATTAGATTTTTAGTAACTAAGCATGGAGTTCAAGTTCAAAGCTGCCTGGGTGTCGCAGAGCCCTCTGAGCAGGGATACTCAGGGATTTTGTGGCACGGGTTTAAGCTGACACAGAGCACAGACTGCATCTCTCAGGGAGGACAGGCAGGAAAGTGGTCTGGGAGCTGAAAAAGTCTCGGAGAAAGTCTGTTGTAACAGCAGAGGATGAGTGAAAGTTTGCGCATTGACGATTTGAGTAGAGGCAGGATTTTCCCTCTACACAGGTCCCTCTCTTGCCATTATTTACTGGAGTAAAGTTCAGTGAGCTACAAATGAAGCAGAAAGACCTCTGATATTCCTGTAACGTGCTCTGGGCTGCCTTGGGCACACAGCCAGGGCACCTCGGGCAGGCACAGAGCTGGCTTTGCCCAGGAAGGGTTGGGAAAGGGCTTATCCCCAGCGCTGTCCTGGGCCATCCTGGCTGTGCATCAGCATGTGCTGACCGGCCTTGGATCCAGGGTTTAGCCCAGGGACAGCCAGCACTCCCTGCTCTTGCCCAAAACTCTGCTATCAGCATTGGCCACAGACAGTGATGAATGGGAGGATCTGGGGGCAGCACAAACGCAGCCTGTTCGCGGAAATCAAAGCTGAAAGAGGCCCTGTTGAATCATCTTCCCTGGGGCTGCTGCAGGACTGCTCCCAACAGCACATTCTCCAGTGATTTGTCCAGCCTGAATGGACGGGTCTCAAGCAACTGAGGCTGCAAGAATTTCCCCTGAAACAATATCCATAGGCTCAAAGATTTAATAGCTGGGAAGCGTCCTTCCTTCCTTCCTCCCCTCCCTCCAGTTATCCCCTGTGTTCATTCCTGCGCTCTCCTTTTTATATGCACGGTCAGACCCCTCTCCAGACGACATTCAGCCGCTCTCCTAAACCCAGCTTTAGTCAATTCTCATGAAAAGCCACCCTTCCAGGCCCATTAATTGCTCAGTCGGCCTTGGCTGTAGCACAGCAGCCTTTTGTTCCCAGCGCTGCTCCAGCTGCTCCCACCGCCCCTCACACACAGGAATCGTTTGTCATAAACATTCCCGAACGCACCTCTGGAGTCCAACAGCAACAGTGGCTGCACAAAGCCCTCCCCTGTCATGCCACGAGCCAGTACCTGGTACCGCAGCCTTGGGAGCCACTGTCATCTCCTTGTCCCTTTGTGCTCCATCTCTTTGTATTTATGAAGTGCCTCCCGCCACAGACCTACAAGGCAGCTCTCTCTCTCTGTGGCCACAACAATCCTTTATTCTCCCTGCCCAGCTCTGAAGGGAGAATTTATTCGTTTACTCCAGAACCCAGAGCAAGGTAGGACGGGCAGAGCACTAACAGGACACTCAGTGACAGCTTTGGGTACCCCCTCTCCAAACTGATGGGGTACCACAGCCCTGGGCAGGGGGGAAAGGGAGCAGCAAAACACCCTGGAGCAGTGGCAGGTGGTTCTCCAGCCCAACATCCCCAGACAGAGCACTGCTGATGGAAGAGGTACCAAAAATCGCCATCAGGGACCTCGCTCACAGGGTCCAGTTAACGCGGAGGGGTTTGGTGTCTGTGCAGAGGGCAGAGAACGGAGAGAGGACACTCACAGTCACTTCCCGTCAAACCAAAGAGCCAGTTCTGCCCATGACTCCGGAATTAGGAGCAGGCAACTGGGAGGAGATGGCAAAATAGCATCCTAGTTGAGGTTTGATCACCACCTCAGCTTCTTTGATGCCCCCAGTCAGATCCCAGCAGGATTCACTCCTCCATCGGGTGATGAAAGCATGATCCATGGATTTCATTGCATGCACCACTTCACCCAAAGTCTCAACCCATAAAATCTAAGGTCAGATTTCGATGTTATCCACAACTGTGTGCACATTATTCCCGAAGTTGGCCCCAGCCTGCTCTGCAGGAACATTAATGTCTTCTGAGTGCTGACAACCTGTACGGGTTTGAGTCACTGCACTCGTTAGATTTGTATTTTTCTTGAAGTCCCAGCTCCTGGAGACAATCCACCACAGAGAACTTCAGCTCCCACCCAAATGAAGGTGGAAAAAACCCTAAACCTCTTCTCTTGATCGAAGGGGGAAAACTTTACACCTCACAAACCAAGCCCAGCGCCCAGCTTTGTTTTGAGTTTCTACTTTCAAATAAGCCTCATTATTTTGCCAGAGGCCATCTTTACACCTTCGGAGTGTTCCAAACCTGGCAATTATGAGAATCCGTCCGCAAGTCACCCAGAAGCTGGTTCTGAAATCAGGGCTGATTTCGTGTGTTACTCAAACAAGGTTTCCCTGGATGGAGGGCAGGGCCAGGTCCTTGGGATCTGGACTAACAGCACTTTTAGTTTATGTACAGCACTGAGGAGGAAGAAAAACGGTTCAGAGCCGCAAATCAAGCACCTGCTCCTTGCTGTGTGTGTTCCAGTGCCTCCAGCCCCGAGACAAAGAAGCCATTTG
Organism: Pseudotriccus pelzelni; assembly: GCA_035584735.1. Lineage (NCBI taxonomy): Eukaryota > Metazoa > Chordata > Aves > Passeriformes > Tyrannidae > Pseudotriccus > Pseudotriccus pelzelni. The sequence continues at coordinate 2,777,526 of JAWMRA010000072.1, read as the reverse complement.
AACCACATTCCTACATTACAGTCCTTATTTTGCCAGACAATATTCACGGGGGTCTGTTTCTCCTCTTCTGCAGGCTGGCAGAATGTTAAGCAAATATTTTCGGACTGCAAGAGGAACTGACATTTTAGGATATGAAAACAAGGAGGAAGGGCACAAATTAGAGGACCTCCAAGGAACAGCACGCATACAAACAACAATAATGAAATGGTGCCCTTGTAGTTCCACTCAGCTCTGTTTTCTGAACCAGCAACTCGATAGCTCAGCGGGTTGGACACACCAGCAGCTCCCAAACACAAGATCAGGCCCGGATTCTTCCAGCAGAGAGGAGCAACAGCAGCACGAGAGGGAGAACAGGCTTCAAAGGCATAAACATCAATCTCAGTTCTAACTGAACAACACAAGCACTGGGACAGGGAGATGTATGAATAATCCTTTAGTTTACTGTTTTCCTATTGTTTTGTTTGTGGTGAGCGCAAGATTCCCTTTATGTTGTGCAGTCCATGTTTACAGAGTGTCTGCTACAAGCTCACTCGTTGCTCGACCACCTTGCAGAGACAGCCTTAAAATTCCCCCCCTTGCTCATTAAAAGCAAGGATGAGGGTCTCCAACCCCTCCCTCAGCCCAGCCTGAGGGTTCCTGTTCTCACATGGATAGTTTTGGTGCCTCTGATACCAAGCATTCAGAACTCAAGTCAACACTCAGAATCGCTGACAGCCTCTCATGACCCCCTTGCTCCACTCTCGGCCTCGATCATGGGTTCAGCTGCACGGCTGAGGGATCACAAGACTTCCCAGGTTGGCTGTCTAGGTTGGGTTTAGTTAGGAATGGCTGTCCTAGGCTGACTGCCCCCACCTCCTGCAGGAGCCACAGCGCACCATCATCCGATGGAATTGTTTGCAACAGAAGCGAACGGAGGAGCTTCACCAGACAGGACTCCTCTGGGTTCCAGTGTCTCCATCCCACCTGTCTCTCACTGCTCAAGGCTTTACCCCTTTCATTACCTGCTCACCTCGACCACTACCTGCAGCTCCTTTCTCCTCTGCTCCCTCCGAGCCTTGAATCCATCACAAACCTCCCCAGCTTTCACCCAACGGTCAAGAGCTTTGCTTTGATGTTGCCCCAGCCAAGACAGGGAGGCAGCAACGTGCACATTAAAGAAAACCTCCAACAACTACCACAACAAGACACTCCTTGGGTGAACTGCTGCAAGGTAGAGAAAGGTGGAAAATAAACACAAACACGTTACTCACACCACTTTAGAGCTTGTCTGGAAGGCTCTGTGATCCCACCGTGACAAAAGTGGGGTAAAATTCTGAAGAGAGTAAAAGTCAGAGGAGAAAAAGCCATGGAGAAAAAAGAGAGACCATCGGCAGATTATTTTGGAGTGTCTGCTCTGTGTTTTCTCTTTTATTTAATAGCAGGCTCTGAGCACTGCTCCAACCCGGGACCAGCCCTGACAGACTCACAGGCTTGAATGACACCAAGTGCCAGAAGTGTCCGCACAAACTCTGAAGTTCTCTGCCACATCCCCATCCTCAGAACTCCTTACAAAGGGACGAGTCAGGGAAGCACCACAGGCATAACTTTCCAAGCCTTTTTTTTTTTGTCCATGTAAAACCGTGGAAGCCCAAAGTGGATTAGAAACATCACATGTAAACACAGCTTTTAGAGATCATCAACCTCTGTCTTCCTTTGCTTTCCTGCATTCCTCAGTCATTTACAAAACCCTTCAGAGCTTCTCGTGGATCCCACACAAGGGACCCTGGGCTAAGGTTTTCAGAGATGCAGGAACTCTGCTCACAGGTATTTCCAAAGAGCCTTTACCAGAAGACGCGTGAGGACACCCACAGAGTTCTGTTCAGTTTTTGTACTATCACTTCATCATACAATGGATTCGATGCTTTCAGGACCAGTTTTGTTGCTTCAAATTTTAAGCAAAGCTTCTACTTGCAGCTTTAGCCCGAAACTGGGCAGTTAAGGTTATTTCTCTTTATTTTTAAGAGCATGCAGCCCTAATGCCATCAACCACAAGAGTCCAGCCATCACCCTAAGCTCCATATGGAGTTGAAGAGCAGAGATATGAAACTCCGGGAATAAAAGACCAAAAACACCCCCTTCCCCCCACCCCAACCCTGCCACTTGAGTGCTCCAGTGAGATAAACAGTTTGGGGAAAAGGTTACCAAGAGTTTATGCTAAACATCATTTCCGAGGAACTCTAGCAGAGATAAAGAGACCAAGGGCTGGATTTTTTTTAGCTCAGTGATCAGTCCAGTGATTTCAGCTTCTGCCACCCCGGATATAACATGGATACATCCATGCAGTGCTGGCAGAATCTGACTGTACACCTTGGAAATGCTGCTGCTAGAGTTTGCCTGGAGGACGTCGAGGCATCTACTACCACCTTACTACAGGGACGACAGCCTGTAAAACCACTGCTTCGTTCATAGCTGATGGTACTCTTATCCTTAGGCAGGTTCTACACAAAACCAGGTGCCTTGGGCCTTTCCCAACAGCCTGATGTTGGGAAACACTTGGAGAGTCAGGCACTTTAATTGGAGCCTCTCTAAGAAGACACAACACTCAGATATCACTGCACAAGCAGTAACAGGCTGTAGGGAAATATCCCACCAACAGCCAGTGAGAGCAAAACCTCCCTACAAGGAGAAGTTTCCTCCTAAATCCCAAGATCGGTTTATGCCCTGAAATACAGGGATTTATATCCCCCATAAAGCTCTCATTTAATTTGCTATTAATTCTGCAGATTCTCCTTATCCATATCAAATTTCTAATCCTTTTTTTTTTTCCCCTCTCCCTTTCCCCCCCACCAAATCCCATAAGCCAAGAGCTCTTGGCTTCCACGATGGCTTTGTGGTAATAAGTTCCAGAGTTTTAGGCACCGCCTGGAATCCCAGCGCAGGGCTGGCAGTCTGGCTTTCCTGGCTCTGCCACTCCCCACGAGCAGAAGGGTAGTAGATGGGTGATGCCAGAAAATCCAGGTAGCATCACACATTTAAAAATGAAAAAGAGCAAGAAAATTGCAGGTGGGGCAAATAATAGAAAAGGTTTAAAGGCTGGTACACGTTTTTCAGGAGTGCCTGCATGACTTCAGTGCCCAGGTCATTTGGGTACTTTTGAAGTTATTACTCATGTTCTATTTCTATAAATTTGGAGTTATTCTCACGTTACACATACGAACACTGCTCGCTTGAACCACAGCTAGAACCAGAACAGCGCCAGGGTGGGACACGGATGGAGCCTGGCCCCTTTCCCTGTGCTGCTCATGAGCCCTGACAGGTCTAGGGCAGGACCAGCAAAGCTGTTCCTGATACATTCCCCTTCCGATGTTTATTGTTTTCTGGTTTAATCATAAGCATGAAAACCAAGCACCTCGCCAAGTCTGGCCATCACCAGAGTAAATATTAAGTTTATTCTAATGCCTTTCTCTTCCCCCTAAAGCGGCCATCCACAGGAAGACAAATTAGGCTGTTAGCTTCTGTTTATCATAAACAGCTATGGAATTTCACCACCAAAATCTCGAGTCATGCCAAAGTCAGTAAACCCTGGAACAGCATGCCAAAGTCAGTAATCTCTGGAATGTCCACATTATGACATTTAGGTACCACTGTTGAAGCATCAGCCTGCTCAAGCTCCCAGTAGAGCCGACGGGGAGGGACAGGTAACCTGGCAGCAAACCCAAACAGAGCCTACAACCACGTGTAAAGAAAACTTCCCTTTGCCCGGCGCTGCCTTCCTCGCACTCTGAGGATTCACTGACCTGTCCCTGCGAAGTCTCCGAGCATTTCTGGAAGCCCACGGTCACATCCCCGCTCCCCGGGCTCCTTCGCCCGCCCGCTCAGCGATCCCTCAGCCCGCCCCGCTCGCAGCGGATGTCTCTGCAAGAACGAGAAGCGTGGAAAAAAAACTCGCCGCAACGCGATGCTGCGAGCCCGGGCTCGGGAGGCGCGGGACTCCTTCCCTGCCCACCCACCCGCAGCCCGACCTGCTGCTCTGCCTCCCACCCGAGAGGGTTTTTTGTTTCCCCCATACCACACCTCCCCGGATCCGGAGCGGGACCGCGGGAGCATCAGCGGGACCCACGCGGGGTCCGAGCAGCGCCCGCTCCTCGGCTGCGAGCGCGGGCTGAGCCCCCGAACCCCCGGAGCCCTCCGAGAGCCCCGGCAGCTCCCCCGGGACCCCCCAGAGCCACCCGGGACCCCCCAGAGCCCCGGCAGGTACCCCAGGAGCCGCTCCCGCTGCCCGACACGACCACCCCCGCCCGCCGCTCCCCGCGAACCCCGCGCTTAGTCCCGGTCCTACCTCTGCGGCTGAGCCAAGCCGAGCCCAGCCGAGCCCAGCTCAGCGCCCGCGCCTCCGCCGCGGTTTAAATGGGCAGGTTGGGCCCGGCAAGGAGCATGCGCTGCCCGGGCCGAGGGGGGGGCTCGGCCGCCCCCGCAACGGCACCGCAGCCCCGCTCCCGAAGCCCCGCAGCCCCGCAGCCGGACCCCTCCACCCCCGTTCCCCGCAGCCCGGATCCCTCGCAGCCGCGCGGTGTCCGCCAGGAGAGCGGCCCCGTTTCGCCCGCACGCTGCTCCCCGCAGCCCCGTTGCGGGGAGAGCATCCCCCGACTCCCCGCATTCCGGCACGGCAGACCCCGCTCCTGGAGCTCGACGCCGGCACAGCAGCCCCGGGGCCCGCACAGCGTTCCCCGCCCCCCTCGCCGGGAGAGCAGCCGCGCTCCCTCCAGCCCCGCTCCCTCCAGCCCCGCTCCCTCCAGCCCCGCTCCCTCCAGCCCCGCTCCCTCCAGCTCCGCTCCCTCCAGCCCCGCACGGCGCCGCCGTCGGCCCCATCGGCCCCTCCGTCCTGCAGGGCCACTCGACCCAAACAAAAAGCGGTTTCGCTTTTTAAATAAACAAACAAACAAACAGAATTTTTCCTTAACCTTTTCTTTTTTTTTTTTTTTCCCTCCCTCCCTCCCGCTCCAGCGTCGCCCGCAGCAGGAGCGCCTTTTTTTTTTCGGTTTTGTTTGGGTTTACTAAGTACTGTTCGTGCCTCGTAATTGCTCGGGTTGTGTGCGAACGGGTCCCCTGCTCTGGGAAGCTTGTGACCTGGCCCTGGACGTTATTCGTGGGAGGTGGCTGCTTAAAACTCACATGGCTGCGAGGAGAGACGCAAAATACATACATTTATATATACAGAGAGATCTCGACGTCGTATCAGCTTATAACTCGTCTAACGGTAGCTGAACAGGACCCTGAGCTGAGGAAAAATCAATGTTCTATTCATCCAGCCAGCCCTCGAGATGAGAACCCTTAGACAGAACAGCCTTTCCTAAACATCTGCAGCAACAAGTATCTTTTTTTTGTGTGTGTGTGTGAACAAAATGAGCAGAGGACAGGAAAAATGAGGCAAGAATGCAGTTGACAAAACCAGCTGTTCCTAAATTAATGTTTGCAAATGCTTGGGCCAGTTCTTCAGCTGAAGACTTCAAAAGCCACCAAAAGACTCGGGCTGGTTTGAACTATTTAAAGGTTTGGCCCTCGGTTTTGCAGTGAATTCATCCAGCTCCATCAGTTACAGAAGCGTTACAAAAGATTAGTTATTTTTAATCTTCACAGGGTCCCTCCTTTGAGCAGCTTTGTACCTCTCAAGGTCAAAAATCCCATTTCCACGTCACATTTCAGCTTGGGTCAGCAGGATAGCAGTGTTTTTACTGGGAGCAGCTGCTCCCTCCCAAAGTTTTGCTGGGAGGACTCACCCTCCCCAGAAAAAGCAGCGAAGCACCTGCATTTGTTGTCACTTGAACTGATGAGAAATCCCTCACCGGGGTGGCTGACGAGGAGAAATGACACTGCTGTTTCCTGAAAAAAAAAAAAAAAGGAGCTTTTTTGGCACTCCAGATGCAGGAACTCAGTAACAAAAAATCCAAACCCAACAAAAAAAGCACTGGAGAGCTGGGCTATGACTTCAGCTGGGGAAGTGCCAGAATCCAGATTTGGGTGGGGAGAACTGCCCCTGTTTTCTAGTCAGAGGAGCTCACAAGCCATTTAATAGCACTTAGGGCTGGTTGTTGGGGTTTTTTTCCCTTTTTATTTCCTCCCTCTCTCGCACTGGAGCAGATGACTGTCCCTAGGTGGATTCCCAAATGCCCACACGGAGCAGGAGGAGCTGGGCACAGCCGGGCTCGGTGGTCAGACGAGCAGCATGAACTGCAGTTTCCTCTCTTCTATTCCCGGCTCTGACTCACTGTGTGATCTTGGTTCAGGCCCAGGCAGCCAGTTTTAAAGCAGAAATTGCAGGCTGTGGTGCTGGACACTCCTGGATGTCACTGAGAGGAGGCTCTGCTCGTCTCTCTGGGACACTCTCAGAGTCAGAGCTCTACAAGCGTCTGCACCAACAACAGGGGCTGGGGCAGGGCATGGAAAGCTTTGTTTCTCTCAAAAGTCACGAGATAAATTAATATTTAGTGTTTCATACCGGTCCAGAAGACCGAAAGCACTCGAAGGTGAAGAGGGATTGCTCAGAATGACAAAATCGTTGAGGTTGGAAAAGACCCCCAAGACCATCGAGTCCAACCTGTGGCCCATCCCCACCTTGTCCCCCAGCCCAGAGCACGGAGCACTTGGCATTTCCAGCCACTGGAGATCCCACACCGAGTTCCCAGGAGCGCTTTGGCAAGAGCTCAGTGGGATCAGCAACTCTGAAAATTTAGACCATGTACTTGGGTACCTGAACACAGCAATAACAGCCTGACCTTGGTTATACTCTGGTTTCACTAAATCCAGCCCTGGGCTTATAAATGGGCCTAATAATTTATCCTGAAGCAGGACCAGAAGCTCCAGAATAACTCAGGATCGAGCCATCACGGGAAACTGCAAACCAGAATTATTTATCAAAGAGGGGAAACAGAGAGTCAACTGCCATCCCAGCTGCTCGTGCCTGATTAGATCACGGCACAGATTTGTCCTGGTCTTATCTAAACCTCACTGTACCCAGCCAGGCAGAGCTCGTGGTATCGACCAGAATAAGGACAGGGGTTAGGAAGCACCACATGTGGCGGAGAAAACAAGGAGCTGGGGAGCAGGAGACCCCTCAGCTTTACCTGGCACACAGGCTCAGCCGTGCCAGCTCGGATTCCTCCGCTGCAGCCCCACAGAGAGAATGCACCGCCCTGATCCCCCCCCAGAAACGGATGTCAGGGATGCTCTGGTTGACTCTGGGAGGAGCCCCAGGTTGGCCCAAGGGTGGCTTTAAGGCCCTTTTGTGCTTAATTACGGAAAATGCAAGCCCTGACCTTGATTGCAGAGCGGCTGCTGACTCACAACCCGAACCTTTCTCTCCCTGCGAGCCGAGAGCACGAACCCAACCTCAGCACCCCACCCAGGGAGGGTGGGTGATGTTTGCAGAGAACTCAGACACCCAGGTGGAAAAGTGTCAGAGAAATGCAAAGCAGAAACACACTTTGGTGGCGTTTGGTGCTGCTGCCTCGAGAACAAAGGTGGGAGCTCACGCTGGGGCTTTCAGAGGGATCTTCCCTGACAAGCTGGCAGTTCTAAAACTCTTGTGCCTGTCAGGAGCGATGCTGCCAGGAGATGGACTTTGTAGAATTATGTTTAATGGGCCTTTAGAGAGAAGAAGCCACTGGAACAAGCACAAAGCAGCTCAGGCTGTTTATACTTGAGGTACCAGAGCAGGCGGCCGCACTTCGGGGCTGATCTTCGCTCTCTCTCTAAACAGGAAATGTATTTTTGTCTCGAGCACTTCAGGAGAAGCCACCAGGCTGCGATTTTCAGAGTGGGGGGTTGCCAAAAAAAGGGCATTTTGACTCCCTCACCAGGCCTGAGAGGTGGTGGGTGCCCAGAACAGCAGGGCCTGGTGCTCCAGGGAGCCTCCAACACGTCAAGGGTGGGGGAAATCAGGGGATGCAAAAAGGAGCTGCAAAGTCAGCCCTGGCCCAGGCAAGAACCGCCACAGTCAGCACCACTGAGGAGGGGGAATGTGGGGCAGGGAAATGGCAGGAATTGCACTTTCCGTGGCGGTAGGAATTCCTTGGCACAGGTTGGACGGAGCTCTGAGCAACCTGGGTGGAAGGTGTCCCTGCCCAGGGCAGGGGGGTGGGATCGAGAGGAGCTTTTAAAGGTCCCTTCCAGGCAAAATCAACCCCGGGATTCTGTGATTGCCTGTGGCTGGAGCAGTGCCAGGCTGGAAGGTGCCCATTCCTGGGGGCTGAAGGGAGCAGCAACACGCGGTTTTCCTTCCTCTCCAAGAGCAAAGCAAAGCTGCAACATCCCACAGCTCCGCTCTGGCCTTCCTCGGTGTCGTCACCCCCGGCCAACGGTGCCGGCAGCTGCTTTTCCCTGGGAGAGGCTGCAGGGAGGACACTGGATCAGCACTCTATCAGCTTTTTGCATAATTTTTATCTCCCCTAAGTTTCACAATATTTAGTTTTGGAGCAGTTGCAGTCATGGATTCAGGGACGTGTTGTGGTTTTTTTTCCTTTTTTTTTTTTTTGTTTTAACTTATTTTTCTTTTCAAAAATATCCATTTCCTCGTGTTTTGGTTGTAAGGGGGCGAAAAAAAAAATAAAAAAAAAAACTTGGAAACATCACCAGCCACAAAATGCCCAAACCGGGAAGCTATTTACTTATTTGCTTTCAATTGCGAGCCTCAGGAGTGAAACAACCTCAGGGTTTTGAGCCTTTGCAAGGCCTGTCTCACACAGGAACCGGTCAGGGAGAGTTGGTTGTGTGGTGGGGAGGTGGGGTCAGCGTGTACCTCTCACAGGATCCCAGGGCCCTTTGCAGCCAAGCAAACAAAGCCATCAAAACTATTGATACTGGCCCGGCTCCCACTGTTTGCTGCTCAGCACCAGCGGCACAGAGGGGAAGAACTGAGACCTGGGCATGTCTGCTGTGTTTACAGAGAGCAGGACAAACACCCCAGCTGGTCCCTGGGCCGAGTTCTTAACCCCTGCCTCCTCCAGCCAACCCCCCCTGCCCCGGCCATCCCCTCCTGCCCTGCGTGCCAGGCTGTCCCCGGAGTTGTGGGCGCTGCCACCGGCCCAGGAAAACTGTGGCTGCCCCCAGGAGGGAACCCTGCAGGGAGGGATGCCCCTTGCTACGGATGCACCACAGGGAGAAACGGGGCGACCGCAAAGGGCAGCCTGAAATCCAAACGGCTTCTCCCCCCACCCCGAGGGGAAGCTGGAGAGGAGCAGAACAACGGCCCCGCTGGCACCTCTGCCCCTGCCCTGATGGTTTCTGGGCTCTCCCCTCCGGGCTGCAGGCAAAGCCACGCTTCCCACGGGTGCAGAGGAAGCCCAGCTCTGTTTGGGTGCCCTGTGAGAGCAGCCACAGGCTGCAGGGTGCAGCTCCTCTGAACTTTAATCCTGAGCTCCCCACGCGTGGCCTCCGTGGCCCCAGAGGGCTCTTTATAACCCTCTGCAACCCCAAGGGGCAGCCCAGCGTCACTCGGGAAGGCCACTGGGAAGAGAAAGGGCACTTTGCAGCACCTTGTTCTACAACCTGCAGCGCAGCTTTGATACCAGCCTGCCTCTCCCCCCCCCTCCAGCACATCACTCCTCGCCCACCTCAGTCCTACAGACAAGGCAGGGAAGAATTTCCTGGCCAGTGCCCGATGGATGCCAGTTTGGGATGGGTCCCACCCTCCTCTGAAAGGCCTTTTCCTCACCAGAGCATCAGATAATTGCTCACATCCCACCCACTCCCTCCCACTCTTACCCCGAGGGGGTAAATTTGATTTTGCTGCAGCCCGGAATCTCTTTGCCACGGGGCAAAGCAGACAACTCCAGTGTCAGTTTACAATTTCCAGCTCGAGGCGTAAGATTCGAGGCTCTTCCTTGCGAAAAACAGCCTATTTTGATTCAAATCTGGTAAGAGAAAGCTGCCTATGGATTGAACTCTTTCCCACCCTGCACGCTCGGTACCAAGCAGCTTAAAGCCACCCCGTGCCTTGCTTTGCCCTTTAGTTCTGCTGAGCAAGAAACAAAGCCATGGATTTCTTTCTGGTTCGGGTGCCAAGGAAACTGTCAGCTCCCATTCAGTCTCCCAGCCTTTCCCTGCAACACATTTGCTCAGCCACTTGCAAATGATGCACCCCATGAGCCATCCACTCGATTTCCCAGGGCAGCGTCAGCCCCGAGCTCTGCCCATGGGACCCGGGGGGCTTTGGGTGGGACACAGCCCAAACCGAGGGCCCTGGTGACCTTAACTGAACAACAACTCACTGGTGCAAGTCCCTCCTGGATGAGGAAAACCAGATGAAAAAGCAAGTCCTGCTGTTTGCTCCAGCCAGGGGCCATCTTGGTGGGGTTTTTTTAATGAAATTCTGTTTATCTGCAAAGGGAAGTAAAAAGTTCCAGTCGCTTGGACAAAGCAGGGCCTAAATAACGAGAATTCTTTGATTCTAAATCCAAACCCTTTCTCCAGGCAGCACCTAAAGCCACCCTGGAGGTGTCCCCAGACTCCTCCTGGCAGCGCCCTTGGCTTTTCTTCCCCACTCACAATTTTTTTTTTCCTCCCGTCCCCGTTTCTCCCACAGAGCCACAATTCTTCCGCAATCCTTCCAGTCCGTTTCCTTGTCTTGCATGACACTTCCCAGCTTTGCCAGGCGGTTTTCTGCAGAACTTGGGGTCGATTCTTTCAGGAAACTGCCCCAATTCGTCATTATTGGGTGGGTGAAGCAGGAAACCTGAAACAGAAAATAACCGTAAAACGTTTACAGAAACCACCCCAGCCCCACTTGCCAGGAAAGACACTTCTTGTCAGACACTTCTTGTCAGACCAGTCGATCAAGAATAATTATCTATGAAACTTCAGGAGGTTAAAATTGTGCCTTTCCTTGACTATTTTATCACCCAGTTGATGGGTGGATGTTTGCTGCAGGTAAACAACGTGCACCCAGTTTATAGGACACAGAGAAAATATTTCCCAGCGTGTTTCTTCTGCAGCCCTTGCACTGCACAGGCAGGAAGGGACTGCAGAATAAGGACACCCAAGCTCTGCTCCTCTCCAGCTGTTAGAGAAGATCCACCTTTTTTTATTTTTTGAGGATGAATCCTGCCTTGGAGCAGCCAAAGATGGAGAAGGGTGAGGCCATACACCTGCCTGCCAACAAACGATCCTTTAGGATTGGGAGAACCTTAATGATTTTGTTAATTAGCAAACAAACAAAGGGATCACCAAAAGAATAATGAGAGTTTTCCACTCCAATCTCATAATGACAGGACAGGGCAAACGTGGCTGTCGTGGCTTAACGATTCTTCTTTCACCACCATCCCAGGTTTTTGTGTCTCTCCCTTTCCTGTCTCTAAAAGTAATTTTCCTTTCTGTGCCATGCTTCTCTAGAATTTTTGTGGCTATTCCAGCACCAGGAGGTCTCCTAGAACCACCCAAGGCAGCAACTCCTTTGCTCCTGATGTTCCCAAACGAAATTAAAAATACCACCAGTCCACAGGAGTTGATAACTTGGCGATTAATTCGATTAATTCCAATCAGCCCCACCCTCTGAAATCCTGGTGTGTGTGGGGGAGGCTGACTCTGACCTGAATGTTAAAAATTGCTCCCCGATGAGCTCCCCCAGATATCACTGCTGACAACTCCGTGTCACTCCCAGCCCCGGCAGCTCAGGAGAGACTTTACCGAGGGGTCACTGGCATTCCACAAATCCCTGGATTAACGAGGGAAGAATGGAAGGATTGCCCGGGGTCAAGACACACAAACAGCACTGGAGACGTTCCCCAGCGGTGGGCCCAGACAGGGTCCCCCGTGTTCCATATGGTAGAGTGAGCGCCCAAATTTGATGTAATGAGCCCTGTCATAATGGGATCAACTCCAGAGGACGATCTACTCACCCCCCTCATTCTCTTTTTTTTTTTTCTGTAAGGACCAGGAAACCTCTCCTGGAGGAATGGATTGGGCTGCCACTTGTCTTGGTTTTCACAGAGGGGAATTTTTCCTCTTGCAGGAGCCTCGACACGGCAGCTGGGCGAGGTCAGAGCTAATTCTGCCCCTGAACGGACAGAGGTGTTGCTGTGCCCGCCCTGCAGCTCAGGACCAGCAGCTGACGGGCCCCTGAAACCCTGAAGGGACAATCCAAAGTGCTCCAGCTGTATCCAGAGACCAGGCACGTGTGGAGAGGTGCAAGAGTCAGGACAAGGCTCCTCCAGGTTTCTTCCCCGCCTTTTCCTCACTTTCGTACAAGATTTCTCAACGTTTCCACGCCGTTACAAAAAGAGAGCAGCTTCTCCTTCCTTCAGCTGTAAAAGGGCTGCAGGGGCCTGACAGCAAATCACATGGAAAAGATTCCCAAAGCCACAAGCAGTTGGCCTCAACTGGCTTCCTCTTTTCCTTCTCCTGGTCAGGATAACTTCAGCCCTATCCCTGTCAGGAGTGTGCTCTAACGAGCAGCAGGCTGAGTCCAAGTTGATTATCGAGGCTCACCAGGACAAACTTTTATCCCCACTAACAAGTTTTTAAGCTGCCGTGGGAGCACAGATGCCACACAGGCCTGGAGATGGCATTTCCCAGCCCTTCCCTCCTTGTAGGGCCACGAGATCCAGGGGAGAGCCCAGAGATGTGAGAAACGTTGCAGCATCACTGAGGAAAAGGTGGTGGCAGCTTTTTATTTATTTATTTTTCCGAGTCTGTTTGCCAACAGCTTCCCTTGCCAACGCTGCCAGCTAGACCAGGCTTAGCTTTAAAGCCTGGCTGTTTGTTTTGGTGGCAGCAACGCCTCCCAGCACTTAAAAGTCTTGGGAATTTTTGTTTCTTTTAATTAGCGCAGCCTTCTACCGTCAGATCAGAGAACTGGGCTCTTCCTCGTTGGGTTTGAACTCCTAATGACTGGAGGTGCAAAGAGAGCAGTTCCCCAGAGCCTGCTTCCCACGCTGGGCTCCGCTGCTCCTTCCAGCCCTCTGGAATTCTCCTCCAGGGGCACCTGCAGCGTGTCCTACCTGGGGAAGCAGCGCTGAGACCCAGCACTGGCACAGGGTGCCCAGAGAAGCTGTGGCTGCCCCTGGATCCCTGGAAGTGTCCCAGGCCAGGTTGGACGGGGCTTGGAGCAACCTGGGCTGGTGGAAGGTGTCCCTGCCCAGGGCAGGGGTGGCACTGGATGGGCTTTTAAGGGTGCTTCCAACCCAAACCATCCTGGGATTCCATAATCTGCTAAAAGCCATCTCTGGCAGCAGCCAGGACAGCAGTTATTTAATGCACGCCAAGCTCATCACGATTAGATTTTCTCCCTCTCTTTAAATCATGGTTTGCCTTGTAAGCTTTTATTGTGTAATATTTTATATTTAAAACCAGTCTGAGTCCCTTAAAACCCCATTAATCATGGCTAGTTCTTATCACAGTTGCTGTAACTGTGCAGCTAAACGGGGCTCTTGTTATGTGAAAGCTCCAGAGATGGTGCCATTGTAGCCATGGCCTGAAGACAGGACATCTGGTGTCCAACGAGCCCATCCAACAGCAGGACATCCCCTGGCTTTACAAGCTGAAGGAGCAGTGGGAGCAGCAGATTCCTGGTCTCCTGAGTCTTTTTAAAGATACTTTGAACAGAGTACCAAGGAAGCATTTTCACCGTGGGAATAGGAACAACATTTGGATATTTATTCACAGCATCTTATTTTACTGCAGTGCTCAACTGGCCAAAGTTTTGTTGTGTCCTAAAAAATTAACTAAACGGGGACCAAAAACTGAGACTTGATGGTGCCATGAGCAAACCTTTAAAATTCTGGATTTTCTTGGGGAAAAAAATAAATCCTAAAATAGTTTTTAAAAAATAGATGTTTTCTGCTGTATCCAAGTGCTACTGACCTGAGAAACACCTGCTGTTGGAAAGGAATGACTGCAAACATTCCTGTAGTGTGAATGAAAACTATGGGATTACTTGAGGAATGGTGTTAGTTTGAAAAGAAATGCACCCCCTACCAGTCCATCTTTTGCTTCCAATGCTCATGGTGGTGTTTTCTGTTGCAGCTGGGCATTAAGAATATTCTTTACTACTTTTTCCTGATGCTAAAGGAATGTCAGGAATTCTTAGACAGTCAGTAATTCCTGGACATCAAAGATCCTGGTAGCTGGTATAGGCTACCCTCTGCTTCTGGAGCTATATTTAATTATTAAATTTAATTAGTGTTTAATTCTTAATCCCTATTAATCACAATTCATATCACTATTTAATGTACATAGTTTTCTTTAGCTGCTCAGTGTTCTTGGAGTTTGACCACAACTCTTGGATGAGTTCATGAGGTCTTTCTGGAGCTCAAGGAGTGGGACTGGAAGGTAAAACTGTTCAGTTTAAGTTCTACTAAAATTCATGCCTTGTTCCAACTTTTTGCCTTTTTCCACCTCAAAACTCAGACATAACTGTGAGAACTGGAATGATAAAACCGGAGCACTCTGAGATGTGTTCCAGCAGCAGACAGGCGCTTTCCTTTATGAATTTATGGGGCTTGTCAGGAGTACAAGACTACAAAAATTGCCTTACTTTGATGCATTGAGCTGTTTAAGAGAAATATTATGCCAGCAATTTTGGCCTTCAAAGAAAGTGTGTGTCTGATTTGAGTCTGGATAAAAAGGAAAGGCTCTGTCTCCAGAAGGAACTGAGGAAGTTTGATGGATGAAGGTGAGATAAATCTGGACATTCTTTGTGTAGTGACCCTTTCTAAAAGAATTCTTTTTCCTGTGATATGTCAATGGGAAGAATTCAATCCCTGAGATTTGTTCAGTTTGGGGAATTCTTATCTCCGAGGTGGAATAACTGTGCCTTCTGTGAACTGTGCACCATGGCAAATATTCTCCTGGTCCTTAACTTGTCCCGTTCCATCAGTGTGGTGCAGTTTGGCTGTAGGTGATAACCATTTCCCCACCTCCCGCCTGTAATACCCAGCATTCCTGACCATCTTAGTTTTTAACTACTCTGCCCCTGTATTGCACAGGGAAAATACTGCTGTCTGATGGGATTAAAGTGGATCAAGAACTGTCTGAATGACCCAACCAAAGCCATTAAAAACTTTGTGGCTCATCTTTGTTGGGCTTTGCTGCTGCCAATATGAAAGGAAATTCTAACTGCTTGTTGAGACAAGTGTTATTCATGTTCTCCATTTGTGCCAATTTGCTGCCTGTTCCCCTAATTAATCATCCCTTTAGGCTCCCATTTCCTTTCTGACGATTGCTAACACAGCCTTTGGAAAACCTGCTGTTGGGGAGTGTTTTGGGAAGGAGAGGATGTGGCCATATAAATGCATTCCATAGCCCTTTGAAATGAATTCCCAAGTGCTTCAATCACTCTGCTCTGCTCCAGGCCAAAACCAAACATTGTTCTTACTGACTGAGCTGAGAGTTTCATTTGCCGGCGGTGCGATATTAAAATAACCAAGATTGCATTACCCGGGATGTATTTAAATAAAGTATTATGAGGGTGGAGATTGTATAACCCTCTGCATGAAGTCAGTGTGGTTTGAAATGGAAGGAGTCCATGCTAAATACTGTTATCTTTGCACGGTGTCAGGTGCCCGCTTGTCTTTGTGCAGGGAGGAAGAAGGGAGGGTGGTGACCCCCCTTTGGTGCAGCCTCAGCAAACACGAATTTGATTAGACAAACAGGAGAAGTTTGCAGGGCTCTTCCCTGGCTGTGTGCAAGAACAGGCACTTCTCTCTTGGAAAAGTATTTCAAATGATACAATAATTAGCTGAAATATCCAAATAGACTTTGGAGCAAGGACTGGGACAGGAAGGACTTTGTGGAATGTGTCAGTCACGGCTTTGCAAAGCCAGGTTCCATCCAGCCCAGTCACTCTTTGTGCTTTCTATCTTGGAGTTTGTTCTGGTTTCTGTTGGAGATCATCTTTCCTGATCCAATATTAGAATGAAGTTGATTCCACTTGGGCAGAGTAGGAAACTGAACATTCCCACTGTAAACGACTGTCGTGTATAGTAATTTTCTTTGGTTTGGGTTCTTTCTTCCCCTCTCTCTTTCTCTCTTCTTCTCCCTTTCATTCTTTCCTTTCTCTCTCTCTCTTTCGTTCTAAATAAAGGAACACCAAAACGCTTTGGGTTCTGTCCAAAGTCTCTGAGGGCCTCCTGGTCTCACTCTGGCTCCTGATCCCACACCTCAGTGCACACTTCACTCCTCTAAGGTCTAGCCCTAAATCTTTCTGCCTGTATTTTGACATACAGTGTATCATTTTAGGTTTTTTTAGAGTACAGTGTGTTTAGGGAAATGTTTTTGTAGGGTTTTCTGGTGACATTGTATCTGCATCTGGTGGCATTGGTCAGTCCTGTGCTACCTCCAAAGAGTAGGATGGGAAATGGGTAATTAATGCCAAGTGAATTCTTTCCATAATGGATTGGTAGTCATGTAAGGGAATGTGTTTGTTCCTGGAGCTGCACTCCAGGTGATCCCTCAGGTCTTGGCTGTTGATTGAAAACTCCCAGTTGAAGCAGAGAAAATCCAAATGTGACTCAAACACAGCTCTGCAATGGAACATGATGACTGGAGTGGAACAGCCACTGTGCCCCAGTTTGCAGAGCTCCTGCTGCAGTCAGGGGACCTCATTCCCACCACACCCATCGGTTCTTCAGTGTCCAGCAAACCACAAGATGTTCCACCATGAATTTTCTTCTCCGGAGGCTGTCCCCTGGTGCTTGAAGTTTCCTCAGCACATTATTTTCAGATGGTATTCTCCTAAAAACCAGGCTCAGCCCAGGTTTGTGCCAAGTTCAGCTAACTAATGATAAAGATTTTTAATTAGAATATAATGATTTTGTGTGCAAGGTACTGATTTGGGATGTGAGAGGCATTGATTCTGCTGCTGATTTCATCACAGACCTGCTATTTGCTGACAGACTTATTACTTAATAGTGCCTGTTTCTCCTCCACCTTCCTTTGCCTTGTCTCTCAAAGACTGCAAATGTTGTAGGAAATGGGATTTTTTTTTCCTAGTGAATGTGTGGAGCAAACACAACACAAGCCTGATCTCACCAAGGGATCTCAGTCATTGCCATGTAATATTTATAATACTCTTGATTCATAATATATTCCAGATGAGCTTCCTAAGGCCCAGCTTTGAAAGTTAAATCAGTTGGCAATTTCTGAGATAATTCAGATCTTAAAAAAGATGCAATAAATTGGTTTCTTTGTGTTCCTCTGTTGACATTCTGGTAACTCAGCTCCCAGCCCTATAATGACTTTTCTGCAAACCTGAGTGTACTGTTGAGCAGCTTCAGTGATGAGTGGAGCTGCTCACGTTTGCCATGTTAAGTGTGTGCCACTTATTGAATTGGAAGAGAACATAAAATATCACCCCCTTTGCACTGTTTGGAAACGCTGGTTTGTGTCCTCGCGTGCAGATCTTTGCCGTGTGCAGGAGATTTTTGTCTCCTGACCTTTACAAGAATGAGCTGTTGCATGTGCTGTGTGCTTACTGACCCTCCAAACCCGGCATTTGTGGGGAAAACGCCTCCCGTTCTTTCTGTTTGCTGCCTCACTGTGAGAATGTGGGCAGCCAGGTAATTTCAGGCTTTCTCAGTGCCTTTTAATTGTGTGCAACTCCCAAATTAATGAGCCAGTGCTCTGCATGTGAAAGAAGTCAGCAGTTTGTGGCTATTCCTGCACGTACACTTCACAGATCCTGACGGAGGGTTAGGGAGCTACTGTAGCACAAATTAATCTCATTCTGGAGGGGATGCCTAAGAAAATTAGGTGATTACTCTCTGAGAGTGCCTGTTTCTCTCTAAAATGAGAGAAATCTCTAACAGCAACGAGCTCGTATGAACTGCCTGGTGTTGGGTGAGATGAATATCCTTGCGATGGACCACAGGGGAGTCCTGAGGGACTCAGATCCGCATGCACAGGCTGGGGACAGAAACCTGCCTTCACAGCTCTGAGCAAAGTTGTGGCAGCACCCAAAGTCAAAGTGAGGGAGGTAGAATTTGTGATTCAAAAGAAAGGAATTGAGAATATTTCAGAGATTCTGAGTTTGCCTTAATGAATGTGGTGCATTGGGTGAGGTAGGTAAGTATATTTAGAGGTTTCTTGTGTTTATAATTATTGTTTCTGCTCTGACTGTGGGTAGTTTCCTGGAACACTGGGAGAGCCCTGGTAAACCCCATGTTGTTGTTTTGAGATAAGAAAGGTTAACTCTGAATATAACTCACCTAGAGAGCTGAGCTTTGGAAAAAGTGTGCAATTCCATCTCTAGAACCAGTCCTAAGCGTAAGACTATTTTGTGGAGCCCGAGCTGGTAGTAATAACTTATTGAAAACCCGAGGAACTGCATTCACACAGATCTGGAAAGCCCCCAGCACAGGGTGACTTGGTCTGAGTGGCACTAAAATAAGTTTTCCATGTCATACAGAAGCACCTTTTGGTTTTTTGTGATATCAGTACATGGGTCCAACACAAAGCCAGATTGTTCAGCCCAAGGCAAATTATTTTTTTAATATTTGCTTTCATCTTCTCCTGGAATAAAAAGTTTGAAGTATTTGTGGAAAGCCTTTTTAAGATCAGCTGGAGATCACTGAAACACTGTTTTGATGTGGGCTGATGGTCATGGACACCTGCCTACAAGTGTAAATGTGTGAGGTGGGATTTGACTCCAGTGAGATCTGAGGAGCCGCTGCCCCTGGAGCTGTGGAATCAGCAGGGCAGGGTTACAGCTGCATCAGGGCAGGAGTTGGTTTTGACTGCACAGTAAATATTTACCTTCTCTTGTCTTCTTATGGAATCATAGAATTAGAGAATGGTTTGGGTTGGAGGGACCTTAAAGCCCATCCAGTTCCACCCCCTGCCCTGGGCAGGGACACCTTCCACCAGCCCAGGTTGCTCCAAGC
>JAWMRA010000072.1:2740573-2754255 GCA_035584735.1 Pseudotriccus pelzelni | reverse complement strand
TGAAACTGCCAGTTCTGACTGATGAAACCTTGTTCAAGGCAGGACTGTTGGCGTGAACTGCAAAACTCAACGTGGTGGTGGGGGTTTAGAACGTCCAAAAGAAAGTATAATACAAGTTATAAACTGCTATTTTTTAGTGGAGAGATCAGGGCAGGACTCAAGACTGACTAAACTTTGGAATAAATCCTTTTACCTCTCTGCAGAGGCTCCAAAATTACAGCCGTGCAAGAGATTTTTCAAAAGCCTCCCGTGAATGAAACTTTCTGCTCCACAGAGAACCACCCGTGCTCCCAAAGAAAGGCATTTGCACAGCTTTCCTTCAAGAAATCAGAGTGCTGAACACTAATTAATTAAGAAAGGACATGGAAAACCGTGAAGCTGCTGCTGAAAGATGGTGTGTGCTAAAAATAACTGACAATCATAAAAATATGAACGTAAAGGGCTGCGTTTCTAACGGAGCAGCCAAGAGACCATCAGGGCTTGGTGTTTGCATAAATCAGCAGGACAGTAAGATTTAGAAAAAGTTACAAAACCCCCAAAGCACGGGATTTGCATCGTGTTTGGGATGTGACGAACTCAGAAAATCAGCATCGTGGAACAGCCACAAGAAATGAACGTGTGAGGGGAGAAAAAAAAAAAGAACAGTCCTGTGAGATAAAGGGCCAAACTCGCCAGGCATAAAACAATCCAGTCCCAAAACCTGAGCTGAGAACAACAGAAACAGATTTTTCACAGCCTGAACTTTTCTTAACACCGTGTTGGGAAAAAAAGAGAAAGATCCCAAAAATACGTATTTTAAGCGGAATTTCCAAAATAAACTCTTCAGAAAAGATTTGGTCTACAGCAGGTGAAGAACCAGCTGTTTGACCAGATGAACTGGATAATAATCCTTGCACATTTTAATACCAAAAAAACCCCCCGAAGAACCCAATGCACAAGAGCAGCTTGAAACACAGTCTGGATCGAAGGGGAACAACTCTGCGAAGCAAACACTGCGTCTGCTCCCCCCAAAATGGCTTTTAAAATATGGCCATTTGTTTTTCCCATACTCCCCAAGAAGCACAGGGCTAGGAGCAGAGGGAACGCAAGAGACTCCGCTCTCCCAGAAATCAGGGAAGAGGCGCTGGGAGAGCAGAGGGGATTACATTCCCTTCTTTTCTCAAGGTTGGTGCTTCGCTCCAGGCCTGAAGCTGCCCTGCAAAGTGGAACCACTTCAAAAATGAAAGATTTACAATCGAAACAACGATCATCTTTATTGTAACGGCAACAGTAGTTTCATGAGAGTAAAGAACGTTAAGAGAACTTGAAATTTTTTATAAGCCACGGTAAAGTAATTTACCAGCCTCAATAAAAACCAGGGCTATGAACCACACAAGACAAACCACTCGGCTGTTGCATTAATATTCCACTCCCCAATCTGAGGCATCCTCAGGCTCCCTATGGATTCAGCCAAGTGTCCTTCCTGATCATATTAGTGTACGACATCTAAGAGCTCTCTAAAATCCGAACAGGATTACGAAGCTGGTAGCGTGTGCTACCAGAAATCCAACTAATTAGCTGCCTTATGTTACACCTTCAAGAGGCTGGTTACAAAATGTGTAGTTCAGTGACAAAAAAAAAAAGAAAACAAAACACAAGGATGCAAAGCTTGTCAGCTGGAAGATAACTGTGAGCAACGTACAGAAGCACAAAGGGTTTAAGGGAAACAAAGAAAAAAAAAAGAATGAAAAACGGCAGGTCCAGTTTTCAGTATTTCCACCAACAAACACGGCAGCAACCTCTGTTATCAGGGTTTGAAAA
Source organism: Pseudotriccus pelzelni (assembly GCA_035584735.1). NCBI lineage: Eukaryota > Metazoa > Chordata > Aves > Passeriformes > Tyrannidae > Pseudotriccus > Pseudotriccus pelzelni. Next base: position 2,752,455 of record JAWMRA010000072.1, on the reverse strand, counting down.
CCAAGGCTTGTGTAGTTTTAATGGAGGTTTAAAAAGAAACAAATAAAAAAAAAAAAAACAACAAACCACAACAACAAAAAAGGATGCGGCTGCTTCGATAAAAGCACATTAAAATGCCACCACACACATCTCGAGTGTCTTGCGTTCAGAGGGGCATCCCGCTTTCCTTCTAAAACAGTCCTGCTTCCCAACACTGCGCTTCCCTCCCAGCTCCATCAGTCCCCACGGTTCCCCCAGCCAGGCTCGGGGAGCTGGCCCAGCAGACGTGCGGCTGTGGGAGCAAAGCCGAGGCCGGGCTGGAAGGCTGAGGGGATGGAAGCCGGGAGGGATGGATGGTGGGGATTTTCGCTGCCTGCTGCCCCAGGGCTGCAGCTGCAGGGGCTGAGGGAATCACCGGAGCTTTTCTGAGGACAGACGGAAGGGAGAGAAGAGAAACGCTAAAGCCTGACTCATGGGATCCGAGACTGACCAGAGCACTATGGAATTCTTTGCTTCACATTTACACACGGACATCCCTCACCCCAAAACCTAAAGAATTTAGTTTTTTACACTATCCTTTTTTTTTTTTTCTTCTCCTTGGAAAAAAACATCTTAATGACATTTTCCACAAGACCAAACGGAAACCGGTTTCTGAAGTTGTTTGCAATTTCTCTTCCTTATTCTGCCCATCTACAGCCAACCCTGAAGAAGTGGAGTTAATGGATGTGGGAAGCTTGGAAGTTGTATATCTGGGTTTGTACAGAGTGGGCTGCAATTTGCCTACAGCAGAACAGTTTTCTATCCACCAAAGACAAAAAAAAAAAAAAAAATCTCCCATCCTCATTGGAGGGTCTTTTCTAAACCAAAGACACTGGATCATCTCCGGGTCTCTTGATTGCTTTCCATGAAAAACATGCCTGAATCCAAGGAACACAGGTTTCCTCCCTGTATCTCCTTTTCCTCCACTGGAATTATATCAACTACATTTTTTTCTGAGAGTGAACTTGTCGCAACAAAAGTCTGTTAAAGCATAGGTTTTTTTATCTTCTTTTTTTTTTCTCTCTCCATATATTCAAATACAGAATAATAGTTTTAAAACAACTCTTACCAGCACTGGGAAAAATCTATTCTACTTAAGGATTTGTAAGTATGGTTTCCACATATCAGTCCTCAAACCTTATTGCTTCACAACTGCAATATCCCTTGGAAAAAAAAAAATATATTTAACTGTCTGTTAATTTGTCTCAAATGGCTTTCAGATTTGCTGGGGGAGGGAGAACGGAATGGCCAACAGAGAACATTGACTTCAAAATATTACTGTATAAGGGTTTTCCTCTTATTAAAAAAGGATACACTGTATTAAACAGCTGAAAGTAAAGACAGCATTCAAAGCCCATGAGTCAAGCCACAGCCAAAACCGTGTTCTACCCCTAAGTATGTTTTTCTTTTCCTTTTTCTTTTTTTTTTTTCTTTTCTCTCTCTTTTTTTTTTTTTTTTAACCAAAGATTTCCTCAACTGCCATTTAATCTTCACCAGAGGGTGCTTCATCTTCAGATCCCTCATCCCCTGACTTCTCTGGTGGAGGGCTGGCTGATTTTTTCTTTTCTGGGGGGCTTTCGGGCTCTTCATCCTCTTCTTTGGGGGATGGGGTCTTTTCTTTCGTTGCCTTGGAGGCTGTGGGGCGACCTCCCTTCCCTTTGCCTTTCACTGGACTGGGGGTCACTGAAACAAGAGAAAGCTTGTAAAACTTACCATCAGCAAAGGCAAAAAAAAACCCCCCTCACGTGGTTGCCACACAAAGGGGATTTACAAGTCACTTCGGCAGCAGGTCTCGTTTTGCTTTGACCCCACAGGTTGTTTTCTGCCACTCCCTGTTAGCAAAGCTGAAGTGAAAAATCAGCTAACAAGATTTTAGAGCTGTTTCATTGCAGGGAAGGTTTTGGATACCACGTAGTTTTAACCAGTAAGATCTAGATTAATTCAAGCCCTTAAGAATTAAAGCCACCTTTTTATTTCACATTATTGCTTTAAATCATGGCACTTTAGCCCCTCAGCATTTATGTGGATGTCTACTGACCCCAAGTCCTTTAACAGCAGCAAAAGAAAACACCAAAAGCAAACTGAGCAGCTTTCTTTGCAGACTCACCTGTAGCCTTTAGCCTGGGCTTGGGCATTTTCTTTTCTTTCCTCTCTGGCTTGGATTTCTTGGAGACCTTCTTATTCTTCTTTTTTGAACTGCCATAATCACTGTCGTCATCATCTTCCATGAGGAAGTCTTCATCACTTCCTGAATCTGCTGGAAGCGTAAAGAAATTTCAGTTTTTTGAGGAAGGGGAAAGGGGAAAGGGAGCAGAAGATCTGCTAGTGAGACAGGACACTGAGACGCTGTGAGCTTCCACTGGTCTGCTGGGGTAAAACATCTGGCTTGGTTTTTACATCACCTGAGAGTAGCATCATCAGTGCCTTAAAACCAGAGGGACAGCAAGAAGCAGTGAGAGCTTTACAATAATCCTTTCAGGGCTGCTCACAAAGACGTACCTCTGCAAACTCTGAGCAAAAATTCTAGGGGTGAAAAACCGGAGCTTGGGCTGTTGGACAGTACAAAGTAAAGCAGAAAGAAGGACAATTGATGCCTTCGGTGTCACAGTCAAAAAGCAAACTGTTCCTTTTGCTGTGTGGCCAGACCCATAAACTCATACCTGCTCCCAAAACCAGTTCATCACTGATGTGAACTTTTTACAATCCCATTTACTCACTCTCCTGGAACTGGGCCTCATCATCCTCCTGCTCTTCCTCCTCGCTCCCCACATCATCCATGAGCATCTCCCGCTGTTTAGAGGCTGCTTTGGACGCTGCCTGTCGCTGCTGACGGACGTTTTTGTGATCCTCCTTCTCGTCCTCGCTGTCCTCTGCGGCAAAAGGCATCAGGTTATGATGGATGCACAATGCAGACCCCCTGTCTTGGGGGAGCAAGTCACCAGTAAGAGAGTAAATCAAGAACTGATAACTGAGCTGTGAGGACAACACAGTCACATTCAATGTTATAAACACCTTCCTGTAGTCACCCAACTGCCACTAACCTGATTTTTTTTCTTTTTTTTTTTTTACCTGCAGGCCTTTTCCTGGATTTGGAGGCTGCTCTCTTATTCTTGTCTGGTTTAGCCTTTTTTCCTTTTTTGCTTTTTTGAGAGCTCTCATAGTCACTGTCAGCCTTGCCATCATCTGCTCCTATATCATCATCTTCACTGCCAAAATCTTCATCTGGAAGGAAAAGGTACCAAGATAAAGTTTCTTGTATCATTTTGCAACATGGATGAAAACTACAGGGAAGAGATTAACAAGTCTATCCACCTGTGAAGACAAACTTTATAGTACCATCACATTACACCAAAAAACCCACCACATTGTCCCAAACCAGGGTGAGAAGATGCAGGAGAGGCAGAATCCAACTTAAGGTAAGTATATTAGAGCAGTGATGCTTTTCTGGTCAGAACTGCGCCAAATCCTACTCCTGCAACTCTCACAAACTGGTTTTGAAGAGACCCTGCTTGTTCTGAAGATGTGTCAGTACAACGTAGTTACCTGCTGAGTGTGAATCATCTTTCTTAGTCTTCACATCTTTGTCTTCTGAATCCTCACTGAAAATGAGAGAAAGATAAAGTCTGACTGCTGTTCTAACTTTGATCCCAGTCACTGCTGTGTGGAAAATAACCATTTTTAAAGAGCAAACTGATGTCTAGGCTGGGAACATGCACTTTTCCTGGACATTACCACGTTATGCTTCAGGCTTACTCTGGGTTATGTGCAGTTATCACAGTTAGAAAGGCAATGCTCAAACCTAATCACATAATAAAAACTTACATGGAGTCAAGTGAACCAACCAGGGAAGAATCAGGGTGAGGTGAAAAAAGTTTCACTCTGAAACCTACCAAGATGGCTTCCATTTTAATTGGTATTTTGATGGTTTATATGCTGAATCTATAAAGGGAATAAAGGTTGATTCTGAATGGATTAATAGCATTTACATCCCACTCTGTGCACGTTGCTGGACAGCTCTGAACTGGCACAGGTTTGGTCCAGGCTCTCTGAAATGATCTGATTTCTGATGGAGAGTAAAAAAGACACCTTGGGGTCACAGGACAAGAACCAGCTGGCAGAACCTCCACCCCTGAAGCTGATGTCTGCCATGATAAATGATTTAACAGGTCTCAGGACAATTATTTGGGGACCACAGTTGTTGTTAAATGGAAGATACCCTACTGAGTTTGCTGTAGAGTGAAGGTATCTCTGAGCACTGAGCCCTTGCTTGGAGCAACTTGGTTACGGGAACAAGTTTATGAATTAAACAAAACAAGGAAAAAAAGAATTGCAAAAAGTAACAAATGGTCCCTGCACCATCCCACTTAAGCTGTAAGCCCAGGAATGCCCTGAGCACACTGCACACATGGGAAATGAACTGCATCTCACCACCGACTCACCTGGAGAGTCCTCCCAGCTGCCAGCTTTTGTAACTCGGATCATATTCCTCCCCATTCCAACTGTCTGGCTCTGGAAAGCTACTTTAGTGATGGAGCACTAGTGACAAGTGCTTCACACATGATTTCTCTGTCTACTCAGATAAGGAAGAACCAGCTCACTGTCTAAGCTGGTTATGCAAGTTCTGAGCCTGAGAGCTCCCAGTCTCTCCCTGCAGACTCGAATTCCACCTCCAGTCACTCCTCCTGCAAGATCCCGCTCCCCCCACACACGGGACAAAGTCTGGAGACACGTTCCTAAGAGCTGAAGTGCTTCTGTTACCTGTCCTCCTGAGAGTTCTTCCCAGATCGCCTCTTATTTTTGGCCTCCCGGGGAGACGAGCGGATTTTCTTGGATGGGGGCCCTGAATCTCTTCCATAATCTTCATCTGGACGGGACAGTACAAAATGGGTTTGAATCAAACTCCTACTTGCCAGCAAACTGCCTTCCTCAGCTCTAACTTAAAACTGATCATTTCATGCACAACAAAAAGAGGCCCTTCAAAACAAACAAACAAACAAACAAAAAATAAAAACAAAAATAAAACAGACAAACAAGATCACAAAGCTTCAAAGGAGATGTTACAGAAGCAAAGCCCTGCCTTCAACTTGTGATTGACCTTTTCTGGTGCCAACAAGCACAATAAAAATGCTGTGTACAGTCAGGTCTGACACAGGGGTGTTAAGAAACGTAAAAACCTCACCAGAGGACACAGAAATTTCATTTTACACCTAGTCAGTTATTATATAAAGCTCTTAAAAATTAACATCCATACAATTAACAGCAAACACTATTTACTGTCCTATGCTGGGGAAAAGCATGACATTATATAGGAGTTTACAGCACAACTTTTTACAGCTCTTACACAATACCTTATTAACAGAGCTGCAATTAAGAGCTTAAGCATATTTGTTTCATATTAATTATCACTGTAATCTGATAAACAAACAGCAGAATTGTGCCTGTCTTCTAAGAACTCAAAACATATTCCATATGGCCTCCAGAAAATGTTCTTCAATTCACACAGAACATCAAGATTCTATTTTTTTAGATGCCCTTCCCCAAAATGCCTGATATTATGGGCTCAACCAGAGTCCACTAAAATAAATGGAAAACATATTTTACTGCAGAAAAAAAGTGGCATTAGGGAGATTCAGGACATAACATAGACCAGGGGAGGAAGTTGCTGCCAAGAGCCTTAAGGCACTACAACAATACAAGCATTAAATAGTAAGATTTCTATCAACCATTGTTTGTTTAATACAAAACATATGAAAATCATTACATTTTCAAATACTTATTAACAGTTCGGGCTGTGAAGGGCAGGAACTCCTCAGAATTTGAGTTAAAGACAAACAATTAATCTGCAAGGCAATAATGAACTGCTCTACGCAAGAATACAATATTGTTAAGAAAAAAAAAGTCATTTACCAGCATCATCTGATTCCTGAAACTGGGAGTAATCGACCACCTTCCTGTTCCTGGTAAAAAGCAGAGGAAAAAAAAAAATTAGGAATACAATTAGAGATTAGGAATCAAAAAATCAGAGATACAAAAGTTTTCTATAAGAAACAAGGAAGCGCCATATCCTCGCTTCCAGGGCTGGATTTGTAGCCCAAAAATATCCCAAGGAAACTCTCATAATCAGCCACCTACACCTCTGAAGGCAAAAGTGAAGGCACAGTACATTCCAGCATTTTCCTAAGGAAATAACAGTAATAATTTTTCTAGAGAAATTTAATTGTAATAGTCTGGATTATAACCTCAGGGTCTGAAAAAGTGTTTTGGTAAGCACACAAATATTACCACTACTAAACATCTCTCAACTGCTGTTTTGTACTTCTGCTTCTCACAGCTCAATATACCCCACAAAAACTCTCCTGGAATGTTTGTTTTCCCGCGTGATCCCTGTTTTTCTAAATCACTTTCAAGTTTTCCCTGGGGCTCCTGGGAGTTTTCTCCATGAGTTCCAGTGATTCTCCAGGAAGATGCCAGGGCTGTGTCACTGGGCACAACAAGGAACCCAGGCACACATTTAGTGAATGAACCTGTATTTTTTTACCTCCCTGGCACCTCCTCTGCTCTTTAACCAAGCTGAGAGTGGCACAGGCACCGAGGGATCATCAACTGTGCAAAATGCAATGGCCAGTTCTACACAAAATTAGTTACCTACACAAGCAGCTATTACTGAAACCGAAGCCTCGCTGCCCAAGAAAATTAGATCTGCTTCTCTAACTTACTGGAAGCTCAAAAATTAAATGAAATGTAAGGAACTTTGGTGGCTTTTTCATCAGCACCTTGTCAATTGAGGCCCAACTGCTTTACTGACAAGACATAACTGCCCTGTAAAGCAGCTACTAGAGGGAACCAAGGCAGACACAGAAATTAATTATATTTGAGTTCACTGATAATGTCTCAGCCAAACTCAGACTCCAAACCCTTCCTGTTACTGCTCACATGGAATGGGAGGAGGAGGCACAGCTGGAAAAGGCCCCAGAGGTTTAAACACCCCTCCCTCCACAGTCACTTTTTTTTTTTACAATCTTTTTGGCCCGAAGCCAGCGAGAAATTTGATTTTGCAGGAATCATCACATGAGCTCACTTGTACAGCTCGAGAAGTCAGGGAAACACTGATGAAGTGCCCTACCCAGCACCTCAGACCTGAGGAGCTCTGCAGAGGGAAGGCAAGACCAGCTCCATCCACACATGGATCCACCACTCCCCTCTCTCTGGGCAACCTCACATCCAGCTCCCCGAGCTGAGCTGCACCTTGGCATTAACACCAGGCACTGCTGATACGCCTGTTTAGCTGAAAGACACCCAAAGTCATCGCTGTCCTGGCAGCTGATCCCTTTCCAATCTATGGGAAGTTGCCCTCCTGTACAGGTACCTCTAACTCATGGCTTACAGCACCGGCCTTCAAGAGGGGAAAGAGCAAAATTCGGTTTCAACCCTGCACCGAGACTCTTAAAACAATTTTAAAGCAAAAAACAAAACCAATCCTTCAAATAATAAAAAAATAAATAAAATCAAATAGGCAAAAAAAAGGAAGGCAAGAGCAGTGATTGGATTCCTCCAGGCTGAATCCCATCCAAGCCTCAGAGCACGTGTGAGCGGAACAAAGTACAACGGCACCGTGGTGCAGAGCAACTGCTCCCTCCCTCCCTCACAGCCTGAGCATGGTAAAACACCAATTTAGGAGCACAATTATTGGCAAGGCTTGTTATGGCTCATCATCCAGGGATTTACATTCCTATTCCAACAGGTAGTCCTTCTGAAGATTGCCTCCTCACCCACCTCACCTGGGAAAACACTGATTTTTATCCTGGTGAGCAGTTACTAAATAGAATGTTTTGTTTGGTGTAAGTACCAACTATTACAGGTGTTTTTTTCCTCCAGAGGCATAAACGTGGGAAAAAAAAAAAAGGCAAAAATTTCCCCACATTCTGTTCCAGCAGCTTTGTAAAAGAACAGTTTTGGACACCTCTGATCTAAGAAACAAGATGGAAACTGTAATACTGCCACCCTGCAGGTTGGTCATGCACAGTTCCCTCTTGCTTCCTCCAGTCAGACACACGTTAAATCAGCTCCTGAAATGCAACAGTGCCAGCTAAAACATTACCAAAACAAGTGTCCCTATGGAAAACATCCTTTCTCCAAGCACTGCCCCCGTGTTTTCAGCTGGGAGGTAAACCCTGCTCAGCTTTCCCTACCTGGTATTTGTAACAAAACCCCAGAAATCACTATTTCAGAAGAAAACAGAAGAGAAGGGTGTTTCCTTGTGCCATCATCTTATTCTGCAGGGCAAGGAGAGGGTGGAGGAAAGAAGGAATATCTGCACTGCTAAAAATCTGCCAGTTCCCAGCAGAACCAGAGAAGCTCAGAGGGACAGAAACACCAACCAACCTGCTCCTGCCCTTCTCCTCACTTCATCCCTCATCATTCAGCTCATTTGGATCAACTGATGGTTTTATTTAGAACTGTCAACAGCACTTGATAATTACGAGTTTGCAACGAGGGACTGCGACGTTTGTTACACCAAGGAGATAAAAACCACACTGTGTAAGTTCACTGCAAGAGCCAGAAAAAGATATTGCTGGTGTTGTCAATGAAGAGGCTCTTTGCCACGAGCGAAATCCAGAAGATGTTAAGGCAAGCAACCAGACATAAAAATAAACTCTTTGTTAAATCCAGTTAGACTGAGCATAAAAAGACAGGCTAGTGGACAGCTGGGGCGGGTATTGTTCAATCTGGTTTAAAATACGCACTGAAATGTAAAGGTAATTCCTTGCTAATTCAGTCAGCTTAACATTTAAAGTGTGTGTGTGTGAAGGAATTGGGCGACAAAAGGTACAGAGAGAGGTCTAAGAGCGTAAGTTTTAGTAACACTTTTGGAAGAAACAGCAAGCCATCAACATGTTGGGATGGAAACACTTAGCAAAGGAGTGATTTAAATACAACTCAAGAATGCAGAATAATTCTTGCAACCTCTATTCGAGGCTGACCAAACAGCTATTTGGAAATTATGAAAAGCACTGTCAACATGTCAAAAGATCACTAAATGCCTCTAAAACCGAGCAGGAATTGTACAGCAGTACCTCATCTTCAGCTAGGGAGGTCCCTAAAGCCTCAGTCTCTGTAAGCCAACACATCAGAACAGACACTACAATCAGGGAGAAATATTATGGGTTTTTTTAAAGGGAATGCTTAGATCCCCAGATATTTCTGCAGGCATTAAAATCCACAGATAAAGGCCAAGTTAAAAAAACCACTCACAACACACACACTCCTGAAAAGCAATGCTAAAAGGAGCCTTCAAAAATCGACTCAGTGCTTTGAGTCTCATCTTGCACTGAAGGGGAATGTTCAGGCCAAATGACAACCAGCAGATGCAACAACCTACCCTCCAATACCACACAGCAAGGGAAGTGAACGAGATTAAATGGTTACTGAGATTTCTGTACATCATTTAACCACAGCATTTTACCAGTATAACCATCAAACCAAGCACTTGTGAACAAAGCTACAGCCCCTCCCTCGCCCTCAGGGCTGGGGCAGCTCTGGCTCAGCGGGGCTTCACCTTCTGGTTCTCAAAGGTGTCCCCTTTGGGGCCAACATTATCAATAAATATTGCCATGAAAAGCACCTTTTGGTGCCCTTTTTTTATGCACAGAGAATGAAAATACCCGCAAGAAACACTTGTGGCTGTCACTTTTAAAGCTGCACAAAGCAGTGCCGGATTTTGGGCCTTCCATGACCATGGACTTCCAATCCCCATCGGGAGCTGACACATGGCACGTGGTGACAGTTATGGACCCAAAAGTGACTGGGATTCAAATCCAGGAAAATTAAGGATGTAAAGCTCTGAAGCACCGAGATCAATTTCTGACCGGCTTTAATTTGAAAATGAACCACCAAAAACCCCTGGGATTTCCACATCCACCCACAGCATCTCAGTTTGCAGTGACTCCAGGAAAGGACCAGCAAGTAGAAGTGACCAGTGAGGAAAAGCAGGAACAAACTCCATTAAAAGTCAAAATTCTGACTTAAAACACATTAATTGATTGATGATGTATATAAAAAAAGCGGTTCAAAGTATTTATTATACCCCTATAATATTTTATATTATAGGATATAATGTCACCACCACCCCCAGCTGCTCTTTGCAGTTCTCAGGTGAGATACCCACAGAAGGTTCAGTAATTTCAGGTTCCTTTACTTTTTACTTCTTGCCTTTTTCTAACAAGAGTGCAAATACCATAAATATCCATCCAGGTGAAATTTAATTGTGTAGAAAGTACTTGGCACACGAAGCCTGTAAATACCAGCACTTTATTACTACTCCTTAACAATTTTAAGGAACTGACTTCAACAACCAGACTCAGTTTTAAGGCAGCATTCCATGACAAGTGCAGTAAAAACTTGGGATATATATGGTGGATTTTATTAACTTCACTGTTTTAGGGGAATATATTCACTAAAAACCAGCAGACATCATAAATAAATTCATAGAGCACTGACTAGAAGAAAACTTTTCCAACACTAAATCTTACTCTGATGAAGAGCCTTTCACCAGGCTGCCATATCACCAGCCACAAGCTGAGATGGCCAGGAAAAAAATCCATTCCAGAATTAATTTATTAATAGATTTAGAGCTATTAGCAGAGCTCTCCAGTTAATATTGAGTAGGGCAATAAATATAATGTAGCAGCCACTGAGTATTTACCTTTTCCCCCCTGGAAGGGCTGTTAAATACAGGTAAGACAGAGGACTGGCTACACCTCTCCTGCCAACAGGTTTTGTGCTCCCAACAACCTGCTGGACTTTGGTGCTTTATTTCCCCGTAGACCTGGGCCTGTCAGCTGAGGGTGAGACGAGTCAAACCTTTCACAACACAGCAGGACTGGACGGGGGAAGGTTATTTTCATTATTTTTTAGGAACGGCTGCAAAGTTACTTTACCCCAGCAAGCTCAGCAGCTCTGCTTTTCGAGACACAGCCCTTCCCTGACCTGTAGCAAGACTCCAGTGCTGGCAGAAGAACCACCAGCGGTTCAAGTGTCCCCCCAGGCAGCAGAGTCACATCACCCCTGATCTGGGTACGTGGGCACCGCCACACAGGATCAGGCCACTGGTCCATCCAGCACGACACCCTGCCTTGCAAAAGGCCAAAACCTGGTGTTTCAGAGCAGGGTACACGGAGTTCCATTAATGCACCTTTTGGATCCCAGACAGCTCCCCAAGGGAGCTTTATCTGCCCTTCCCTCTCCACGCTGTTGGTACAAAAAAATGAGCTATGAAACAACTGTACCACCAATCACTTCCCTACTTAGCAAAGTACTCCTGGTTTCCATTTATTTTTTAAACTCTCACATGTTAGAAATGTCACTTAAACATCGAATATATCACCTGTAAATGTATATATGTATCACAGCCACAGTTAATTTGTATTTACTATTTAGAATATCCAAAATATCCACACATCCACACCTCAGACCAGGCTTACTGGGAATAAAAACACAACCAGTTACTGAAGTACCCTGAGAACGAAAAAATTTCAGAGCATCAGGAGAGCAACTTGAGGAACCTCTTTCCTTTTCTATAAAAACAACTTAAATCGCAAATTCACTCTCTAAAATCACAAGTTCACTCTCTCTGCAGAGAAGAGTGAAAAGGATGACACTCCTGCCCCCTTGGTAAACTTTCTGCTACAACGCAAGTTCACAGAATCAGAGAATTCATACAGAATGTCCCAAGCTGGATGGGACGCATAAGGATCATCCAGTCCAACTCCTGACCCTGCACAGACACCCCAAAATCCCACCCTGTCCATCAGAGCGTTGTCCAAACCCTCCTGGAGCTCTGGCAGCCTTGGGGCTGTGCCCACTGC
>JAWMRA010000072.1:2720074-2734975 GCA_035584735.1 Pseudotriccus pelzelni | reverse complement strand
CTGTACCCTCAGATCCAGCCCTCTGCACCCCCCCGATCCAGCTCTCTGCATCCCCTGATCCATCCCCAGACCCAGCTCCGTGCATCCCCTGTACCCCCCAGCCCCGTGCACGCCAGCCCTCTGCATCCCCTGCATCTTCCAGTCCTGCCCTCTCCATCCCCTGCATCCCCCAGTCCTGCCCTCTGCATCCCCAGCCCTGCTCTGGGCACCCCCTGTACCCCCAGGTCCAGCCCCAAGCACCCCCAGCCCCTCTGCAACCCCCCGGATCAACAGAAACACTTCACACCACACACACCACACACACACACATATTAATATATTTTTGTTTCTTCAGGATCTTCACACCCCAGTGTTTCTCTCTGCAACGCACGGGCTCTTTCCCGCAACCAGAAAAGGTCAAGCTCCCCTCTCCTCCCCAGGAGACCAGGGTAAGGCTGATATTCGGTGTGTGGGACGTGAGGCAGCAGGGGCTGGGTGGCTGCTCCGCCATCTCTGGCACTGCCAGGGCTTTGTTTTGGGATTCTGCACCGAGATCCTTGTTTGGGCGAGCTGGAGGCACAGCCCTGCAGGGAATCAGTCCCCAGCAGCACATCCCACAGCTGGGGGAGCACGGGAGTCCTTCCACAGCCAGCGATTCCTGCAGATCCAGGGGCTCAGCGTGTCCCAAAAGCTGCAGAACCTTTTTGTCCCACAAACTCTGTACCCAGAACAAACACCCTGATTCCTGCTGGGAGCCCCCCCAAGGCCAGCTCGAGGTAATCTGGCACTTACACTAATCCCACTTTGCTTCATGCCCAGCAATTTATTTGATTTTCATAACTCTCCTGCCACTGTGCGTCAAAAGAGCTTCAGCCTGAGCTAAAATAAGCTGCAAAACGTGAGAGGGACCTTCAACCAAGCAGAGGCATAAGGAGGAAACACACTACAGTCCACATAAATAAATGTCATCTTTATTTAACCAAATATAATTTATCAGTTATGTTGACATCTGTCAGTTATAGCAACTATAAATAATTAAGACAGTCTTTTTTTCCTTTAATAAAAGAATAGACCAGGATTTTCATCTGCAGGCAGCTGTAGAGTAGGCATGCATTTGAGTGCAACCAGTGGGAAGAGGTTTTTCCATCAGTATTCCTCAGTTTTAATTTAGATCCTTCCCTGCCCATGCCCCAAACACACCTTTAGACCGTATGTAGCACAGGGACCCCCCGGCCCAGCAGCTCCCACCCCCTCGGGGTCTCTGCACAGGAGACCACGGGTGGCAGATTGTTCCTCTTCTCTCGGGGAAGTGGAGAGTGATGTGACACCTAAAAGAGCGGGAGAGCTTCTCTACCTACACATAAAAGCTGAAGTGTTAATGGAAGGGAGTCTCGTATCTACTCCTCAACATCAGGCGGAGAAATCGGGTGGGCAGCAGAGAACGTTCCAGAATTCTCCAGGCTGAGAGTCCAGCACAGCAGCACAGTCGGGGTTCGGTTCGTGGCTGGGTTATTTTGGGGTTAATTTGGGCACAGCTTTGGCCAAATGAGATGTGTGAGGAGTCAGCGGGGGGAGGGAGGAGGATCAGAGCTGCTCCCACACGGGACATGGCGCAGACTGACTTTGGTCTTGACCCGCCCTCCCCTGTGCATCAGCTCTGGTTTCTGGGAGAGGAAGGAACTGTCCCCAAGGAATTGCTCCTTGCCTAAAGAGCAAAGCCTTCTCCACTCAGGCAGCGCTTTGTAGAGCTCGGGTAGCTCTGGCATTGCCCAGAGTAACAAAGAGACGTCCCCACCTGGAGTTATTTCAGGTGAAGACCAGCGCTGGCAGCACCGCAACTGCGCTGTCTTGCAGAGAGCCAAAGGGAGGAGACAAGCGCTGGTTTGTGTGAGAAATCTGGGAGTTAAGCAAAAGGAGGAAGTGATACCAGCTAAGGATAGTCGTGCTGTGGTGGGAGGCGCAGGTTTAAAGCAGGAGGCAAAGCAGACAACCCCAAACCCACGCCCAAATTTCGGGCTCTGCTCTGTGCCCAACATGGCGCCTCAGGGCAGTGCCTCGTGGCTCGGCTGTCAATCAAATCAGGCCCGCCTGCTAGCCCGCCCACACCACACATCCAGGGCACCTGATTGGCTGCAGCACCCGTCACTCCAGCTCAGGAGAGCACTGAGTGGTCAGTGACCCAGCTGTCCCGCCCAGGGGGCGTGGCCACAGCAGCCAAACCCTATAAAAGAGGGGCAGAGAGGCTCCATCTTTTGTTCGTCTCCAGGCCTGTCGTCCTGTGAGTGGGTCAGAGCTGCTCACGGGGAGCTGCCTCAGCCTCCAGAGCTGATTTAGATCCAAATGGGAGCACTAAAGACTGTTGAAGGCTGAAAGGAGGATCACGTCAAGCACCTCAGTCACACAGACAGACAGGCTGTGTGAGAGCCCTTCCAGCATAGACTAAACAGGGGAGGGGGAGGAATTTCAGCCATCACTGAGCTGAGCAGCACAAAAAGCAGGAGAGGAAGAATCAGAGAAGCAAAGCCTGCACTCCCAGTGCTCAGCCGGCTCCAAGCTTGGCTGTCACCCCAACCCCAGGTTTTACACCCCTGCGCTCCAGCCATGTCCTCAGAGCTGCACCAAGAGCCGGGGCTCCAGAAATCCGGCTGTGCCTGCTGACCTGTTTTCCAGCTGGTGCCTGTGCAGAGAGAGGAATCCCGTGGCTGAACGTGGATGTCCTTCTCTAACAGGCATAAAAAGACTAATGCTGACCAGCTTGAAACACCTCAGGCTCAGCTGGGTGGCTTCTTCCCGGCTGCCCTGGGTCCGTCAGCTGCACTCAGCAACTGAAAGAAAATCTGAACACACAAAATAGGAGCTATTTTTTCGTCCACCCCTTCCTGAAAGTCAACAGCACTGAGCAGACTGCCTTGAAAATGGTGCTGTGCCCACAGCAGCACGAAGGAGAGGCTGCAAAGAGCATCCACGAGGGCTCCAGCAGGTCCTCCAGTGGAGCACTGGCAGGTGGAAGGGGGATGATGGATGGGGAGAGCTCGTGGCCCCTCAGGCTGAAGCACAGAGCAGCTGAACTCGGCTCTTAAGAGGCAGAACAAGCAGTCTGAAGTGCTGCTGGATGGTTGGCAAGAGAGAGACTAAATCTGCCAGCCAGCTCATGGCCAGGCTTGGGGGGTCTTCGGTCCTCAGTCCCAAGATCACTCACTTCCCTGGGCACACAGGACCCTTCCTCACCTTCTTCACTCATCCCTCTCCCAGAAACTCCCTCACCCTTTGGGTGCTGGGCATGGGATGGAGCTTCAGAGCCAACACAAGGCAGGAGGGTGTCAGGGCAGAGAAGGCAGGAGACGCCCCGTGCCCTCCTCCGTGAGGTTGTACTTTGCTAGAAGGTGCCAGTTCAGTAAAATAAACCTGAACTTGATCTCCAGGATTTAAAACGCTTATGAAGCGAAAAAGCAGCCCTTGACCTCGAGTGAGTGGGGCAGGGTGGGCTCCTTGCACGATCTGACTGATCAGGAACTTCACTGTAACCTTGGTTCAGACACAGCTCCTACGAAATTGCACTTGGTGATTGTCTCGTTACACTTTGTTTGTTTTTTTTTTTCCTTCTTAAAACTAGAGAGATTTCTCTGTACAAACTGGGCTTGGAATATAAACCCCATAAAATTCCCATTGAAAATAATGAGAATCCAGTACTAAAGGTGAAGTCTCAAGAGAGACGGGGTGTGGGGAGGAAGCAAAGAAGAGTAAAGGTGGAGGAAAAGAAGCAACAGGAATGAAAGGAGGAGGAGGAGAAGTGTGGGGAGGGGGGAGCAGGGAGAGCTAATCCCCCACATCGGAGTCCCGGTCCCCGATGAGCCAGAGGATGTGAAAGCTGACAGCGAGGAGCCCTGTTCCAATGAGGTCCCCCAGTGCTGTCAAGTATGGGATGGAGAAGTTGTCTGGGTCGAGGTCCCTGTTCCACATCCAGTGCACCATCCAGTCAGCGATGTAGAGCAGGATAAGAACCTGGGAGAGCCGGGAAGGGAAGGGCCACGTCAGCCACAGATCCCGACCCCTGCAATCCCAGAGGTCAGTTCTGCAGGTCTGGCTCGCAGAGGCACAGCCACAACCCCTTCCTGAGTGCTGTGGACCTACAACTCGACCGGCTGAGCAGTTGCCACTGCGGGTGACGTGGCAGTGACCCCCTGGCCCAGCCTGGGGGCTCAGCCCCCTCCAGGGGCTGCACTCACCTGGAGCAGCGCAGCCGTCATGTAGAACACCACGAAGATCAGGGTGAGCGTGGTGTGGCCCCCCTGCATGGAGCTGATGGTGTAGAGGAACACCAGGTGTCCGGGCACCACCAGGAGAAAGAGCACCCGGGCGGAGCGGGAGTTCACGTCTGCAGGGGGACAGAGATGGACGTCAGGCTTGAGACGGGCCTGCACTCAGTCCTGCAGCTTAGCTGGGCTCTGGGGGACAAGGCAGCACAGCTGTGGCCAAATCAGAAGCAGAGCCACCACCCTGGACCCTGCTCCCACACTGCACATTTGGCCTGGAAGGCAGCATGGAGCCAACCATCAGGATTCCCAAAGACTCTGCACCAAGGAGAGCTTAATTCTGTCCCCAGAGTAACAACCTCTGCCCACCTTTTGTGCCGGAATGTGCTGGAATTAGGGCTGTGCTCTGCCCCACAGCTGCCTCCCAACAGGCTTGGGCCACCCTTCCCTGTGACAGAGCTCCAGCCACTGCCCCAGAGAGCCCAGCCAGCAACTGCAGCCACTGCTGCTGCCACAAGTCTACGTGTTTCAAGGGCTGAAACAGATACCTGAGCTGCAGAAAGTGCTGCAAGGGCTGGGGCACTTCCAAGGGGGCGTTTTGGAGCTCTCTCCAGGCATCCCACTCATGTGCAGGTAGGTGGAGATGCGGCTGGCCTGCACTGCCACCAGGTTGCCACCCACACCTGCAGGTCAGGAGAGAGAGAAGGTGATGTTTCAAACACTTTGAAGAGCTGTTTTCAACAACCAGCAGATCTAGAATTGCCAGGTGCTGGGATAATGTAGGACGGTCTATTTTTGACCCAAATTCCACTTTTGCAGGATGTAAGGAGCTCAGACAAAGCACACTGTTCTGCAGCTTCCCTTCAGGCCCCTCAGTAAAAGAGATGACATTCTATTACTGCAGCTTGGCTTGGAAGAAATATGTGAAACAAAAATGATGATTCAGACACCAAAACATACACAGGAAGTTTAAAACTATTATTTTTCACATGAGGCGTAATGAAATTGTGAAACCCACCGGCACAAGAGGCACTGGCTCAGAATTAACTCCATTTCTTGGAAAAAGTAATTAAAAAAAAGGAGTTTCCCCTGGTTCATTAGGCAGAAATGAGGTCAAAGCTTTATAGCAGAAGCAATTTGATTTCCTGACTCCCAGGTGCAAATACAAATCTCTACGTTGCCAGGTGCTACAAGACAAATATTTTGGAAGATGGGGGTGTCCCACCAGAGAGAAGGAATCAGGAAGTGAAGAGGAGGTCCCTGGAAAGGTGTCTGTTAGGGAACAGCCTCCCAGGGCAGTCAGCCTTCAGTGAAAGGCTGGCACTGGGGGGAGCCACGGTGCTGTAAAGCTTCAGTCAAACCACAGTGCCTCACTGGCATCCGAAAGAGATTCACTGTCTTTAACCTGCTTGAAATAAGGCACAGGGGACAATTCCACTGTTTGCCAAGAGTCTCCAAGAGCTGCAACCCCAGCCAGGCTGGGAAGGACTCACCATTAATCACTGGAGTGAAAACAGCCATCCCGGCAAAGTTCGGATCCGAGACTGTCCTGTCCAAAATCAACCCCCCAACGCTGCAGGGGGAAGATGGAACAGGTCAGTGCTGGAATATTCCCGTGGAGTGAGGCTGTGGGGGTGTGGGGGGGACACAGGAAGCCTCCCACCTGCTGATGGCCATGGCGATGACGACGGGCTCCCAGCTGGAACAAAGCACCTCCCAGGTCGCAGAATCCTTCCTGGCCACGAAGACCCAGATGGGCAGCAGAGCCAAGAACAAGGCGCACACCAGGGGATTCACGTAGAACTTGCTCTCTGGGGGGGGAAATAAGAGAGGTATCAAGGACACATCCCACTGCAGCCAGGCAGGTGCTGCTTCAGCAGAGCTCAGCGAGCCTGGCCACAGACTGCTGCAGTTGGGAATGCCAGGAAGGGCAGGGAAACTGGGCCAGTCCAGCCTCAGCTCTGCAGGACACGGTCCTTCTTCCTCCTGGTGTAATCACAGGGGTGTCAGTACAAAATCAGGGGGCGCAGGGCTGTGAGTACAACACTTGGGTCTGTTTATCAACAGATCCGAGTGAGATCTCTTCCATTTCAACCGCTCATTCCCACTTCCCGCTCCCGGGCAGGATCTCCCAGTGTTGCTTCACCTCTGGATGAACCTGGCTGAGTCACATCCCTGTATCCCCGCCCCGGGGAAGGAGGAGGAAGTGGAGAGGCTGCAGCTGCAGCCCTGCACTGAGGATCCCCAGCTGGTGCTGACTGCACAGCAGATGAAATCCAGACCTTCCTTCTCCCACTGCTTCAGCCATAAACAAGCCCCCGGCACCTGGAAGGGGACAACCCCTTCCTGACCACTTCACCCATCAAGAGGGAAGTGTCCAGGTCCCTGCCAAGAGTGCCTGCAGTTACAAGGCACTAAGGAAGTCCATTTCCTCCCCTTATCAGTCTAAGTCTCACTGAGGGAGCTCCAGATCAGGAATCCTACATACCCCAAGGACACAAAGGGCAAAGGGAGAGGGTGAGATGAGTGGGAGACGCAGCAGGACAGGGAAGGGCCAGGCAAAGCCCTTTTGTTGCTCCTCACCCAGGTCCTTGTACAAGCCACAGCTGATTCCTGACAGCAGGGCCAGGGTGACGAGATCCCCCAGGCTGGCAGCAATCGGTGTGGCCACGTTATCAGGGTTGATCCCCATCTTCCTGGATCCGATGATGACCCCAATCATAATCATTCCTAGAGGCAAAAAGAGGAAAAGAGCAGGATGAGGCCAAAGGGAGCTGAGCATTTTAGGCAGAGGTGTGCACAGAGGGCGTTCAGCATCTGTCTCTCACCCAGAAAAAGGGAAGCAACGAAGGCAGTGGCCACACTGCTGGCACAGAGCAGGACAGCGTGGTACAGGCTGAAGTGCCCGTCTGGGATCCATCCGAACACCACGGCTGCGATGGAGGCCAGGAAGCCAACCACGGTGGCCTGAACCTGGAAACGGACACCAAAGGGTCACCAAGAGAGCAAACAGTCCCAGGGTGAGGGAAGAGGCTGCCCAGAGAAGCTGCGGCTGCTCCATCCCTGGAAGTGTCCCAGGCCAGGCTGGACAGGGCTTGGAGCAACCTGGGCTAGTGGAAGGTGTCCCTGCCCATGGCAGGGGGTGGAACAAGATGATCTTTGATGCCTCTTCCAACCCAAAACCACTCCATGATTCTGTTCTATAATTCTAAGAGTGAAGCACCACCCAGGATCCCATGTCAGGTCGATTAGAATCCAGCAGGGAAACACCAAGTCTAACCTGTAGGGCAGACATGACTATAGGACAAAAAGGTGCCACTTGCCTCCCCATTAGACACAGAATATTGACAGTCAGTAGCAAACCCAGATATTTAAACCTTCTGCATTTGCCAGAGTTGGGCTTGCACCAGCTACCAAGATTCCACTTCCTTCTTCTTTGCCTTTTTCTTACCAGTAGCAGAGCCATGTTTCCCGTTATCATCTTCCAGAACTCTTTGGGTGTGTCCATTTGGCCAATATTAGCCTGTAAAAGGACATGGAATATCATTAAAGACAGGCACCATTTTGCACATGCCAACGGTGAAATTCCTGCCTTCCAGCTCTGCAGAGGTGTGTTTGCAGGTGTGAGGGGCCAGCTGGGGCACAGGCTGTGATGTCCCTTGGGCTGCACACCCTGGGTAACTACAGCACCTCTTCCAACTGCTGCTCAGGATTTACCTGCTGGAAATGTCGCAAAAGCACCGAGATCCCCCCTGTCTGCCCCTCTGTAGTCACACCCTGCTGCTTGTTGACCCACCACAATTCACTGCCCTGCTGATCCAGCCAAGCCTGGCTCAGGCCCAGCTGGGTCACGCTGCCCCTCAGGTCAGCCAGGCAGGAGGGAGACAGGGGTGCCAGGTCAGCTGTGTGAGGCCAGAGCAGCACGTGGGCAGAGGAAGCTGGCAGCAAAAAACCCCTGTTTCGGTTAAAAGCTGAGTAAACAAGGCCAGTGCCACGTGGGGATGGACTGGCGGGAAGCAGCCATGGCACAGGGGTCACCTGGCACCGCTGCAGCTGCGGGAGATGCTAATCAGGATAACCAGGAGAGATGGAAAGTTGCTTTAATTCCCTGGAGCGCGATCCGAAATAGCCCAGCGGAGTCACTGCAGTCGGCTGGTCACTGCAGGCCACGAGCTCTGCTCTTCCCGACCACCTTCTGGGGCTTTTTATGGAATAATGGATGAGCAGAGCATGTAAACTTGTATCTAATTTGTATTATTAGAAGTTGACGAAGATGGCAGCGAGGGAGAGGCTCAAACCTGCATCGGAGCTGTTGGCTGAGGCACCAAACTCAACCTTCTGCACAACAATGCAGCAGCAATTTCCTCCTCTCAGGTTTCCTTGCTGGCCTCCAGCAAAGGAAAACAAAACAAGAAAACCAGGAGTCAATGATCAACTAATCTCTCTGCTCTCCTTGCTGCATGTGCCGAAGAACTGCCAGCTCAATTCAGCCAGCACTGAGATGCCCCCAGCTCTGGAGTGAATTATTCCGGGCAGTTTAGTGGAGAGGAGGAAAGAATGGGGGATAACTAACAAGAAGTTGACTGGAGTAACACATCCACCAAAGGAATTTGAGCTCCATATGAAGCCTGACCTTAAAATTCCAGCCACATGGCAATTAGGCTGGGATTAACATAACCTAGCTGTAGTCACTGCCAACAGGATTTAAATCCCTTAACTAATGGGAGAATTTTGCTTCTTAATTGCGAAAGGAATGTCTGAGGTGCCTTAATGCAGCACTAATTAGAAACCCAGAGTCTGAGAAACCACTCTGGGCTGCTTTCCTGTGGAGAGAGCACGGGATCCACACTGGGAAGCTCCGGTCAGAAGGGAGCAACCCCCACGTGCCTGCGTGTGGGACCCCACACTGAGGGATGAGCAGGGCAAGGGCAAAAAGGAAAGCCCAAAAGATTGTCCTGTCCCACCACGCACAGACACGAGGAGGCTGGACTTGGATGATCTTGGAGGTCTTTTACAACCTTAGTGACGCTGTGAATTCCATGGTTTTCAGGAGGCAGAGAGCAAGGCTCTGGGATCCATGTGGAGGCAGCCAGGGCGAAGGGACGCACAGGCCAAAGCCTGGCTGTTGATGCCACGAGGCACCAGGAGACCAAACTGGTGGGTGCTCTCCGTGCTGGTGTCCTCGTGACCCTCCTGCAGCCACCAGAGCAGATGGGGCAAAGTTTTGCATTCCTGGCTTTCCGCATTTTCGGTTCTCTGCCAAGCCTGCCCCGACACTGCTCTGTGCCAGCCCCAGGAGGGAAGAGGACGCACAAGTGCCACTCTGCCTTCGTCCCAGGAGAGCCAAGCACTCACCCTGACCAGCCCATGCTCAGAAAGGGCAAGCTGGGCAAGGCCAAGAGGGAGAAGGGCCTGTGTCTGGGACAGCAAGGATCCTGTCAGGGTCCGAACAATGGAGAGTGAATAAAACAAAGGGATTTGTTTCCCAGAACCAAGGGGCAAACAAAGCTCAGCCTCTGTCCTTGAAGGCCCTGGCACTGGAGCACAGCTGGGCCAGGGGCAGTGTGGGGCCTCCCAGCAGCTTTGCCCTGCCCACAGTGCCTGGGGAGAGGAGCCCAGCCCCGAGGTAAAGCAGCCACTGCCCAGCTTTTGCCAGGCAGTGCTGGCACAGCCATTCCCAGGGCAGCTCAGGGCCCTGCTCCTCCAGGGAACAAAGGGCAAGGGCTGCATCCAAGAAGGAGGTGGTCCCCATGGTCAGCAGGAACAATCAGGACAAGCCAAGGGCTAGTCCAGGGTAATGCTGTTTGCCTCCCTGCTCCCCAGGGACAACTTTGGACCCTGCAGAACACGATGCTCACGTGCCACTGGCTCAGGGGATGGGAGCAGCATCCTCAGGATTCACACAATGGGAACAGGGGGCTGTGGTGAGCTGAGCAGCCCAAAATGTTGGCTCCGGAATGCACGAGAAACCTTGGGCCTCAGAGGGCAACAAGAAGCTACTGAGGAGCAAAGAGTCACAGCTGGAATCTCCCCATTGCTCAGGATGGAAGAAGGAAGGACCTGGGAGAGCAGATCCAGAGGGACCTCTTCCACTCTGCTGTGCCTTCTGCAGCAAGCAGGAGGGGAAGGCTGAGGAGAAGGGAACATGCCAAGAAGGAGGTTGCAGCTGCCACCCAGGCAGACGGTTCTCCATCCCTACATCTCAGTGAGCACTTCCCAAGCAGCTCTCTGGAGCCAAGGTACATCAGCACTGTCGAAGCCAAGGCCAGGCTGGCTGCTGCAAGGACTCTCTTCTCAGCAACTCACAGCACAGAGGAGCTAGAAGCTTGGCAGCAGGCAGCTAACACCTTCTAGATGTAAAGTTCCAAGCTCCCATCATGGGGAGCACAGGAACATCAGGCAGTCACTTGCTGTCGTGCTCAAGCAGAAGATGCCTTGCAGCAGGAAGGATTGTTATTGTCCCTGTCAGGAGAGGGTGTTGGTGTCTCTCCAGCAGCTCCAGAGACAAGAGTGCTTGTGTTGGAGGGACATTTAAACACAAAGCCATTCATTTACAGCTGGACTAACCCAGTGCTCCGAGGAGCTCACAGAGCCTGGCCCATCCCTCACAGGGAGCTCAGTGTTCCACAGGAACCCGACTGAATCGGAGCAGATCTCCATCACTTCAAGAGCCTGTCAATCCCCCCGTGAGCTCTCAGTGCAAGGTCCCCTCTGCTTTGCTGTACAATTCCCCCCAGGCCCTCTCCTCTGGCTTCTTCCAGCCTGCTCTGATAACATTCCTGCACCAGCTTCTTTGTGGAAAAAACTGGATCCGAGCGCTCCAAAGCCATCTCTCACCGTGCCCTCAGGCCCCTGAGCAGCCAGCACAAGGAACTGAACTGTCAGCAGAGCTTAAGGACCATTAAACCTTCAAATCCCATCAGCCCAGTGGTATGAAAACACCTTCCCAGCATGCTGAACTCCAGGCTCTGGTGTCTGTGGTCACTGACACAGAGATTTTCCTTCCCACCTCTTCCCAAACCCGGCATCCCACTCCCCTCCTCCGCTCCCTGGATACTCACAGCAGTGGACAGGCGGGATGCCAGAGTCATCTCCAGGTTTCCCTTCAGGCCCAGCAGTGCAGGTACTAAGATAAACAAATTAGTCACGTTTTTGAAGACGTCCCAGTGCTGCAAGATTAAAACACAGACCATTAAATCTCGGCATGGCCGATACAAATCCTTGGCATCATCACCTCTGACACCTGGCACCGCCATCCCAGTCCCCTTCCTGCTGCCACACTTGGAATTTCCCAGTGGTTTTACAATTCCTGACATGTGTGTAGCAGGGACCACGTTTTCCTGATGAGTTTAAAAAGCAGCTCTGAGCTGGCAATTTTCAGTGAAAAATCCCCCAGAGGTTCCCCAACTGACAAAATGTTTACGCACAGGGAGGCCAAAATGGGGAAAGAGGAAGAGACTTTGCCCAATATTTGCAATTTTTGGCAGAATCTGAGGCTTGGTCAGTCTCAGCTGAGAACCATTCCTACATGTGTGCCTCACAAAGACATTTTGGAGCAAAGCATTGCTGCTCCCTGATCCAAAATCCAGCCCACTGTGGCCACCTTTCCCTGGTACCTCACCTGGCACCCACATTACAGTCAAGTCACCTCCCCTGGGATGAGGGAGGGACCAGCCATGGTTATTTAGGAAAAAACAAAGGGTAATTGCAGGGTAAGCAGCCTTATAGAAGAGCAGCTGGCTTGCAGGAAAACACAAAACCACTCCAAAAAACCTCCCAGTTGCATTTAAAAAAACCCTCAAACCTCACTGCCCCTTTCTGTATTGTCATGGATGTGTTGCAAGAAGGCCCTGTGTCCAAAATAACTCCTGCTTCCCACACTGGCCTGGCTGCCACACTCCTTAAAGGACACTGGAATTACACTCCCAGCAGCTGCTGCTGTGCTGGGCACGTTAAACGTCACAGCTCTGCAGCTTTACCTGCCAAAGTTACCTGGGAGAGGCTCCACCTCTCACAGAGCTTTCCTTGGCAGTGTCAGACTGCCAGGCTCACCAGGGACGTGGATTTCTCTCTAGGACAAGGAAGACTTGTGGGCCAACACCTCCCAGCAAATATAAGTCACCCTACCTGGGTGACTAATACCTTCCTGTGGGGAAGGGTTTCAGTCATTTTTGTTTATTTTTCCACCCCTCAGCACTAAGCCAACAAGTTCCAGTTTCCTGTAGGTCCTTTGCAATACCCACACTCAAGCTGCACTCACTTGAAAAACCACTGGAGAGAAAAGTGCTTGAGATGGATGAACTGGGGCCACTTTTCCTCAAAGGCAAAAAGTGTTTTCCAGTCAGTAAAAATTCCCTTAACGCTTCTGACAGCTTTGTAAGACAAGATGAGGAAGGGGAGGCCCTGGCACAGGTTGCCCAGAGAAGCTGTGGCTGTCCCATCCCTGGAAATGTCCAAGGCCAGGTTGGACGGGGCTTGGAGCAACCTGGGCTGGTGGGAGGTGTCCCTGCCCAGGGCAGGGGATGGGATGAGATGATCTTTAAGGTCCCTTCAACCCAAACCATTCTGGGATGCTGTGACAAGCTGAGCACACAGTCCAGCTCCCAGGTACAGGAATAAAAGCTGCTCAGCTATTTCAGGCACAACCACAACCCTCTCTCTGCTCCTGAGGATCCAGGGGAAGCCACCATCCCTGGAGATGTCCAAGGAACGACAGGACCTGGCACTCAGTGCTCTGGGCTGGGTGGCAAGGTGGGGATGGGGGGCACAGGATGGACTTGGTGACCTTGGAGGGATTTTTCAACCTCAGTGACTGTGTGATTGTGTGTGATTTCAGTGCTCACTGCTGAGCAGAGCAGGAGAGCACAGTCTCAGTCTCAGACACTCCATCCAGCCCAGCCTCACGTCAGGCTGTGCCTCCTTTAAGACACATCCAGGCGAGCTTGGCTCTCTCCCCACTCTATTTTTAGCAGTCACTCTGATTATTTTGCTGTGTGTTCTATGGGTGAATCCTTTGCTATAACTTCCCTCAGCAGCATCCAGGACTCAATCAGTGAGCACCACTCTCCCACTTCCCAGCAGGACGAGCTGGGTGTCACCACAATCACTTAATGAGAGGAACATCGTCATTAGTCAGACCACGGGCTGGAGTGCAAAAGTTTCCTGGCTCCAGAGATCACAGAGGCAGGATCAGGCAAGAGCCAGCACCAGTTCAAACCCTCCCTCACCTTGTCCCAGCCCTGGCTTTGTAAATTAACCTTTAAGGGGGGAGGCTGCACTGCAAACGGGTGCCAGAAGCAGCTCCCTTAGGAAGACAGGGCTGTTGCTGGAGAAAGGAATAAAAGCCATCTTTGGGGAAGGAAAACAAAGAGATTTCTGCAGACCTCAGCAGCTTGCTCACTGCAAAGAGCAGGACCCACGGGCTCCTGCCAACTTTCTTAATATGAGATGTTACACAACGCTGGGCTACGGGCATTTCGTACGGCTCCAAGGCCCCCGTGGCTCCTGCAGGGAACAAGGATCCCTGTGGAGACCCATGCCCACGATGTGGCTCCATGGGGAGAGCCAGTGCACCTCCAGCACCTCCTCTGGGCCCTCTGCAGAGGGGGAGCACAGGGGCCATAATGTACCTGTATGACGTGACACATACACGCTCTGGGCTTCACTTATTTCAGTTTTATTTTCTACTAAGCCACAGCCCCTCCGAACGCAGATCTAGCCAGACACAGCAGATCCTGCTGCGCAGCACTGGAGGGGTCAGACCAGACCCCAGCCTGCTGGAGGGTCTGGATGAAACACCAACCCACAGCTGCGGTTTTGCAGCTCCCTCCGGTCCCGCTGCCTTTGGGAAGCTCTGCACCGGCAGGCAGATATTCCCAGGGGATCAGCTGCCCCTCAGCTGTCTCGTTTCAGTCCCCGGGTGTGAAGTCAAGGCTCACAGCTCATGAGGAAGAGCTGGTTTTGCTCAGATCGCAGCAGGGCGGTGATTCACGGCTCAGGGGAGGGGCTGCTGCAGGTCGGAGCTGCGACTGCCTCGGTGCAGCTGCTTCTCCCGGCATTCTCCCTCCAAAATGCCACGGAATGGGCAGCCCTGACAGGAATCCAGGGCTGGCAGTCCCTGACACCCACTCTGGAGGGATGGTAACACCAGAGGGGGTCAAGCAGGGGAAAGAAGCCGGCTCCCTCATCCATATGAAATCCTGTCCATCCAAAGAACCTCCAGGGAGCAGATAAGCCTGGAAAACAACAATTGGGGCTCTGCTGGGAAAGGGACTGTGCCAACAGTCCTGCACTGTACACAAAAACCAGCCAGGGCACTCACATGTACCTGGCCTGGAGTCTCCCCAACCCCAGAGGCAGGAGAGGCAAATCCTCCTCCTGAGAGGCACATTCCCAGGGACACGTTAATGGGACAGCATGGCCAAAGGCCAGGGCTGCTTGTTTTCCCAGTGGGGAGGCCAATTACAGCTGGCTGATTAGTCCAGTTCTCCAAAACACAGGGCATGGAGTGCATGGAGCCCCCCAGCCAGCGCCAACCATGGCTGCATCCAAAGCCACAGGACTCCAGTGACCCACCCCACATGCTTCCTCCTTTCATCCAAGGCTTTGAGCCTTTGGAAGCCAGTTATCAGGATCAGCTCCCCAAGCCAAGCCACACCGCTTCCCCTCC
>JAWMRA010000072.1:2696725-2713368 GCA_035584735.1 Pseudotriccus pelzelni | reverse complement strand
TCCCTGGGAGGGTGGGCAGGCCCTGGCACAGGTTGCCCAGAGAAGCTGTGGCTGCCCCATCCCTGGGAGTGTCCAAGCACAGGTTGGAGCAACCTGGGCTAGTGGAAGGTGTCCCTGCCCATGGCAGGGGGTGGGATGAGATGATGTTTTAGGTCCCTCCCAACCCAAACCACTCTGTGATTTCAAGGGCTGAGGAGCCTCTGGAGTCACCTAATTCCCAGACCCTCCTGTTGTGACACCAGCAAAGAGACCTCAAGGAAAACTTAAGTCATACAGAGACATTTTTTAACTAAAACCACAACACACTTTCACACTCAGGTGGGGATTGGAGCTCCAAATCCTGCCTCCAACCCCAGCCTCTGTTCTCCTTTGTCCAAATAAACCTGAGGAAGGCTCTCCTTCCGCCTGCATCTTTCCTCCCTGACTCGGAAAATCCGTATCTCCCCCGGAACAACCGTTCTTCCCTCACCTCCCCAAAAACAAGGCACACCAAAACGTGACCTTGTTGCTGCCCAGCCCAGCTGCACGCTCAGGAAGTGGAAGTGTGGAGACAAAAGCTGCCTGAGACAAGAACACAGAAATAGATAAAACCCCCACCAGAGCAGAGATCAGAGAGGCAGAGGATGAAAGGGCAGGAAATGGGTTTCCAATTGCAGGGAGCAGGTACCAAAGGCAACAAAGTGTTTGGAAAGGGAAGGGTTCACCACTGAGCTGCGTTGGATCAGGGAACGTGGTGAGTTTTATAGCAGCCACGTGACTTCGGCACTGTCAAACTGTCCAGCCCTGGGCCAGCACTCAGGAACAGCCTGAGAGCCCACAATGGGTACAGGGTGACTAACCCCTTGCACAGAATCCAGCCAAATAAAAGGGTTTGCCCAAAGTCACCCAGAACATCCACCTAATCCAGAGCTGACAGTGCCCTGAGAGGTGCCTTTGCTCCCTATTCCAGCTCCACCACTCCGTCACAGATGTCAGTGCAGTCCCAGCTGCCTTTGACCAAGGATCCCGAAGGAACTGAGTTCCTAACTACTCGCAAACAGAAATCCCAACAGGCGAACTCAAAGACTGGTCGTGACTTACCCCTTCCAGGTGTCAGCCCAGGGCAAAAGCAGCTCACGAGGGCAGGCAACGATGTCAGAGGCTGACCCTGACCTGGGAGAAGAAACGCAGACCCTGGAAATTCTGTTTTGCCAGCCTGGAAGCAAACAAACCCATCAGCATCCTTTTATTTTTTCCGAGGCCCACATGACCAGCGCTCCCAGCTGCGTTCCTGTGTCACCCACGTGCTGTGACAAACACGGGTCAGCCCCAGCCAGGTCCGTCCCTTGAGCTTTTGGCAGAGAGGGGCTGGAAGGTCCTGGTTTCCTGTGTTCCACGAGGCCAGTGGTTCCGGTGAGATAGCAGGGACACGGACACCTGTCATGGAGGCACTGAGGATGTGCCTCACATTTCGGGTTTGTTCCGGATATGGGCTGTGAGCTCATTTATATTCAGCAATTAGGCTGAAGGAAACACCAATAGCACAAGGCCGGACAGAGCAGAGGCTGGTATTAAAAAAGAATAAATGAAAATCGTCTCTCACTCACTTCTGTTTCACAGAATCACTGAATGGTTGGGGTTGGAAGGGACCTCCATGGGGTCACGTTTCTACTGCAACACCAGGCACACTGTTCAAGTGATGTGAGTATTTGCAGGGCTGCAATAAACCATACGTTGTGTTGGATTAAAAATACGAGTTAAAATGCATGAGAAGCACCCTGGGAAATGCTACATGGTGCTCCTAAACCCCACGGCCCAGGCTGTGGGTAAATCCATCAGTGCCAAAGAGCATTTTCCCTTTGTCCCCTGCCCTCACCACCCTTCCATGTGGTCATTTTCCTTCCTGCTGAGAGCTGGCTGCAGCTTCCTCTGGGGCCCACCAGCACAGCTCTTCAATCAGCTCAGTGATCTGCACTGAGCAGGGGGCAGGTCCCTCCCTTCCCCACCACGCTGAGCTCTTTATCTCCACCACTCGCTGCCCCCGGGGGGGTGTGGGAGCGGAAAGCGGAGCCAAGCCCCTGCACAGCAAACCTGATGTCACACAGCCTGCCCCGAGCTGCTCAGCTGGGCCAAACCACCCCTGGGCAGCGCTCCTGCACCACTCCGGGCACGGAGATGTCGGTGTGCAACTCCCAGTGCTGTACAGAGACCTCACAGGTCACGGCAGCGCATCTTTTATAAAGTGTCGTCACACGAACCTGAATTCGTGGACTAGAAGGACAAACACGTCTAAAAGTTTCAGAGCACCAGCAAGGGGAGGACAGAACACGTTGGCAAGAATTTGTGCAGGGTTTAGCCACTGAAGAGCACAGAGTTAAGGGTCACAGGCTGAGCCAGAGGTGAGGAATGCTCCTCTGGAGCACAAAGGACGCTGCAGGTTGTGGCTGAGCAGCCTCCAGATTCCTCGGTGCGTGTCTTGCTCTGGAGAAGGGGAAGTTTTCACAGCACCTGCTGGAGAAAATGGATTTCGCCAGCTCCGTGGAATACCAAATAAAATGGCAAAAGAGGAGCCAAGAATGCAAGTGTCAAATGCCAAGCTGGAGGAAACAACTTTGTAAACACCTTGTTCCTGCGTCCTCCTGCAGCTCTGTGCCTGAACTCCCCACGGCCACTCGGGGCTGAAAATAAACCCAGCCCTGTTAAACAGAGGCCAGCAACAGAGCTTTCTTTAGAAAATGCAGGTGTGGAATGTGACCTTTTCTCCACGGTGTAGCAGGCCCACATGTCCCTGTATCAGCTGGCCCACAGCAGGCTGGGATGACTGGACAACTGCACGCACATTATTTAGAGTTGTCAGAAGAATGGCAGCTTTGTTGACTTGGGGAAAAGCAGGGGGAAAAAGGAAGTTGCTATGGATATAACACAGAGATGTTAACACACTGGAACTGGACTAACAGAGTGTTCGAATCATTAGTATGACACCAAGTTACCTGTCTTCAGAGCAGAAAATCAGGCTTTTCCTTCTCTGATGAGTCAGAGGTAATTGCTCTCCGTGCTCAAGGCACAGTGACTCATTACAACCAAAAAAGAATAGCTCTGAGAGTTAATAATCTCTGTTTTCATGGTGCACTTGGCATCAGCAAGGAACTACACCAAGGAAAGCTGTAGGTGATCTTAGCAGGAAAGGCCAGCACATCACCTGTGTGTGTTAGTGTTACATGATGACACCAGGATTCCACACAGCACTCAGGGTAAGAGACATTCCCAGAAAACTAGAACAGGGTGGAAGGAGAGCTGTTGTGCCAGGGGAGGTGTGCAGACACCAAAACCACTGAGTGCCCCTTCAGAATAGCGTCAGATGAGCACAACATGGCAGCGAACGTGATAAAATAAAGAGGCTTAAGAACACAAAGGCAAAGCTGCTGCATGGGAAAAAAAGCACAGACGGTTATCAGAAGTGACTGGGAAAAACGGGCAGAAGTGGGGAATGTGCTTTTCCAGCAGTGGATCCCGCTGGTGTGTTCAAGGCCCTGGAGTCTGGGGGGCTCAGGCTGCGGCAGAGCTCTGCTGAACACGTCCCCAGCGCAGAGGCACTGCACGAGTTCAGCCCTGGCTGATGAGCAGCACTTAATGAGGCTCTGCAGAGAAATCTCATGGCACACATTTGCACAGCACCTGCCAAAAGCAACCCCGCCTTCCCAGAGCTGTTTGCCCTTCACTTTTCCTTCAGCAGCAAAATGAACCTTCGGATGAACGTCCCCTAAGGAAACAATCCTCACCAAAACACAGAGGGGAGGGATTTGGGGCTGGGGATAGCAGATTACAGAACATAAAGGATGCTGTGTGTCTTCAGGACTCCTTTGCTGTTACAAGAGGCAACAAACCCCTCCTCCCACAGCACAACAGCATGACCCAGGTTAGGATTTTCACCACCTGTGCTCCCTCATGCCAGTCCTGTTTTCCCATTTCTCCAGCCTGTTGAGGTCCCTCTGACTGGCAGCACAACCATCAGGTGCTAAACCACACTGACCCCGCACAGCAAAGGCTTTAGACTCAGTTTTACAGAGATTTGCCAGTGAAAAAACCCCAACAACAAAACCTTCCTGCACCTCCCACCCCCGGGGCTGTATTTTATTCTCTGCTGGGCCCTGACACATCACTTTTGCTGTGCCTGCAACAGGAGTTTGCAAGAGGAATGACACCTCCACAAAAGAGCCACAGGCACGTGGCTGAACAAATCACTGACGCTGGGGCACACAGACAAAGTGCAGCAAACCATAAAAGATGCAACTGTTTACTGCCCAATAATGCCTGAACAGAGTTAGCTGGTTTTGTATAGAAAGGGGGAGCACCAGGGAGGGCGCAAAAGATTAAAGCTGGCTGGAAAAAATACGTGGGTTTGTTTTGATGGAAACATTATGAATTGCTCCAGCGTAGAATCAGGTGTGGAAATGACTTCACTGCAATTATGCAGTTTCATAAGAAGACTAAATAATAATCAGAAAAGAATCCGAATTCCTTGTTTTATTAGATGAAAACATCAATCTTGTTTCAGTTATTTAGTAGGTGATAGAGCTGTAGCCCTCTGGCCACAATGATAAGATCACATTGCAAATAAATAAGAGAATGGTGAACAGAAAGAAGAGGAATCACAGTTCCATCAGTGTTTTTCAGGATACATTTCAGCATATTTCCTGTACATTCCAGTACATTTTACAGTATGAATTCAGAGCAGAACAACCACCCATTCCAGTGTATAACTCAGGTTGTGAGAGAGAGACACATCTCTGCAGCAGGAGGAGATATGTGACTGTGTGTCAGTGCTACGAGGCAGCTTTCACCCAGGCTTTTCTTTGGCTGATATCAAGGTGCTAATTATTTATTTGTTTAATTAACACTGGTAACCCCAACTAAAGAGACCAACAAGGCCAAAAGAATGCTTAACCCTTCAGTGCTATCAAGGACAGGCAGGAAGTGCAAGACGAAACAGAGTCAACATCAATGGCCTGTCTATCCCAGGACTCCCAAAGAACTGAGGCGGTGGAAGTGTTGCAGCAAAGTGAAAACTGCACAGGCAGTGAAGGAACAAACCTCTGATTCCACTGAACTGGAAGAAGCTGAAGGGCTTCACATGTTTCACAATCAAGTCCTCAGAAACATACAGTACAGGAACTGATTCAGTGAAAAGAGAAAATAGATGAGTAGACGGCACTGGGTTAGTTTCTTACTTCAAGCTGCAATCCCTTCACTCTGACGCCCAGCTGCACAACATACCCTGAGCCACACCAAAGAGTCAGGGAGGAAAATAATAAAAAAGAAAATCACTAAGAAGACAGGAAGAAAAGTTTTCAGCACCTCATCAGTTACAGCAACTTCTGGAGCTCAGTATTTTAAAACAGAGTCAGAAATCAGTGCATGAATGGGAGAGCTTGGCAGTTGGGAGGTAACACTGACACTGGCTGAGAGCACTGTGGATGCTGTCTGAGAACATCCCCTGGGGAAGCAGCCTGGGAGAATCCTCTTGGGAAAGCAGCCCAAACCCAGCAGTGCAATTTTAAACTCTTAGTGTGACTCTACCAAGGACGTGAAACCTTTCACCACGTCACAAACCTTCCACGTGAGCTGCTGACAGACACCTCGTTTAAATGAATGAAAAATCAAATTAATTGTATAAAATGAGTTTGCCAAAAGCCCAGAGGATGATTCACCTCTCACTGGCGAGTGACTGCTGATTATAGCTTAGATTTTTAAGTGCCTACCAATTTCAGAGGCTTAAAGAAAAAAATTAATGTCAGATTAATGGCTGCACGTCAGACCAGGGAGGAGCAGAAATCAGGGTTATTTGTTGCATTTTATCCAGGTTCTGTGGCAAACCACACATCTTCCCAAAGCAGCAACCAGCAGTTTTTCCACCTGTATGTAAACCACGATATACAAGTCCCGAATTCCAGATGGAGCTCAGTGCCCAGCACAGAACTGCACCTTCAGCCCAGCCCCCTGTGTCCCACAGGCCACCTCAGCAGCTGCTCCTCTCAGCGTGTCTCTCACAGCTCGTGGGAGCTGGAGTGGGGCTCGGGAAGAGTGTCAATGTCACAGTTCTTGATCAGCTGAAAGAGGAACTCGACCTGTTTCTCGTAATTCTCAATGGAGATTCTCTCATTCAACCCATGGATCCTGGAAGAAAAAGAGGAGTGTTTTTGATCCCAGTGTGTATTTGTGATCCTCCTGCACAAAGCCAGCACCCTACTTGCCTGTTGGCTTCATAAAGCAACGTACAACATAAACAGAAAATTCTGCACTATAACCAGACCAAATTTACTGATTCTAAGGCTCAGAGAAAAAAAACCTATGTCTGTGGTGTATGTGGAAAAAAAATCCTAACAGTATTCTAGCTCTCTGCCCATTTTTTGGCCAGTTATGTCACTGTCCTGTACAGCCAGAACTCTCTTCTGCAGCATCTGTGCCTCCATAAAATGACACATCTAAGACATGCTAGATGAACAAATAATCCCTCGCATGACGATGTTGTTATCACTTTACTTCAGGAAACCTGATTTCCAGCTTTAAGGAGCAAATCAATTCAGAGTGGAATGTATCCAAAAATGTGGATAAAGCTCCTGGACAAGGCCAACTACCAGAACACCACCTTTCAGACTCCTGCACCACAGTGAGCTGAACTACCAAATGAAACACCTAAATGAGCTCTGCCTGCATTTGAAGGAACAATCAGTGAGGGCTGACACTCTCACAGTGTAATTTCCACCCCTTTTAGAGCAGCACCCAAATCTGCAGGAAATGGGTGGCCTGGCTGAGTGTGAGGCCCCACCACCAGCACGCCAAGGTACACAAGGTTGGGTTTCCTTCTGCCTGAGGCAGCTGGATCTTCTCTTTCCCTGCTGCCCAGCCCAGCAGCTGCCCACAGCAGGCAGAGCTCAGTACCTGGGGAGATCATCTGCAGTCAGAAGCAGCGGGTTGAAGCGGTAAATGGCGTTGGTGACGTTGGTGAAGTGCCTGCTGTCCGTGTTTCCAATGCACGTGCCTGGAAAACAAGCCCCAGGTTCACTCTGCATCACAGCAGCTATTTAATGACCCCCATTTCCCCCAGGAGAAGGGAAAGGCAGCTGATAACAGCTCTGTGTAACCACTGCCTGCACCAAAAGCAGAACCACTGGAAACAGTGGGTCGGTACGTCCTGGAAGGACATTCTCTCCTCCAGGAACAGGAGCTGAACGCACAATTCAGACTAAGAACAGCCTCTCCAAAAATTTCAGCTTCAAACTGCAGTCCAACAAACACTTACAGAACTAGGAAGGAGCTGCAAGAAAGGGAAGGGGCTGGGATCCTAAGGAACAATACAGAAAAGCAGGAATGGCTTTGCCAGCTATGAAAACAATAAAAGAAGACCTAAAGCAAGACCTCCTCCTCTCCCTCACAATCCCTTTCTTCCCTGAAGAGATTGCTTTGTATGTGCAGAGAGTCCAATTCAAGGCTCATTGTTTCTGTCAGCTTCCTGTTTGCTTTTTTACTCCACTACTAAAAAAAACCAACATTAAAACTTTTAAAGCATGAAGAGGGAACGGAATAAAAAGAGGAAAAAACAGCTGTTTCCAGTAGTTAACAGCTGGGGTGGAGAAGTACACAGCAAATGGAAACAAATGGGGGAGGGGGCAGAGAAAAGCAGGGCAGAAGCTGGAGAGGAAACAATCATCATGTGCCTGCTGTTACCTGGGACTACACTGTCAACATCTGGGAAAGTATCCAGAATGGTTTTTTGAAAAATATGGACTGCAAATGTCTGCTCATCCCAAGGACTGATGGGGAGTGGATCAAAGGCCTCTACTACATCAATCTTCACTCTGTCATCAGCAATGGTGTTTCTAACTGTCTCCAGCACCTGTGGGTAAAACACAGAGATTAAATAAACACAAGAAATGAGAAAGCATCCCTCAGAGACACCAGCAGACATTCTGCTTTCCAGAAAACATTTGCCTGTGAACTGTCAATTGTGGTTGTTGAAACTGTGTGTCAGCCTCTCTTCCTCCTCCTCAGTGGATTCTGATACTTCTGAATTTTTTAACCCCAGTGCAATCCCTGTCTCAAGGTGTTCACAAACTGCTTCAATCCTGAAAGGCAGGGGGTCAACCTGCTGCTATCGGGAGTTATGCCATCCAAATCACCCAGAAAAAAAAAAAAAAGGTTCTAGAAAGAAAAACTTCCAGCAAAGGCTCGGGAAGGGAAGATGTTTTGTGCTGCTCTTTGGCACAGGAGGATTTGGAAAGCTGGGGCCCTGCAGTGGGGGGCAGTGGGTACCTCAGCAGCCGTCTCGGCCGAGTGGATCCGGAAGTTCACCGTGGCTCTTGCAGAAGAAGGGATGACATTTACCTGGAACAGAAAGGACAAGCCAAAATTAAAAGGATGTTAAAAGCTGATTAAAATGCCAGCTGCAAACTCAGGAACTCGGACAACTCCAGGCCTCAGCCTAATGCTTCACAATTTCCACGCAGTGTGATATCTCTGTGTTAAAACACTATAAATCTCATCTAAAATGCAGGTAAATACACAAGGGAATATCCATCAATTAGACAAACATGAAATTAGCTCTTATACAGAAGTTTTTATCTTGAGCTAAGCCCTCTCCCTTCAGAAACTTTCTACTGAGAAGTTCAGAAGCCTTATTTTGGTTTCCTTTTTAAGCAATATTTTTACCTCATTGCCATGTTACTTTTCCCCAAATATGAGATATAAATCACTTAAATCATGTTACTGAACACACATAACTCTTCTTTCCTACAGAACGAATACTTACAACTTTGTTAAACAAAAAATGTCTAGTGTTTAGGAAAAAAAACCAACAGCAAGTAACCAGGGTGTCAGTTCTCTCCTGGCCACTCCGTGTCACTGTTCAGCCGCTGCATCTTGTTTTCTTGTCCAGTGATGCTTTTCAGTAACAGATTTTTCCAGGGACACACCAAACAGCCTGTTTATTTTTCAGGGCTACAGTATTTTTGGACAGCTACACCTCCTTATCAGGGCAAGATCTGGCTGTATCAGCCAGAAGCTGTTATCTGTCAGTCCAAGGTGCAAACTAACCCTGCTTAAGGCAAACACCAGATCTGTCCTGCGAACACAAGACCCCACCTGGGCCAGGGAAGTGCTTATGACTGTGAGTTTCAAATCCTGTCGTTGATATTTCGTAGGATTACACAGAAAACACTCTTTCTTGTCTGTCCTAAAGCATTAACAATCTTAACACTGGTTGGCAGAGACCAGAGACTTCGGAAAGGAAGCGATTTTCAACTGTAGCCAAATCCAAGCC
Source organism: Pseudotriccus pelzelni (assembly GCA_035584735.1). NCBI lineage: Eukaryota > Metazoa > Chordata > Aves > Passeriformes > Tyrannidae > Pseudotriccus > Pseudotriccus pelzelni. Next base: position 2,704,073 of record JAWMRA010000072.1, on the reverse strand, counting down.
ACATCTGAAGGAGGAATGAGACTGGTGGTGACAGGTGGTGACAAACAGGACCTATACTGATCTTATAAATGGATATAAATAGCTGGAAATCAAATGTCCTAACTGTCTCATCCTGTTACATGGAGAAAAATGCAAATGAAACTACCTTGATTCCTGCATTAAACATGGTGACTGCGGTCGTCGTTCGAATCAAGGCATTGGTGGAAGGTTTTGAGGCAAGAACTCTTATAAAGAAAGAAAGAAAGAAAAATTTTCAAACAAGGTGAACATTCCTAAAACATAAGCACCACAATTGTACAGGCAATAAGCTGAATGATGGCTCGTTCAATGAACGAAGTGCTTATTAACAGAAAAACACCAAATTGTCTGAACTGTAAAATAATATAACTGATTTCTTGGAAAGATTAGAAATGGCTTCATCTTTTAAGGTTTATCAAGGATCTGGTTTTTTTCTTACCTGCTGACAAGAGGTGAAAACAGCCACAGATTGCTCATAATGAGATTGAGAGGAAACCTGAACTAAGGGGAAGAAATAAAGCCACAAATCAGAAAGTTTCTAGTTATCAAGAGCACAGCGGAGTCACTTGGCTACAGCTGAAACAATTCCAGCAGAAACAATTATCTGGGAGAAAGGCCAGCTGAAATCCTCTCCTTTCCAGGACCTAGCTGTGCTCTAAATTCATAAGCTGGGTTACTCTTCAGTTATTAATATGGAAATCTGGGAATGAAATCAAGCTGCTTTCCTCACCTCTGCTGCAAGGTGCTCCATAGTCATGAGCTCTGGCCCGTGGCCAAAGAGGTTGCGCAAGGGATTCTGCTCCAGTCTACAAAACAAACAGCATTTGGCATTTAAAAAAAAAAAAAAATAAAAAAATCTTTGGCTGTTATTGCTCCAGAAGGTTGACAGGAATTTGATTTCTGAATTGTATTTGAGATGCAATCACACTTAGCTCTCACGGGGAGTGAATCTGCGAGCGCAGCTCCACAGATTTCTGGGCGTTCCAGTCACATGCAAAGACTTTCTTTGAAAAACAGCTGAAAAAAAACCCCAAAGCCCGACTCCTATGAATACATGGAAATCTAAGAAAATATCACAGCAAATTCCACCAGGCCTGGACATACTAAGTTTTTTCTAATATATGTATTTATCAGCCAATTTGGTATCTACAGAGACACGTACAGAGACAATTTATGCAGTCACGTTATGACTCTATACCATGTTTACTGCCTTGGAGAATTACCAGCTGAGGTAGCAGGCATGTGCAGGAATAAATTCCAGAGAAATCCTGCAACCCAGACAAAGGAATCTCTATTGCTACAGAGTAAATTAGGGTAGACAGCACTTGTCTTGCTTTTAAAGAATCAACTGACACTGGGAACAGCTGAAGTGAAAAGACACTGCAGACACCTGGCAATTGTCCTTTTGCTGGGAGCTGTATTTCTGCCCTTCAAAGTCAGCTACAAACCGCAATTTCAAATATATTGACAGGAATTTGAAAAAGACTCTAAGTACAAATATTAAAAAAGTCACATATCAGTGACTTGGGAATCTGCTTGACTGTCTTTGATGTTGGATGACAGGGAAACTCTCACCTGGACATGGCTGCTGCAAGAATGCCAATACTTGTCTCCTTAGGAGGAAAGGATGAATGTCCTGGCTCTTTTTCCACAGTGAAGTTCAGTGTCATTGAACCCTTTTCTGTGACAGCAATCCTGCTCAATGATAAGTCAATAAATAAACAAATAAATGATTCATGCAACCCCAAACACACACACACAGGCTGCAGATAAAAATAACTACTGTGTGTAGTTTTGGTATCATAAAAAACACCCAAGAGGCAGCAACAACAAATCATTATCACAAAATTTAGATGTCTGGAGGACTGATGTCTTGGCTGCTTCTCCCCAGCACAAAATTTAAATGCTTGCAAGGGCTAAGTGGAACATTCTGCTTCTGTCAGCACAGCTGTGATGGACAGCAAGCAAAGGCTGAAGGTCCTTGGCTTGCACTTTGTGCCACTGCTGCAGCTTTAGCAACAGCACCACTGCCCCACGCCTTGAAAACATACTGTAGTGACATTAGCAAGGTCATTAATCACTAATTAATTATTGAAAATGAATCACTTTCATCAGGAGCACTTGCGTTCTCCTTACAGAGCCACTGGCTTCTTCACTCCTGCAATGATCCCATCCAGTACCGCGCTTCCCTCGTCCAGCACGAAGGAGAGTTTCACTCCTCTGGATTCCAGCAGAGCTGCAATTTTCATTGCTCCCTTCCTACCAGACACCTGGGAGAATCCAGACAGAGCAATTGTTCAGATTAAGGCACCCCATCAGTACTGGAAAACACCCTGCTGCTGGCAGTGCCTGTGCTACAACACCAAGACTGCAGGAAGTCCCCTGGTGAACAGCTCCAGAGCAACCTGCTCACACAAGACTCTCCCTGCAACATTCACTGCAGATTGTTAATGGCCTGGTGGCAGACGGATTTATGTCCACACTGAGGTGTGCTCTCATTCACCAGCCCCTCAGTGTTGCTTGAATTTCTCCTGATTTTTAGACACAATGGTATCTCGCAGCTATAAGCTCTGCAGAACAGCAATTTTAAACATACTCATTTCAACTATTAACAATTCCGTGTCTTTCTATTTTGAAAATGCATAAACAAACCCACCTCCCCTGTCTCTCTGCACCACTAAGTGGAACATTCTCCTGATCATTTGGAATGACCCTATGAATCTTAACCCAGCTTTTCATGTGTACTCCGAAGTGTGACTCCTGCTGCACCTTCCTTGCAGGAAAGAATCTGAATTACCACCCTCCTGTGTTCTTTTCCCTTTCCTCATCACACCAAACCCTTTTGTCAACGTCACTCAAAGCCAAACAATCAATATATAACTCTGCCCTCGTGCCTGACACAGTATCTCCCCACAGAACCAAAAAAAACGGGGAAGACGTTCCAGCTGAACAATGTTGAAGAAATTAAAGCCTTGTTACCTCCGTGAACAATGCAAACAACTTGTTATTGCAGTGAAATGAAAGGAAATACCTCTTCATCGTGTCCAATGCCAACATAGAAAGATCGGCGGGGTCTGTAATTTCTCCTCAGCAGAAATTCCAGAGCTTGCAGAATTCCCTGCAGGAAAAGCAGAACGTGCTGTACCATCCCTGGGTTTTAACGAGGAGAATAAATGCGAAAGAATGCAGCGTGATGGAAGAGAAGTGTGATGCTTTCACAGCCCTTAAGGAGCTGCTCACAGCTGAGCTTTGGTTTCTCTGGCTCCTACTGAGGATATTCCCGCTCCCTGGAAAAAACACTGCAATATTTGTGTCGATAAGCACGGCAAAGTTGTGATTATCCAAGGAATTCACTGCTCCCTGAAACTGCCTGTCCCACATACAGATTGGCTCTGACCTGAGCCACCAAACCCAGTGATTTTAATCAGCAGTGCATTTTGTGCAGGAAGTGCCAAGATGACAAAAAACCCCCAGAAACTTAATCTGAAGAATGAGAAATCAAATCTACCATTTGCTGTAGCAGATATATATATTTATAACAGTATCTTTGCCATATTATCCCATCTCACCTATTTTTTTTCCATTTAAACCACTTAATTTTTCACATCAGAAGAAATAATATCTTTGTTTTGCCACGTTCACTGAAATTGCTCATTTTTTTGGCCCCTTTGTGGAGTTACTTCGGCAGTTCACAGCAGAAGGAAGCACCAAACCAAACTTTCAAGTTTCAAGGGTTTGAAATCAATGACTAAATAACCTGAAACTTTCTAGGAGCGTGGCCTATGTCACAATAAGCAGTCACAGCATCCCTGACATTGGTTTGCTAAATATTTGTTTAAATACTTAATCACCAAAAGGCACAAAGGGCCATTTTCCTTACTAATTTTTCCATCAACCTTTCCCCAATGAGAAATCTTGCCCAGATCAATCTTTTCTGTATTTTATTCCTCCCAAATGTATTTAGTACAACAGCTCTTTGTTCTGCCACAGACTGGATAAAAGATACAGGGTTATTTGTCTATCCTATTAAATAAACACTGTTTATTTTGAAACTCGAGCCTTTTCAAAGGGCCAGGTTTGGCTCTGAATGGCCGTGTGACACCTGGGGAAAAGGAAAAGGTCTATCCCTGATTTCAAACACAGCATTTGACACACAGTCATGGAATGGTTTGGGTTGGAAGGGGCATTAAAGCTCATCCCATGGGCAGGGACACCTTCCACTAGCCCAGATTTCTCCAAGCCCTGTCCAACCTGGCCTTGGACACTTCCAGGAATGGGGCAGCCACAGCTTCTCTGGGCAACCTGGGCCATAAAACTTTAAATATGACATTTAACCAAATACATCTGCATCTGTGAACATGCTCTTCTGATTCTTCTACGAGCTTTAACTCTGCTTTCTTCAGTAATTGTGGTCACTCCACCTCTAGGAAAAGCTGGGAGAACACTGCAGGGCTCAGGAATTTATCACCAATTAATTTTATCTCGCTGAAATGACGTTACCAAGAGGACGTACTATGGCAGAGTTTTTGTTATCCAGCGTTCCTCGTCCATAGATGAAACCTTCGTGCTCTGCAGCTGAGAAAGGAGGGAAATCCCAGCCCTCGGGGGTAGCAGGCACAACATCCATGTGTGCAAGCAGCATATAGGGCAGCAGGGCAGGGGCAGAGCCCTGAACAGTAAAGAGGTGGCTGTATTTCCCTACAATTTCATGCTGGATGAACTTTGAAGAAAATACAGCCGGGAAGACTGTTAGGAAAAAAATTAAAGACACAGGTAAAAGAAAAAGTAACAATAACGTCCCGTGCTATCATTGTACATCCCATAGAGTTGTCATTTATTTAGCCTCAGGGGAGCACTGCAAATGAGACTGATCACAAGAGAGAACAGAAATTCTCACACTTGTACCAATCCACCTCACTTTGTATTTAAAACTTTCCTAAACAAACCAGGAATTCTTGGTTCACCAGTGCTGGAGCAGTTGATGGGACTGCCAATAAAAGGCTGAAGCAGCAGTAGTTATCCTCTTTTTTTTTCTTAAATGGCATTTAACCATCTCAAGGACCAAAAACCACCAGTGCAAGAAGTTGTTTAAACCGTCTCTGTTCAACCTTTGCCCGTGGATATCCCAAAAACACACATGTGCCAGTTCTGACAGGTCTTTCTTCAGGTAAAACAAACTGAAAACCTGTTCCATTATATTCAGGAACCATATATACACTCTTCAGTTTGTTTACCACAATGAAATCAAGCAGCAGAGACTGCTGAGAATGAAAGTTTAGTACCTTTCTGAATGTAACTCCCAAATTCTGCCATGGCCGTTGTATTCAAGTCATCTGGAGACGTGGACACAGTTGGGATTTTAATGGCACCTTCAATGAAACACAAACCAGAAATCACTCAGCGCTGAAACCAAACAATAATTGAATTGCCATCTGAAGAGGGGAAGTATATTTATGTTCCTGAATATTTTCCAGGAGCTTTACACATGATTTCACAGCACAGCACGAGCTGCCACTGTCAGAAAGGACCGATGTGCTTCAGCTGAGCTGTGCACAGGCAGCCACCAGGATTTCCTAACAGTTCAGCCAAGGCATTTCTGTAGATAATCTGACCCCGCTTTTCATCCTGAAGTGTTGAATGATATCGTTAAAAATGCTACTGTCCAGGAGCAGCTGCAATTTGCTTGGGTGATCTGATTCCTCAGAGGCATAAACTACTCTGGCAGCTGAACAAGCACCTTAGTTGGCAGTTCAAGGTTCTTTCTCAACAGTGACTTGTGTTGTGATGGCAAAGAGTGTTATTACACAGACTGCTCTATTAAAATATATAAACAGACAGGTCTTTTGTTGGTTCTTTTAGTCTGCTCTGTCATTTAAACAGGCTCAGACACAGCTGTTCTCCAACATGCAGCCACTGTGCTGCAGAACAGGGGTTTAACTTAGTCCCAGTCCCAGCTGCCTTTCCCAAGAGCATCTGTCAAGTGAGGTTACAGATTCTTTTGAGGTCGTGTGACTCGACAATTAACACAAAAATCTACTGTGACCCTTCATTTTCCCATTAAAAAAGTATGCAAACATGATTTGCTAGGCAATAAATCCTACAAACCAGCAAGGTATGAGATTTACACACCCAAGCCCTACTTGAACAGTGCAGGGCTATCATTTCATGCCAGATTGTGGTTTCCTGCACACTGCCAGCCCTCCTGAGATCTAAAACCCTCCAATCTCCCACGTCACACAGCACAAACAGCAGCAGGAGTCACAGCCAGGCTGCCAGTGGCGAGCAAGGGAGGGAAAAAATCCCGACAGTGACTTATCCAGAGGACAAAGGGATGTCTGGAAAACACCCTCAGAGGTGCCTGGTGCTTTCTGTGTGTACAAGCAGGGAACGGCAAAGGAAATCAACACTGGGCCAGAGTTGGTTCAGGAGATTCACAGGATCACCAAGGTTGGAAAAAACCTCTGAGATCATCGAGTCCAACCTGTGACCAACCCCACCAGAGCACTGAGTGCCACGTCCTGTCCTTCCCTGGACACCTCCAGGGCTGGGGACTCCACAACTTCCCCAGGTAGCCCCTTCCAATGCTTGACACCCCTTTCCATGAAGAAATTCCTCCTGGTGTCCAGCCTGACCCTCCCCTGGCACAGCCCGAGGCCGTTCCCTCTCCTCCTGTCCCTTGTTCCCTGGGAGCAGAGTCCGTCCTGTCAGGGAATTGCAGAGCCAGAAGGTTCCCCCTGAGCCTCCTCTTCTCCAGGCTGAGCCCCCCCAGCTCCCTCAGTTCTCCTGCTGCTCCAGCCCCTTCCCCAGCTCCGTCCCCTTCCCTGGACTCGCTCCAGCCCCTCAATGTCCCTCCTGGACTGAGTGACCAGAACTGGACGCAGCGCTCCAGGTGTGGCCTCACCCGTGCCCAGCACAGGTGACAATCCCTGCCCTGGCCCTGCCGGGAGGCAACACCCGCTCCTTCCCCGGCAAAGCACCCGAGGAGCGGCCGCCTCCACACGGGTCCCACCCTCGCCCTGGGTCCCGCCCTCAGCGGTGGCACCGGCCGTGCCTGGGGGGCGAGGGGGGCACACGCCGTGCGCGGGGCCCCCTCACCTCGCAGCGCCTCCTTCAGCTCCCGCCGCTCGTCGGCGCTGAGGGCGGCGGTGCCGGCGCTGCGCGCCCACAGCCGCGGGACCCCGGCCGGGGGCCGCAGGACGAAGGCGCGGAGCAGGACGGCCGCGGCCACCGCCAGCACCGCCGCGCCCAGCGCCAGCCCGGCCGCCACGGCCGCCCGCCGCCCGCCCGCCATCCCTGCGCGGGCCGCGCTCTCCGCGGATGGGCGTGGCCC
>JAWMRA010000072.1:2686699-2696715 GCA_035584735.1 Pseudotriccus pelzelni | reverse complement strand
CCCGCCGGCGCGCCGGCCACTGGGGCTGCGGGGGCGGGCGGGTTGTGCCCGCCCCCCTCCGCGGGGGCTGCGGGGAGTTGTAGTTTGGGGCGGACATGGCGGGGGTGGTTCCCTCAGCCCGCCCTGGAATCGCTGAGTCACGGGATGGTTTGGGGTTGAAGGGACCTTAAAGCTCAGCTCATTCCACCCCCTGCCACGGGCAGGGACACCTTCCACTAGCTCAGGTGACTCCAAGCCCTGTCCAACCCGGCCTTGGACACTTCCAGGGATGGGGCAGTCACAGCTTCTCTGGGCAACCTGTGGCAGGGCCTCCCCACCCTCCCAGGGAAGAATTCCTTCCCAATATCCAATCTAAACCTCCTCTCTGTTGGTTTGCAGCCATTCCCTCCTGTTCTGTCACTCCAGTTCCTGAAGAACAGTCCCTTCCTGGCTTCCCTGGAGGGGTCAGCCAGGACCAGGCTGAGGAACATCCCAAGGCAGCCTCAGAGTCGTGTCCTGGGTGTGGCAACCCCACTCCTGACAGGCTTTAAATCCAAAAATGTGCCACTTCTTTCCATGATTCCACCAACCAGCACAATGGAACAGTTGTTCTTCCCTTCTTTACAGCTGTCCTGTACTGGATGTGAAGATTTATCCCATCTCCCCATGGCATAAACTGTCCCAGGATGCCAAATACCAGATGGGAACAGCCACGGAAATCCTTCTCTCAAATCAGCAGAAGCAGATGATTGTTCACATATTCTTTATTATCAAAAAAAGAACGAAACCAATATTAAATTAAATAAATTACAAACATTTCTGAGCTGGTTATACATCATGCATTTACCAAGGAAGGCTTCAGAGCCGTCACACATCAACATCACTGTTATTTAAGAGCAATAAAGGGATACTGGAAGGTAAAATTTTACCAGTGTGAATTTGAGCTTCCCTGATTCTCTGCCCAGGCACTTGGAAATTAAGCCTTTGGCCACATTGTGCCTCCAGCAGTGCTGATACTACATTTATTGCCAGAATCAACCCACGGCTACAGAAATGAGGTTTCCTTCTGTGTGGGTCATCAGATTTCAGAGCAGTCACTGCTGCTTTCTCTCTGTCTCCCCTGACATCCCATCCTTTACACTTGTAGGAACCCCACAAACCACAGTCTCTGTTTTCCGCACGCCCTGTTGCTCCGAGGCTTCCCGCGCGTGGCCTGTCGGACCTGGGATCAGCCTCCCTGCCGTGAATCCTCAATGAGGGGCTGGAAATTGGAATTTTCCCCTTTTCACGTGATGCCGCCTCGGAGATACAGAAATATTGATTGGGATTCTTTCTTGTTCCACTGCGCCAGCCTCTTTGTTGCTCTTTTCCAAAGGAGCGCTCAGGCAGTAACAAAAGACCATGAGTAATCACCCTCAAAGATAATTTAAGAGACTTAATCTCTTGATTTTACCTTGTAGAACAAGCTAGACATGGTTCTGGAGAAATCACTTGTGTCTGACATTAAAATAAGGAATAACCATTAGCTAGTGGATTTTTCCTCTTGGAAACTACCCTCCTTTGGTTTTATTATTCTCTCCTGCACCACATAATCAGGAACTGAGGTAGAGAAATGGTGACTTAGTTAATGAGATGTTACATAAAACCAAGCTGGCAGGGTCCTGATGTTGTTTCCTTTACTGGCTGTCTAGCTAAGATGGTTCATGAAGCTCTATTTTCCTTTAAAAATGAGGTATCTGGGAGCTGTAGGAAAACCCCACATTCTGTTCCCAGAAAGCCTTCAGCAATCTGCTGGTGAATCAGCTCAATAATGTCTATGTACTTCAAAACCGCCCATTAAAGCTTGCTCATATTTCTAATACCTTTGAGTAATAAAATAGAAATAACAGTTTAAAATATAATTTACTTTCATTATTAAGGCCCCTCTTCATTTTTTGCATTCGTGGGAAAAAAACAGAGTGCCCAGATTTGCTTCCATTACTGTTCAGGTTTTTTTGGTGACTCCTGCATTTTATCCCAGCGCTGGAAATATTTTGTAGGAAGGTTTGAAATTCAGACAAAAAAATTGGTTTCGTTGCAATTGAAGACCTACAAGTACGTGTCTTTATCTTAATTTTTTATAACCTTATTTTCATAAAAGCCATACTTGAGGTTGAAATGCACTGAAGAAAGAAGGATCCCTTTAACCCCTGGCTTGCATTTAGAATTTTCAGGTTTTGTACTGACACCTTGTCATTACTGTCACATCATCAGCACTGGGTAAGAAGGGAAGGCATCGGGCAAGGAATCCAAAATAGCAGTTTTTACAAGCATCACTCAAATATAAAAGAATGTCTGTCAGGTTTTTAGGAATGATGAAGATCTCCACGGTCTGTCTCCAAGGCAGCAAGGCAGGCGAGTTTGCCTGAGGTAGATAGTCCTGGCAGCATCAGTCTGTGGTGAATTTTAGCGAAAATTATCAAATATAGTAGAGGATTGGAAAGGAAATATCACATGCTCAACAGGAGGTTTCTCTTCTCAACCCACCGGGCAGGCAGGACAACATGCATGCAACAAGGAAACCTTATTTCTGATTATGAGCACATCCTGTTAGCGAATAAAAAACCCCCACATGGCCCAGAAATTAGCCCTTCTGAGAGAGGGCACCAAGGTCTTTGGGGTGTCAGAAATAACAGCACTGGTTTGAGGCACTGGGTTTTGAGGCAGTGGTTTCTGGGACTCCGGGTCGTGGAAGAGGGGCCGCAGGAGAGGCAGAGGTGGTGCTACACAGGCAGGAAGGGAAATTGGGGGGGGGGGCTGCACTTACAGGCCCCCCGAAGGTCAGTGCACGTCGTAGAACGACCTTACCTGGCAAAGCCGCGCTTCGCAAGAGCCGCTTTCAGCCCCGAAAAGGCTTTTAGTATTTGCTTGTATTTCACTTCATCGGGAAGAGAGGGAGGAGGGGAAAAGGAAGGAGCAGGATGCCCAGATTACGTAATCCGATGTGGGCAGAAGGGTTGATTGTGTGAGACAAAGGAGAGCACTTGGCACCGGTGACTAATTGTCCCCTGGGTTAAGGCACCTGCCTTCGAATGAGCTCTCTGCTCCTCTAATCCGTGGGATGGCATTTCCTGAGTTCCTGCTTCCCTAGGTTGCTGTTGCCCGCTGCAGAGTCCACTGCTCTGGACACCCCAGAGCAGGAAGGAGGGAGGAATGTGTCAGTCCAAGAGGTGTGATGGCCTCTCGCTTTGCAGACCTGTTGTATCCCCAGGTCTTCACGAAAGGATTGGAGAGAGGAGTCTGTTGTGGAGGGTTTGCCCACACTCTGATGCTCCCTGTGCTCACAGAGCTGTCTGGGTTTCTGAGTGGAACATGCTGCCGAACATCTCCTAAAGGGCACAGAAGACACTCAGGGTTAGGGCTGGTGACGTGGCACAGACCCACCAACACAGCTCAGCACCGTTCAGTCCCACAGGGAAACACCACCAGAAACCCCAGCCCTTCCCAGCCCTTCTCCACGAGGGAAAGCTGGTGGTGGGAGGTTGCTCTGCCTCCAGCTGTGCATGGATAGCATGGCAAAGGTCAACATACTGGAACAGATCTCCTCCCAAGACCCAAACGTGGGTGCAAGTCAATTTGGCATTAATAAAATCTGTGCTGAAAAACTTGATCAGTGATCCTTTTTTTTTTTTTGGGTGTGAGCTAAACCTGGTTCTGTAAGTTCCCCCCAGTGTGTGGGGACCACAGGCCTGACTGTGAACCTGAGCTGTGTGGCCCAGAATGGATTAAAGGATTCCCTGTGGGGGTAACATAAATGCTCCTCATCCAGGTGCCTGCCAGAGCTCCTCAGGACAGGGATTTAAAATCATTTTTGCAATTCACTTTTCAAAGCGTTGCAGTTACTTGCAGTTTGCCCAGCGATGGCACAGGGGAGCTCCTGTCTAATGAGTCCCAAACATGACTTCTGATTTCCACCTTACACCCATGGCTGCAGTAACCCCTGGCACTAGAGCTCACCTCCTCCAGGTTCTTGAACTCTGCACTGCCTTCATCCACAGACTCGTCACAGATGGAGAGCTCCGTCTGGCTTGGCCTCTGTGCAGGGAAGAATCGAGTCCACAAATTGTCAGGGTCAAAAGGAGTAAAAACAATGACTAACCCAGGCTTAAAACATCACACATGCTCCGATGGAAATGCCCAGGAGAAGGGGCACAGAAGGAATCCTGCTCCGTTTGTTTGTCTCCTGTGACTAAGTTGGCATTTACATATCAGTCTGCCCAGATATGAGATACCTTAACTTGTTCTTGTGAGATAACGTGCTCCCACTGCCCTGATTCCAAGTAAATTACCACACAATAAACCAACCCCTGTTTGGGGAAAGAGCCTGTCTGACGCTGTGCCGTCAGAATGTGCCGCCTTCCTGCCTTGGCCTTTCCTCCTCCCAACCCAGGGAGGGTTCACAGATGCTGAGATCATTCCTGGAGAGGTGAATCTGCTTTGCCTTCATTTCTGAGGGCCAAATTCTGCCTCTGTGTGCAGCTGCCTGTTCCACCCAGCACCAAACTGAGGCCACAGTGCTGGAACAGCTCTTTTGGCTTCTCCAGGATCACCTCTCAGCCAAGGGTTTGTATAAGACATTTACACTTCTGAATTCCCATGGAAATTCAACCAGTAGGTGCTTGGCCTGTACATGGCAACTAGGAGGTGAAATATTTTGTTGGATTTAGACATTTGCCACTACTGAGATAAACAGGAAGCTTTATCAGTTGCAGTAGCAATTTGTTATTCTTCCTTTGTGCTGGTGCAAGCCTGTGAACCTGATAAGTACAATCCTGTGAGCTGGGAAAGCCTGTGGAGCAAATTTACCTCTTCCAAGATGGGGGGGTGGACAACTTCTTTGATATTGGCCAGTGCAAACAAAACAGCATCGTGGATGGTCAGGAAGATGTGATTTCGGTCCAGGCCTCCTTCCTCGAAGACTCCACCTGTGCTGATGTCATTGTACACCTGGGCTGGAGAGAGGAAAGGCACGTGAACGAGGAGGAAGGCAAAGGAGAAGCCTTTGAAGAGGTGTGTGTGTCTTTGAAGGTGTGCAGGTTTGCTGCAGAAATGAGTGTAGGGATCTCTTTTGCTCTGTATTTTTGGAGATGTTTCAGCCGTATCACTTCCCAAACGAAAGGATTGATTTCCCACATAGAGAACAGCGTTTCCTTTCTTCTGTTCTCTTCTTTCCTCTGTTGTGGTTTGGTCCAACAAAAGGCTGACTTCTCACACAGTTTGCATAAAGAATGCAAGAAGTTCTGTCTGTCGGGAGCACAGAAATGGGGGAAGATCACGTGGAAATTTGTTCTTTGTGGATTCTTACCCTGCACGTTTGCCAAGAACACTTTAATCCCAATCTTCTGGTAACTGGAACACAACTAGAAGGGATGAGAAGAGAGAGAAAGGATTAATTAGACTGCTGCTCCAGCTTTTGTTAATACATAAAGTCTTGTATCAGGGCTTTATGTGTTCTGGAGATGCTGAAGGAGAGAAGCACGCAATCCTATTGAGTCAGGCAAACACTTTTGATCAGAGATGCCCAAGGAAGCAGAAGGCACCTGTAGCTTGGCTGTACCTGCAGTACAGAACTAACCTTGCTCAGAGCTTTTGTGCCCATGAGGTCGACAAAACACACGCCGCTCATGTCCAGGATGATGGTGTGAAAGCTGATGTAGGGCGGTGCTGTCAGCACAGGGTCCACATCTGCCCTGGGCACTACACTGAAGGTGCTTCCCTGCAGGGTGGAGGTGCTGCCCAGCTCCCTGGAGCTCTGCACGGGCCCAGCACCGTTGGCAGGGGGATGGAAGGTGACGTAGGAGATGCTGGCACCGTTGGCAGTCGTCTGGTTGTTGTTGGTATCTGTTGGAGAGGTGCTCTCAAAGTCCTTCTGGAGCTCTTGCAAAGACAAGGTCTAGAGCAAAGCAGAAATGCAGAGTCAGGGCATCCACTGTATCCACTGGCAGTGAGGTGTTTTAATCTGGGATGACTCCAACCTGGTCCCAGACTGAGTGTCCCCTGGGGCTGGAGTTCGTTAGATTAATTTGACGTGATTCATCTTCACGTGCCTCAAAACTGCTCAGCACTGCAAACCAAATGGGGCTGGGATGACTGGAAAACGGGCTTCGAAAGGGCACTTTGGAACTGAAATGCTGACACAGGTGCATCTTTAGAGAAGCATGACAAGCCTGGTTTCTACCAAACTGTTCACCATGTTTCCATTCTAGCCATCTCTGTGGCTTTCTCACTCCCAGCCATTCCCAGTTCTCCTGCATCCTAAGGTTTTGGCTGTTGGGAGGAGTGGAGATGTGGGTGGGAAGGAAAGGAGGTGAGAGGCAGTGAATGTGGCCAGGAAGACAACGCAGAAAATCCTGTGTCAAGGGGAGCTGTTTGGTGGGGACTTGGGATCTTATTCATCAACAGGGGAACCTTACCTTGTTCTGCTTCAGTAAGAATTTCGGGAGCTTCGTTGGTGGCTGTGCTGTCCCCTTCTCCTGCCGTTTCAGATACTTCCTCCTGGCCAAGTACACTTTCCCAGGATCCACCCCAGTCTGTTGGAAAGAAAGAGTTTTCTTTGAAAAGGTCTGTTCAGACCCACAGTCAGGGTCTTTCATGGTATTTCCCAGGCACCAGCTGTACACCAGGGTGAGATGATCCTGATGGCAACCAAACATCTTCAGCAGCTCAGGGTACCTGCACATGCAGGGAGAGGCTTGCAGTAGCAGGATGCCCCTGTTTTGGCAGAGCCTGGGAGGAGGATACCTGCCAGGATTCGGGTATAACCTCTCAAATGAGCTCTACAAACAGTCCTGAAGCTCAGGGAGAAGAGGGTGGAAGAGTAAAGGATGGATGTGACCATCTGTCGTGATCATCCATGGCTTAGTTATCTCCATGCAGCAATACAGGGGAGAGCAAGGGCCATTTGGGATTGGCTGCAGGCAGAAATTTGTCAGGCCATCGCTCACCTTGGCTATAACCTTCTCCCGGAATATCTCTGAGTTGGCAAAATACAGAGGTGAGCAATAGGTCACAATTTTGATCCCATTAACTTCGTGTACCTGCAACAGAGACAAGAGCTCAGACCAGGCCTGGCTACCAGTGGCAAACAAAAAACAGCACTTTCCTTGAGGATGCTTTATCTTCACCTCACCTTGTTGTAGGATTTGGGATTCTTGTAGATGTCAGTGGAAGTCACTTGGCCCAGGGCAGAGCCGTTCCGGCTGCAGGAAGGAGGGGAGCAGCGTCAGAGTGAATGTTGCAGGCGAAGAAAACCGCTTTGATCCACATTCCACACCAGGATTTGAAAACTTGCTTTATGAAATGCTTACATTTCATCCCCGCAGGAGATCCCAGACTGGGAAATATTAATAAAATGGGCTTTGATGGATTAAAGATGGCATGGAAACTTCCCGCCGGCCTCCGCGCGTACGCGGGGCTGGCTCTTTGGGTGAGCGGGACTTTCTGCTGGGAGCCGCGCAGGGTGATTTTCGTGCCGAGGTAAACACCCCGAGACTTCCCCTTTGCCTTGGGATGTGCACGGGAGCGGGAATGCAGGCAGTAAATTAGCGCCTGCCATTCCTGTTTGCACATTCCGGGGAGGACACCTGCACTCCCCCGGGGCTCCTGCCGCGCGTTCCTTCGAGACACGGGCCAGAGGTCGGTTATAAAACCCTTCGTTCTGCCCCTGGGAGGTTTTGCTTGTCTCTTGTGGCTACGCTGGTACTCACAACTGGGTATGGAAAACCACGACCAGCACGGAAAATCCCACGCCCACCGCGACTCCGTAGGGAAGGCTCAGGAAGAAAGCGGAGAGGAAGCTCACCAGCCACACCAACTGCAGAGAGAGAAGGGCACGGCAGGTCACTTCACTCTGCCAGGGACGGATGGAAAACGGCCCTGTGCTGATAT
The DNA here is from genome assembly GCA_035584735.1 of Pseudotriccus pelzelni. Taxonomy (NCBI): domain Eukaryota; kingdom Metazoa; phylum Chordata; class Aves; order Passeriformes; family Tyrannidae; genus Pseudotriccus; species Pseudotriccus pelzelni. The sequence goes on along the minus strand of JAWMRA010000072.1, from coordinate 2,688,810 downwards.
CCTGGACCCCCAAAACCATGTGAGATCGACAGGCCAAGACCTGAATTCTCCAGAACCCGAATTCTCCCGGTTTTTTTTTGGCGTGTTTTCGTGCGGAACATCCTTGCTGGGAGGTTTGCCAGGAGCCCCAGTTTCTCAGGCGTAAAAGCAGCCAGCGCGTTTCTTCACGGCTGCACGAGCACGCCGCTCGTTCCGTCCAAAAAAGTATCAGCCTGGCTAGCCCAGGAAAGGCTCCTGCAGATCACACCATCTGCTCTCAGCCCCAAGAAGCTCCTGCTGGCAGTCAGAGCATTTCAGAAGGAATCAGCATCTCCACGAAAACCTCCTGAGCACCTGCTATAAATGGCCCGACCACAGAGCAGGTTTGATGGCCCAGTATGACAGAGCACCCCAAAAGCTGCTTCACCTCCAGCTCAGAGCTCTGACATTTGTCATTTTTATATGTTAGCGCATGAGCAGCTCCCTCCACATGAAATTAGCCCTGCCCCAGCTCATAAACTTGCCCTCTGAGAATCATTATCAGGTTATTTTAATCCCATCCTCGAGACCAATAAAACCTAACTTTGACCTTGGACAAGCCAGAGTAACTGATGACTTCAGCCTCCTAATTTATATGGATTGTGTATGTAAATGGCAGGGAAAAGCTTCCCACCATCCAGGCTTCGTGCTGGGCTCTGTCTGTGGAGTTGGTTGTCCCGAAACACAACCAGCCTCAGGGTGATGAACACCAGTGGTCTGACAACACCCAGAATCAGTGTTCCCCATTTTGGGACAGGACACTGAACCTAGTTCAAATTCCAAGGAGATTAAGGTCAGGGGAATCCCATTCACTCCATTGGCATCTGCCTGGTCCCTGCGCTCCGTGCACCTCCACTCAGTCCACCATCCCCTCAGGGCTCAGCCCAGGCTTTGGGCTGGGGTCTCTAAGCCCATGGGGTCGGTCTGTGCTCCCCTGTGTGAGCTCTGGTAAAGGGCAGTAACTTCACTGCCCTCACATGAACTGCCAGAGCCGACAGACCTTCCATCCCACCCAGCAGCATCAGCACAACCCGCTCAGAGATGTGCTCAAATTGCCAACCCATCCCTTCTCCAGCACCTGTTTGAACAGTATTTTGGGAAAGCTCTTAAAGACTCGGGTCAGCCCCTCTGGACTCCTGATTCCCCCGATAAGGTGGTTTGTCGGGACCTGACAGGATATTGGCTCAGTGTCCACACACACCACTCAGCCGTGGGAGTCCTGTTCAAACACTGTCTTTTTATGTCAGACATTTCCAAATTCCGTTCTCACTCCCCCGCACCCCCTGCCTGGGTTTATACATCAACCAGTGCCTGGAGTCCTTATCACTGTGAAGGGCTCTCCTCACCCTGGAGGGCTATTGTGTGAGTTTTTAAGTCATGACTCCCAGATATTGAGCAGGGCCGGTTTGGCTAGTTCTGGGCAAACAGGCTCCCGCACTTGATTGGCATTTAAACACAGCAGGTAATAGTTCAGGCCTCTCTGATATGTGCTCTGAGCACCGGGGTGCTCAGCTGGGCAGGACAGGCTCCAGGACCTCGTTGGTGAGGGGCTGGAAGTGCCATCACACCAAGAGAGCAAAACCCACCTCCTGCAAGGGATTCATACCCTTAAATGCCCCCTCCCCAAAACCTGCTGGTCCTGCCCGGGCCCCGCACAGCCCTGAGCTGGGCTGCCAGCTGAGGCAAGTGATGCCTCCCACCACCCCAGGCACTCACACAGTCCAGCTTGCTCTTCTTCCACAGGTAGAAGGGATCAGCCAGCTGCTTGAGGGAGTTTTTCAGGTTCACTGCAATGAGGGCTCCCAGGACAGACTGTGGAGGAGAGGGGATGGTGTCAGCCAGGATGTGGATGTGCCACGTTTGGCACCAGATGCTTCCTGCAGCATCTGCCTTCCTTGGTCTGGATCCCACAAGGAAATGGGGAAGGGTGATGCTCACAAAGATCTTGCCTGAATCTAAGTCCAGTATTTTAGACTGTTCTCTGACTATAATTTAAACTGTTGTTTAGACTTATATTTGCCCAGAGAAGCTGTGGCTGCCCCATCCCTGGAAGTGTCCAAGGCCAGGTTGGACAGGGCTTGGAGCAACCTGGG
>JAWMRA010000072.1:2646061-2686599 GCA_035584735.1 Pseudotriccus pelzelni | reverse complement strand
TTCCCAGAGAAGCTGTGGCTGCCCCATCCCTGGAAGTGTCCAAGGCCAGGTTGGACAGGGCTTGGAGCAACCTGGGCTCGTGGAAGGTGTCCCTGCCCATGGCAGGGGTTGGAATGAGATGAGCTTTAGGGTCCCTTCCAACCCCCTCCATTCTATGATTCTGTGGTTCTTGCTTCCAGAGACTCAGTGCAGACAGGTCTCCAGGCCAGGAACAAACCCCCTGCCATGCAGCAGTTTGATTCAGGGATTTGTTTGGAGCCAGACTGCGCCTTCTCTTGGGTGTGTAGAGCCGGTGTCGCAACGGCCGTGCCGCTTGCACAGATGTTTGTGTTACCTTTGGAAGAGGTTCCAGGTAGATTCCCAGAGACAACATGGTCACCATAACCACCAAGGCCACGAAGAAGCTGGCCACCTGCAGAGAGGAAAGAAATCACTTCAGCAAACAGCGGGGTCTTCCTAAACTCCCCAGGGGTCTCTCTCCTCCTGCTCCTGCAGCCAAGGGCAAAACTGGTCACTGCAGTATTTTATGTGAGCAGATGATTGCCTCTGAAAATAGGCAGGATTTTGCAGACATCACAGATAACCCCAAACTTCCCTCACTGGTGGCTCTGAGAGCCAGACTGGGAATGCAGATTGACAGCTCTACATCTGTGACCAAATCCAAAGAACCGCCCAGGGAACAAAACGGGGTTGGAGAGGGAGTAAATTCTCCTTTAACAACAACAACGACGTGAAGCACTCGAATGTGAAGCTTCTCCAGACCTGCAGAGCCACGTCAGGCTGGCAGCAGTTGGCAGCTCAAGGGTTTGTGCTCAAGGAGGGTCACGTAGGGAAGAGAGGAGGAGGAGGAGGTACTAACTTGGGATTTCGCTCCTGCCCCATCCACGGCGAGAGTGACAGAGAGGGCACAGCAGATCACGTGGATTTTGAAGAAGGATCCAAAGAAGTTGCTGCAGCCCAGGGCCAGCATTTCCTGCGGACATGTGGAATATGGTCATCACAAAGAACAGCTGCCCGTCCTGCCAAAACGTGTGAGCAGCCAGACAGGGGAGCAGGTGCCTGAGTCTGGGGTCTGTGTGGCCAGGGAAGGGCCCTGGGTTCCCAGCAGTGTGTCCCAGACCCTTTCCTTTCAGCAAGAGCTGGGATGGGTTCTGGTATAGCAGGGAAACCTGGAAGCACAATTCCACATAAACACGTTGTCATCTGTTGACACACTGAGGGCAGGGCTCCATGTGGTATGTGTGGCTGTTGTTGAAAGCTGCCACTGTGCCAGTGATGACAAAAGAGGATTATTTAATGTCCTGCCTCCCACAGTATCTGGGTGACACACCAGGAATCCAGGTCTTTCTCTGCTCACTGAGAAATACATCGCTGTGCTTCAACAACCTGCCAAGAGGCCGTCTGTGCCAGCTGAACCCTGGGGTCTGGAGGGAGAGCAAGGCGGCAGAGCTCAGCCTAAGGCTCCCTCCCCTTGTCCAGGCTCTCTGGAGATGTGTCTGCCGTGTCCTTTCGCCCTCCACATGGCCCTGTGCCACCTGAGCCTGCCAGCGTGGGGGGAGCTGCACGTCCGTCTGGAGCCCAGCACGTTCGAGCGCTTTTCCCGTTCACGCCGTGAGGTTTCCCCTTCACGCCTGACAGCAAGAGCAGCAGTCCCTGGCTGCACCTTCCAACCCGAGCGTTACCTGGTTGGGGTCCACGTCGTAGCCGTGCTTGGCTGCCAGAGTCCTGCCCATGGCCAGGTTGATCACGTAGCCCACGATGGCCAGCGAGAAGGCGGTGCCCACCATGTCCTTCCACTTGCTCACCAGGGGCAGGGTGGGCTCTGGGAACCTGCGCTCAGAGCAGAGTTGTGTGAGTGTCTGTGGGGGCCAGCGAGGTGGGTGAGGAGCTGGAGTGCTCGGGGATGGCATAATCCATGTCTGCACTGTGAATGGTGGGGGTTGTGTAACAGTGCTCCGCCTGACAGTCCTGGAAGGGGACTGTCATACAGCAGGGAAGAGTGAGGTGTTCCTCCAGGAGGAGGAGGAGGAGAAGGAAGGAAAATTGTCTGGAAGGCGAGTCAGAGCTGCACAGGCGCTTACCCCATGCTGATCTTCCCCACGATTGGCATGCCGTACTTCTCGGGCATGTCGAAGCTGCCAGAGATTGCAGTTGCAACTATTACCTGAAAGGCAATGAAGAGAATAAAGGGAGTGAGCAGGAAGAGCTGAGCTGGCTCAGACACTAATCTTGCTGTGCTCCCGGGGCTGGCAGAATAAAATCAACACCAAATTTGGGCTAGGAGAGGAGAGAACAGTCCCAGCAGGAGTTGTGTTCCCCATCCTCAGCATCCCCAGGATGCAGGTACAGCCTAACAGGGATGAGCTGGGAGTCAGAGGTGCCCTCCGTGAGGATGGCCCAATTCCTGAGCCCAAGCCATGTGTGGGTCACGTCATATTCACTGTGTAGATGCTCTGCATGGTGGGTCTGCTGTGAGCAGCAGTGTCCCAGGGCTGGGAGGGGAGGGTCCGAGTGACAGCCTGGGTATCACTTACGATGATGATCTCCATGGGGATGGGCATCCGGATCTTCTTCATGTACTTCAGGTTGAGCTCCTTGACAATGATCAGGAGCACAGCGCTGACCAAGGCATAGACCAGGGAGGCCAGGTTGGTTTGGGGCAGACCTTTACAAATATCAATGAATGTCTAAAGGGGAGAGAAGAGGAGAAGGTGTCACGGGGGACCAGAGACCCTGCGCAACATGGGCAGCACAACGGAGAGCACTTGTTACCATCATCACTGCAAACACCCTGAGATGGGATGAGAGAAGTGCTGGAAACTTCTCTGAGGGATCAGCCACCAGCCCTGGGCCTGTGCTGGTGGGTAAATGCAGTTCTGCCTGCATCAGTGGAGGATGCACCCATGGAAGACACAGGAAGTCCAGGGAAGGGGCAAACCTGCTCTAAGGAAGTTTCTTTTGCGGACAGTTGTGAGTGTAAAGCAACACAGTTCACATTCTCCCCAAATCCCAGTCCCATTTAATGATTTCCTGTTGGAAACTCGCGGACAGGGGCTCAGATAATGCCCTACAGGGCAGCAGCAGCAGGGCTGATGGATGTACTCCCCTTCCCTCCACCCTTCCCTTCTCTCCAAGCCCCCCTTTCCCTCGGGGGGGGGTGTCAGGGATGCCTGAGGTGTGGTGGAAGGTGTCTGCCCAGAGCACCCACTTACATAGACGATAGCTAAGGGCCCGGTGTAAGACGGGACTGTCAAGCCGAAGACGTACTTGAGCACGGAGATGAGGATCTGCAGCCCCGCCGCCGTCATGAAGCCCCTGATGAAGGACTCGGAGAGGTAGATGGCCACAAAGCCGAACTGCACGAATCCCAGGCACAGCTAGAGGGTGGGAGAGACGAGGTGCTGTCAGAACTGTGGCAGCCCCCGATGACGACGGGGCGTCCCACTGAGAAGTGGGGCCTCTCCCAGCATCTGCCCCTGCTATCCCTGCTCCAGGGAGGGCTTAGCCCACTCCCCGTGGGTCAGAGGGCTCAGCAGAGGTGGTGCAGCAAGTCCTTTACCTGTATGATGGCTGTCAGGCAGGCTAAGGTGGCAGAGATCTGCAGCCTGGCCGCCTCCAGGGCCGTGGTGTTCACACTGGTCTCGTTGGTGGTGTGGTTGAAGTACTGGAAGTCCGACTCTGGAGCCAACTCATTGCAGATGTTGCCAACAATAATGCTGACGACAGCAAAGGTACCTGCAGCACAACAGAGTGAGGTCAGGAGCTCTCTCTAGAGCGCATCCTGTCCTGGAAGGCACTGGGGCAGGTTGGGCTGTGCAGACCGAGTCACCCAGCCCGTCACGGTTCAATGGGGTCAGATCCTGCTGTGCAGCCAGAATCAGGGATCCCACAAACCCCTGACAGAGCAAACATCCCCATTCTGGGACACACTGAGTATTCCCAGCCAGCATTTAATTGTTTTGTGCAGACAGCTGCTCTGCAGACTCTTACCTGGGACCATCTGATGGATTCCCCCAAGGAAGAGGTATGTTACCAAGGGGAAGAAGGAGGAGTAGAGCCCATTGACGGGGGGCAGATTGGCCAGGAGAGCAAAGGCCATGCCTGGAAAACACAAGGGAAATGGGCACTGCAAAGAAATATAGGAACAACCAGGTTGGAGGCAGAGCTTGGGTTCAAAAATGTCAGCAGTAAAGGCAGGTAACCCCCCCAAACTGGGCATCAGCACCACCTGCAGATCCTGAACTGGCAAACTGTTATTCCCTTTTGGAGGCCCAGACAGCCATCACGTCTCACCTTGTGGCACTTGAATCGTCCCCGCGCTGAGCCCACCGAGGACATCAGGCAAAATATAGTCCTTGATTTTATACTTGGGAAGCCACACCAGTATCGGGAACAGGCGGAAGAGGGCGAGCTTGAATCTGGAGGCTGAACATCTGAAGGAGATATAAAAAATAAAAGCAAATAAGTAAAGAAGGGAGGGAGCAAGAGAGCTGGGGAGTGAGCAAGGAAGCATCTTCCCAGGAGGGTCTCACACTTTCTACCTCACCAAATTCTGAGCCCAGAGTTTGGGGCACTTCCCTTCCCTACAAGGGCAAGATTCTTGTGGTTAATTAGCTGTACACACAGTGGAGGGTTATTATGGGGACCTTCTTCATGTAGTGAGAGGTTCCCAATGCTGCCACAGCTGGAACCTGCAAAGAATGAAGGATTTAGCTCCCCAGTATCCTGCACCCCTTCAGACAGGGGATAGGTGGGGAGGAAACACAGCGCAGAGATTCATGGGACAGTTGCACAGAGCCAAAGATGAACTTTTTCAGGTGCTTGGTCACAAAAAACCCCTCCAAGCGTGTCTGAAAAAAGAAGATTGCTTCTGGATTGACATGTGCAACATCTCACATTTCTGCTTGCTAATTTGCATGTTCTCTCTCTCCTGTGTGACTGCCTTTCTTTTTTCCAAGGAAGGGAGATAGATTTCCAAGCAACGTATCAGCATCAAGTTATTCATCTTTATTTGCATGATTATAAATCTTTAAGTTGGTGTTGGTTTTGATCAGGAAGCTGATAAAAGGAAATTGCAGCTGAAAAGCTTAAAAAAAATAATCCACACACCAATACCCACATCACCAATTGTGCTTTTTTCTCTATTCAAAAAAAACACCTCAGGAAACAGAACCCCAAATCCCAAATGCACTTAGTGCAAACTGTTCTGCTGATTTGCCTTCCAACCCAACAGTGAAAAGAGCCACCAGTTCCACTTGCTTCAGTGCAATTTGCATTTCTCCCATGCCTTCCATCCATCAAAAACCCTGGAGACCATGGAGAAGGCTTCCCAGGACAAAAATGGGACTTGCATCCCCAGATCTGACTTATACCCCAGCTCCAGACTAAACCTACACATACCCCAGCTGTAGCTTTCTGTGTTACCTGAAAAGGCTTCTCAGCTTTTCCCCAAGGGGGTAAGTCCTGGTTTTCTTCTCGAACTCCTCGTCGAAGAGGCTGACAGAGTACGCGGGGCGTTCCACGACATAGCGAGGCCTGGCGTGGCTCATCTCTGGGTCATTGAAATTTTTCCCAGAAAAAGAAAAAAAAAGGAGAAAAAAAAGCCAAACCAAGAATGTGAGTGGAGCTGGCCCCACCTGCAGTATAACAGACCGGACACCTCCAGCGTCTGGGAGCCCTCCCCGAGCTCCTCCACCCTAAATAGTTTCCCCGTGGCGCAGAGGCAGGTCCTGGGAGTGGCTTCTCCCAGCTCCAGGGGCTGCTGCTCCTGCACAGGGAGCTTTACCAGCTCCTGGGAGGTGATGCTAATGGGTGATGCCGTGCAAAGAGGACAGAGCCATCCTGGATTGCCTGGCACAGGGAGGTTTAGCAGCTCTTTGGGAGTTGGTGTTAATGAGTGATGCCGTGCAAAAGGGATCCGGCCAGTCCTGGATTGCCTGGCAGTCGAGAGCAGGGATGTTAATCTTGGCTCTGCCAGCGCCTGCCTTTTTGCCTGGGGCAAGTCACTTGACCTTTCTCGTGCCTCAGTTTCACCATCGGTGGGGTTGGCAAGACCTTGCAAGGCTGGGCAGCCCTGGCACGGCTTGCAGTGGGAGATACTGGCACCACAATCAAAGGCTGCTTCCATCCCGGGTGTTCCTGCCACGCACTGCCCAGTCCTATCGGCATTCCACAGCCTTCCCAATCCTCTCCTGCCGTGAGAGGCTGCGGATGAGTCCTTGGTTTACTCTAGGAAGTGATGTGCAGAGAGATAACTGTTGCTAATTCATTTCAGTGATGAAGATGCTGAAACATCTAGGCAGACTAGTCCTGCCCCTTATCTGGGTCTCACCAGAGAGATGATGAACTCGAGAGGTCCCTTATTTTACCATTACCAGCCATGCCTGGGAAGAGGAGAGAATCATCCCGAACTGCCCAGGCTGGGAGGGGAGGGAGGAAGTGGTCAGATATAAAACAAGGATCTTGGTAATTATTTGTGGTTTGGCGTGTATCTAAGTGGGTCATTGCCCAACACAGGAGGAGAAGAGGGGGTGGAAAAAAGCTGGTGATTCAGGCGGGAGAATGTATCAAGGAACAACATCCAGGTTGCTGAGAGCTTAAGGAGTGATCTGAATGTACCAGAACCTCCTCCCCCTTGCACTGCTGAACTCAGTGCACGCCTTGACACAGAGTTCCGGGGAACCAGGATGAGCAAAGTGTCCATCTGTGGGACTGATGCCAGTCCTTGCTGATGAGCAGCTGCCTCAGAGCTGGGAGACATGAGCACTATGTAGCTGAGTGGCCCAGCAGACACGGGCAGGGAGGAAAGTGTGATGCAGGCAGCCGAAACTTTGGGGAGGATTTAGGTCAACAGAATCATTATGCAAATGGGAGGTAATGGGTTTAGAAAGGGAGGTCATCAACCCCACTCCTTTAGACATCACAGGGGCAATCAAGTGCACTTTGCTGTAAAACAGCTCCAGCAAGGGGGTGTTTCTGATTCCAGGCCCTGATCTTCACCCACGGGACTCAGGAGGGATCCCAGCCTATGGCTCTGGAGGAACAGCTCCGGGAAAGAGGCAGCACATCCCTCTTCCTGCAGCAGTGCCTGATCCAGTGCCCTCTGCAGGCATGCTCACACTGGCATCCCTGCTGCTCCTTCTCACCTAGGGATACCTTTCTAAGAGCCATGACGAGCTTTACCTTTGGAGGATTGGTGCAGGCTGAGTCTGAGCAGTGTCCTGGGCTCTTCCCAGCCCCTGCACTCATGCCAAAAGCCTCTCTGATAAACAGTCATTCAGCTTTCCCACATCAGTCTGCCTGTCTTGTCCCTGCCTCCCGATCCCGTGGCTGAGCAGGTTCCCAGCCTGTCTCCCGGCCCCACAGCTCTGCTCTGAATTTCCAGTTCTCCCTCGTGAATGTTTTGTAGTCCAGGTCCAGACTCAGCAACAGCTTCTCAGGGGTGATAAGCCCCGCTGAGGTTCTGGTGCAAGAAGTCTCCCTGAGCTGTATTTCCCAGCTCCATCCCTTGCTGAACAGCCATCAGGCAGCCCCAACCAGCCAATTAGATCCCAGCTCTTTAATGAATTTCCCCTGCTGGGAGAAAGTGCTGGCAATCAGGAAAAATAATAAACAAAGCACGTATAGAGGGAAAAATATCCCCATGATTAAATTCCATCTTAAACAAACAGGCTAATGATGTCAGCGTCTCGGACAAAGTCAAGTTCTTGACTTGGCTTATCACTGGCCTTGCCCTAGATCAAACAGCAGGTTAAACCTCTGAGATTTTGGAATTAAGGAGAACGAGCTGTGTGACTGCTCCTTGAACAAAAGGCAAAGCCAGCTGTCCTGGTGTCGCTGGGAGAAGACCACAGCAAGCTGCAGAGCTGGTTTAAATCCTGCAGCTGGGGCAGGACCCCGGAGCAGTGCAGTGAGTGTGGAGGGGAAAGCTGAGTGCCAGGGACCAGGTTTTAAAGGTTTCTGTTCCACTGTGGGCATCTAAATAAAAGGGCAAGGTCAGGGGGAAAAGCTCCAAGTGCAGGGCCCATGCCACAAGCTTTTCAGGAAGCCCATTCCTGCAGCGTGTTGGCTGCAGTGGGTGATGCTCAGAAACGTGAAGTCTGACCTCACTAAGTCTACTGAGACCTTGTGACAGGCTGAGTACATAAATGTGATGTGATACTTGGAGCAAACAACAAACGAAACCAGAACTGCTTCACTCCGACAATGTGATGTGGGTGAATAACTTTGTCCCAGCAGGTCATGAGCCAAGTGCCCCATAAGTCCATCCCTGGCCAATCCAAGCCCTGCCGGTCCCAAACCAGCCACGGATATTTTTTTCCCAGATTTCGTCTTGCAAACACGCTTACTAAGCTCTTATCTCCTGTGCCTGTGCTGGTGATAGCTGTGTTTGGGAAGAGGAAAGTCACATTGAGGTTCCTGGCTGCTGTAGATAGGAGCCATTGGTGCAAAGCCACTTTTCTGTCCTGACGTAGGCACAGAACAGGGACTCCAGTCCGAGGAGTGAGTCAGGATTTGGTGGGAAAGCCACCTGATCACTGCCTTATGTGTGATATAAGGGTCCAAACTGACCCCAGTGCAAGAGATGGGATTTGGGGAATGCCTTTGCTACATTTTAGGGAGAAAAAAAATAAATCAAAGCTCTGTAAGTAATGTTTCCTCCTTTGCCCGTCCCCTCTCCATCCCCCTTCTCCTTGCACAAGGCGAGGCACACCCAGCCCTCTGTGCTGACTGCTGGGGCTCAGAGGTCTGCTCTCTTCCAAATCCAGGGTGAATCTTCATCCAAAACACCTCCCTCCCAGCTCCATTGCCCAAGAAAGGGTCGTAAAAACAACTCTCCCCTACCCCAGGAGACAAGGTGTGCGGGGAGAAGGCAAGCACAGGTGCAAGGGTTTGGTTGCAACACCGGGGCAAGGTCTTGACTCCTGTTTCCCTGAATCAGTGCCTTCAGCACTGTGTCCACCGCAGTTCCCACCCTCCCACTGGCAGCTCCCGTGCAGGTGCCACGGGAGCCCTGGGGCAACACAGGGAAAGGGCCCATGTCTCAGAGGTCAGGAGAGGAAGGCATGGCCTCCTGCCCTGAAATCTGCGTGGCATGGGGATGGACAGGGCTCTGTGGCGCCAGATGCTGCAGTGCCAGAAGTTGCAGCGGCAGATATTTCAGCGTTAGATTCTGCAGTTCTGGATGCTGCGGTGCCAGGTGCTCCCCTCACCCTCCTGCCACACACCTCTTGTGTCCAGCTGGGTTTGCAAAGCACCCAGGCAGCAGGACAAGGAGGTTTCTGCTGGCAGTCAGTCACCCAGTTCAGGTGTTTCAGAAAGATGTTGTATAATTCACCTCCGCAATCGGATGCCAATCAGCCCGCAGGATCCACCCCTGCACTCCCAGGTTGTTCACTCCCTCCGACCTCCTGGCATCAGGAACATGCCAGGACTGAGTCCAGCTGATGGACCACTCCAGGAACTCATCACCAAGGGACCCCTGGCAGGCTCATCCAGGTTAAAGTCTTCACCGGGGCCACTTTGATTCATTTGGTTTTGTTTTACCTTTGTCTCTGGGTGGCCGCAGCCTTCATCTACAAATGAACTGATTCAGGAAGAAAGCACCTCGAAGTGGTAGAGCCCCACATTTCTGGCACAGGGATATTGGTAAAAACACCTTTTCTGGCAATCTGGGGAGGGGGAAGAGGCAGAAGCAGGGAAGCAGTGGTTGTATTCAGGGGGCTGATGCCACGCACTGGGCACACACATTTATCCCCGGGCTTTAACCTTTTCTTAACCTTTGACTGTTGGAAACAGAAAAGGCTGATGCTAGGAGAGCATATAAATCAGTTATGAAAAATATCCTACCCCCAAAACAGTTTTAAGCCTCAGAAAAGGCACAATGCCAGAATCCATAAAGTTCAGTCAAAACTTAACTGTTTCAGTCAATTTTCCACAAGGAACCGTCACGATGGCTGATGGAATAGAAGCCAGAGGGAGAGGGAGAGGGTGAAGGAGGGAGAGGGGTGCCAGGAGGTGCTAATGGGCCCTGACACACCTTGGGGAGGGCTGGGAGGAGACATCCCTGCTTCCCTCCAGCTCCCACCTCCCATCCCGCTGCACCCCAGGCCGTAATGTCCCCCTTGGGATCTGCCGTCCCTGTTCCTCCCGCTCCTGCGTTTTCGCCACGGAGCAGCCAGGCGTTAAATCACTGTTCTCCTTCTGTTTAGATTAAATATTTGGAGTGTTAAATAGGTGATTTCCATAAGGCAGATGGCCCTGTTCTTGTTGTGAGTGACCCAGCCCAAGCGCAGGCACCGGGCAGGAGCTGTGCTCTTGTGCTGCCGGCGCTGGGCCGGTGCCAATGTTTGATGTACCACTTCACACGAGTTTCTAACCAAACTAGCTCTGTGCTTGGTAACCAGAATAATAAAATCTGCAGGCATCTGCCAGCTACTGAAGGTGAAGCCAAAGTGTTTGGCTCAAAGGGTGTTTATTGAGGAAAAATGTTTGTATCCAGCAGCTCAGCTTCTGCGCTTGGTAACGCCGTGGTGAGGGAGCAAACACTGTGGATATGCGGGGTCTGTCCTGTGCTGGCACCGGGGTGACAGGGCCCAGATTGGGCCTGCTTTTTTGTGATTTGTTTAATTAACCCTCTTGTTCCCAACCCCACCCCAACTCTCTGTGCCTTCCGTGGCTGCATCCAGCGCCGTAGCTTTCCGAGGAGGGGCTGGGTGGGGGCGAGGCTGCGGGCGCATGGCCCGGGGTGCTGCAGTTTGGGATGTCAGTACACCCCGTCACAGTCCTCCCAAAGCCACCAGCTTCCCTGCCCTGCCATCCCCCCGGGGTGTCACCTTGCTGAGCGGGGCAGAGCAGTGCTGGGATCAGGCTGCCTTTTTTTTCCTTGGCAGGCAGAGGAGAAGTGCCTGATCCCAGCAGCATCCCAGCCTGTCCCCTGGGAAGTGGAGTGCCCATCCTTCCCATCCTCTTCCCGATCCCAGAGCGTACAGAGCAGTTGGAACGGGGAGAGGAGGTTAGAAAGGGCATTTAAAAGGAGAAGTGAGGCTTTGTTGTCCCTCACTGCCGCAGTCTCTGCTCTCCACATGCCTCTGACACAGACCTTGCCCTCTGCCTTTGAAGAGCAGGTGGGCAATGCAAATCCAAAGGAATTAAAAAGTTTGCAGCATTCTTGCAGTGCCTGCAAACACTGATCCGGGATGCCTGCTGAGACCTCACTCCTGAACGTGCTCCCACACCTGTGGGTTCACTCTCGGAGAAGGAAAAACACCTCTGGGGTCATCCCTTCTATCCTGTCCCAGAGACAGAGGATGGGACAGCATTTCTCTACTGGGATAATGGGACCTGGGGCAGAAATCCTGGGTGACCAACAACAAATGTCACTCCAAGGGCTTATCTTCAAGGAAAAAAAGGACAGGTCTTCAGCTCCAGGTTTCAGCCTGCTTACAAATAAGGTGTGGACAAATTTTATCAGGGCAGAGCAGAAAGCATCCCAGTTGCGTGAATTTCCACGGTGGAGCAATCTTGAGGGTATATTTCCTCTTGCTTATATATGAAAGATCCTTCCAAACTGGACGTAAATATCCCGTGAGATGGCTCTGAGAGGAGCTGGAGACCCTGCACCCAGTCTGACACGTCTCAGTGTGGGAACACTTCTCATTTCCAGCATTAAAATTCCCTCCTAACCTGTGCCCACAGCCAGGCCTCCATGCTCCAGCATCCCCTCTGCAGGCAAGACTCCTTTCCTAGTTTAGATTCCTGTGCACAACAAGTGCTCCTCAACCGCTGCCTGCAGGCTCTGGGCTCCACATCCCTTCCCACTATGCCTGGATGTGCAACATCTGTTTTGGGCTCCCACACCCTTAGGGCAGGGACCACTTTACATATCCCTTGCACAGACAGTTCTGGTCGTAACAAGGATCCAAAAAACCGAGGGTCTCTCATCAGTGTTGCCTCTCCTACACCAGGCAAATCCCTCCACAGATCTCAGCAGGAACCAGACAGGATAAGATGGCAGGATTTATTCTAGCAATAATTAATTCGCATATTTGGCTCTTCCAGCCTCTCCCCATAAATCAAGCTGTTGGATCACTGGCGTTGCTAATTCCTGAGTAAATCTGCCCGCTGTAAATCCCCTTTGCGGGAAAGGAGGGAGGAAAAGAGAAGGGGGGGGGGGGGGGAAGAAGAAAAAAGAAGTACCAGAGTTCTCCAAATACTGTAATTCACACCCAGTGGCTGTGCAAGCCGGAGTGTAAATCCCCCACGCCCACCCAGACAAAGAGCCCGATTGTTGGAGGGGGTTACCTGCGCCTCGGCGGGCGATCCTGCGAGGGGAGCTGCAGATGTGGCAGGAGAGGTGCTCCCAAGGAGGTGTGCAGAGGTCTGTGCTCAAAGAGGCCAGTGAGTCATTTATAAATCACCTCAGTCAAGGGGACCGAGGGCTGTGCTCGGCGCCTGATTGGCTTGAGGAGGTAATTGCAAGCTTGTACACCCGGGCTAAGCCCAGGAGATAGCCAGGGGAGATAAGGGGAGATCTGAAGAGGCAGAAGAGCTTTTTTGGATGCCCCCCCTCACCCCACCCTTCCCTGCTCTGGCCTGGGCTGTTTGATCACCTTTGCAGGTCCCTCAGTGCTCTGGGTGACAATAGCCCATATTCACTGTCACCCCGGGCCCCTCCCTCACCTGCCATGGACCCGGGGCCAGCAGAAGATGCTTTTGTTGGCCCTGGTGGGCAGCGTCTCCCTGTCCTTTGAGCCCTGGCCGACTCTCCGCCTCCGGGACGGACAATGGCGCGCTTTGTGCCAGCGCCAGACCCCGCTGCTCGGGCTTTGAAGACGGGATTGGCAGGGGAAAGCAGTGTCTTTCTTATTTCCAGGTTCAAAGGGATGAGAGGAGTGGGAAAGGGAAGCAAAGCCCCTGCTGCCTGCCCAGAAGAGAGGTCACACAGGCTGCGTTCCCTGCGAGGGGCAGAGCTGGGAGCCCTCCGTGGCTCAGGGATGTGCCGGTGAGGATCAGGCTGGCCTATCTGTCATCAGCCTCACAGGCACCATCCCCAGGCAGCAGCCACACCTCGCCACGTGCTCCTCTGCAGCAGGGTTTGACAAGTTCTTCAGGTGCCCCTGGCAGTGGACAGGGATGCAGAGGGGAGGTGCCGGGATGGGCTGGCCGGGAGCTGCAGGCTGGGAGCCACCCCCTGAGGTCCTGGTTGATCTCCTGGCTTGGGAAGGTGCAGGTGTCTCAGGAGAGGCAGCATTTCAGACTGCAGAAGGCACTCCTGTGATGTGTGTGCTCTCAGGGAGCGGCCAGCCCAGACGAAGGGACAGGGCTCATCCCCTCCTGCCACTGTGTCCCCAAGCCGTGGTAGCACCACTGTGCCGAGCCAGGTCCAGGCTCCTGGTTTCCTCTCATCTCCTCCCAGAGGAATTTGAGAGTGCAGTAAGCCAGGAACTGGTCAGGATGCCACAGGTGATGAGTTGGACTGGGACATGTCACCAAAGGAATTGGCCACCAGATGGAAGCTGCAGGGGGTTGTTTGCTGTGGAAGAATTGATCTTTCGTGTTTCCCGTCGTCCCCAAGGACAGCTTGGCATGAGGTGTTTGTGGGGATGGCTCTGCTGCCCTCCCTGCTCCGGGTGTGACCCACCCCACTTGGGATGTGCTGCCACCTCCGAGCATTTGGGGCCCGTGTGTGATGGAAAACAATGGGAAAACGGCGCAGGGAGAGAGAAGGCAGGGCAGGGAACACACGCTGTGGCCTTTGCTCGCTCCCAGAGGCTGTCAGAGGAAAAATCTCTGGTACCTTGTGCATGCTCGAGGCATCAGCATTTACTGCCAAGAAACCTCATCTTACACGGATCAATCAATGTGTCCGGAGCCTGCCAAAGGAACACCCTGCCAGAGGGTGCCAGAGGGACGGGGGCTGATTCATTGCCGTCTGACAGACAGAGGTAATAATTGCCAAGCGGTTACAATCCTGTAAATATCATTAATAACTGCTATCGAGTGGTTTCTTGTTTTTAAAGGGCAGCCTGATACGTGTGGAGCCCTTTGAAACGGAAACGCCTGGCATGGCAACGGGACCAGCCCACGAGGGGTCACAGTGGTCCCTGTCAGGGGGGGCAAATCCGGGGAATGCAGAGCACCCACAGCCCCAGGCACGGGGATTCTGCCAAAAGGAACCGTGGAAAGAGGGGAAACAGCATCTCTGCTTCAGTGGTGATGCTAAACTGCCGGGATGATGCTAATTAATGTCCAGGGTTAATTAGCTATAATGCTAATATAGCGAGTTTTTTGCCATCATTGAACTGGCACTTTTGCTAGCTAAGCTCTATCAAGGAAAGGCATCACAGTGTGGAGCTGGAGAAGTCGCCATGGACATGGCAGGTAAATCACCTGTTTGAGGTGAGTATCTGAGCTTGGAATAGAACCCTGGCACCCTGAATTTCAGCTTCCACCCTAATCACCAGGAATCTGCCTTTGGAGAGGAGAACCTGCCGAGCAGAGAGGATGTACAGCCAGTCTGTGCATCCAGAGGGGACAGGTCTCTCCTCGGGGATCAGCTCAGCTCTGAGCTTTGGGAGAAATCTCAGCTCCATTTCAGTGTAGGTGGTATGAGAGGCAACATTCCAAAGGGTCCCTGCACGAGTGAGACAGGAACAGCTGGTGCTCCTCATCCTCTGAGCTGCTCTTTGCATCAGGCCCTGGGCAGGTATGTTGTGCAGGGCCCAGCAAGGTCAGCAGTTGGATATCAGGTCCATGGGAATGTCACAGATCCCTGGCGCAGACAGTAAAATGCAGTTACACTGGGATGCAGAACAAATCCAGCCAAAGAGATTCAGTGGTGCCGTTGCTGGGGCTTGTATTGGAATACTGGCAGGGCTGGAGCTCAACTGGTTGGATTCTTGCCCACTCACCACTGGGAAGACCCAAGGAGGTTCTCATCCTTTGCAAGGCTATTTGCCCGCAGGGAATGACTTACCTGAGACCTTCAGGCTTTGTCCCCTCTAAATCCAGGAGGGGACAGGCAGACCCACCACTGGCTCCTGCGTCCTGTGGGAAGAGCTGCTATTCCAAAGTCCTGCTGGGTGTGATCAGGCTACAACAAGTGCAGCCACTGATGGGCCTTGGTCATTTCTTGCACAGGAGGAGCAGTCCTGGGCAAATTCCATCTGCAGTAACTATAAATACAACTTTGATTCTGCCTCTTTCTGCTTTGGCCAAACTCACCACGTGTGGCCCGAGGGTGTGTCCACCAACAGACCAGCCAGGGGGATGTACAGGTCACTCAGGATGAGTGTCTGGGGAGCACTGGGGTGTCTGGGAAGCTGGGAAGCACCTGGACGTGGAAAGACATCCCCAGGGACTTCCCCAAGTCATCCGTGGAGCCTTGGGTGCACAGACTGCTGAGCTGTTAATCTTCTGGGCCGATAGCAGCATTCCATGGGCTGGAATGTGTGGATTTGTTTGCAGGTGATTAATATTAGCAGATATATGGCACTTAATGAGGGCAATAATTCAGTGGCAATAACTCAGTGGAGCCCTGAGGTTACTGTCAGCAGGGAAAGGCAGCGCATGCCCTGGGGTGGAATGGGCTGATTCCTGGGAGCTCTGCTGATGGTGGGACCTGCTGGGAGCCTTCCTCCCTCTCTCCCTCCTTCTGACCTGCAGCCAGAGCTGCTTCTTGCTTTCGAGTGGTTTTGCCAAGGAAACAGGGTGCAGGTCGGAGCCGGAGTCTGCGATGGCGATGATGCAGATGCAGCAAGGGCAGCCTTCTCTGTTTCATGGAGAGAATCTGGTGCTTCCAGGTGGATCTGAAAGGTTCTGAAGACACTGAGAAGGGCTGGGGGGTTGCTCCACATGGCTGATGTGTCACTCAGGCTGTGACACCCGCCCAGGGGACCACTGGCATGTCCTGCTTCCCTGCCTGTCTGTCTGTCCCTTCAGGAGCCCTTGAGGTCAGTGCTGTGCCTCAGCCAGACGGGAAAGCAGAGATCCGGGCTGCCAAAATCCTGCAGGAACGGGGTGGCCATTCCTGGAGCAGGGTGTTGGATAGTGCCCAGTGCTGTGGGGATGCTCTGGCCCGCCAGCTGCGAGCAGAGGGTGGCCAGGGCTTGGCACCCACCAGGGGTTGGCAGGCACAGTGTCCCCATGGGCACAGCGTGTCCCCACGCGCAGCCTGGCTGGGGCGGTGGTATTCCCGGGGCTGGTTATCACCGTTTCCTCCTTGCCCAGGAATGCAGGTGCTGGGCCTGGGCTGGATGCCACCCTCCTGCCGGCAGAGGTGGCCAAGCCACTGGCTCCAGGGTGCCAGGCCATGGAGACGCAGCTCCCACCCGAAAGGGAACCGCCGGCGTTCCCGCTTCCCCCTTCCCCGCGGGGACACGCGCTGGGGCTCACCAGCTGGCACAGGGGTCAGCGGCTTTATCCGGGGAGGAATGAGGAACACGATGTCCTGGAGGGAGACAGCAGGATTATTTACAGCACCAAAATAAAGGCTGGAATGCAGAAAGGCATCGGGAGGTTCAAAGCTGCCCCTGTGGCTCAGCAGCGACACGTGGACGTTCCGTGCCGGTTGATTCTTGGTGTTGAGCTCAGGGCCGGGGAGAGGCTCTGAAGCTTTGTGGGTATCTGCTTAGGGGGGAATTGCCCTGTCACATCTGCTCAGGGCCTTTACAGCCTGCATCAGCCCTGTGGAAATATCTCCAGAGGCGTGGGAAGGGCCAGCCTCCAGCTGAGACTGTCTCACCTGCATGTATGTGTTGAATAAGCCCTGGCACAACTGTGCTGGAAAGGGAGACCTCCTCATGGGAGAACCCTGGGCCACGGCAGCAGGGCTGGCATGGGCACACCCCCAAACTGAAGGCTTGGCAGTGTTAAGACATCCTGGCTTGGGGAGTAGAGCATGTTCTCTTGGTTAGAGCCAACCCACCAACTCAGATCTCTGTCTGGAACACACCAGTTGCCTCCAGAGCAATCATCACTCCCAAGAAGATCCTGCCCAGAACCGGGGCAGCCCCTGGAGAGCATCATGGAGCAGCACCAGGCTGCCTGTCCTCAGCTGGGCTCTCTGGACAGCCCTTGTCCCAGCTCCGGTCACCTTGAGCAAGGGCTGTTATCTTGTTTGTAAAACAGGTGGAAGATATCTGCCTCCTCCAGGGGAACACACAAGTGCCCAGCAAGGTCTGCCCAAGGCCCAGGAGCACAGGCAGTGCTCAGCAGCTCCTTGGGCTGGGTGGGAGCAGCCCCAGAACATGCTGTCCATCAAAAATTCCTGGCCTCGGAGCAGCCCCGCAGCCTTGGGGGGCCCCAGCCCATGGGCTGCCATGTGGAATATCCCGCTCTCCTGGAATCCAGGCTGGGGGCTGGCTCTGGGAACTGCCTCCTCCCGCCCCTCAAGGATTTCTGCCCACTCTGAATTAGGAGAGTCGACCAAAATGAGGCTTTTTAGCTCAAATGACTGACTTCTGGTAAAGGGGGGTTTTCCAATTTAAAAATAAAAAGAAAGACAGGAATCTTTAAAAAAAAATTAAAAAATGTGAGAAGGTGTGTGGAGGCGTTTGGGAGAATGTGTGGCTTCCCCCTCCTTCCCACCAGCATTTTGTGCAAGCTGGAGCAGGGGGGGCAGGGGGGGAAAGTGAACGTGGTCCCATCACAGTCCCTGCTGCTGCTGTGTGGCCTTGGGCAACTCATTAAGGCCCAAACTCATTAAGGCCCAAGTGCTCCGACCCCAGCGATGGGAGATAAGCCGTGAAATGAACCATCCCATTGTTTGGGGCTCCGAGGTGGATACCTGCAGAAGTGCTCAGGGGTTTGACGTCAATGAGGGCTGGTCCGGTGGAGGTCCCGTTGCCCCCGTGAGAGATCAGGAGCCGCGTTTCAAACCGGCTTTGCCTTTGTCAGAAGTTTTGGGCAGGGTGTTGTGGTACTGCAGCCCTGGCTGGGGGCAGGTGGCACACGAGGCCAGGAGCCAGCTCAGGTGCCAGCCTGCCTCCAAAGGGTCGGTGGGCAATGGGCATTTAAAGGTAAATAAGCCATTTTGTGCCCAAGTGGAATCTGGCAGGAGTGGTGTTCCCTGCTCCGAGCCTCACCCAGGGCTGGAGGGAGGCTCTGTTGGTCCTTGTGTGCCCTGCCTTCTCCCAGCCACATCCCCAGGGATTCCTGGTGGCCTCATGCAGACCTGGGGGTGCTCAGCCAGGGCAGCAGGAGGGAGCAAGTCTACATTTTCCCTTTAGTCAGTGCCAGTGGGTTGACACGAAAAGCTGCAGATCACCATTGTTTGTGTCTGTTTGTGCTCTGAGGAGCTGCTTATTCGCACAGGACAGAGTGTGGACCCAAAATCTGTGGAATATGGGGGCAGCGAGCTCCTCATCAGGCAGAGGGTGTCCATCAGGAGCCTGAAGCTGCTCCTGATCTCCGGGGTGCACGTAACACCCCAACTCCCTGGTGAAGGTGATGTCCACCCCTGTGCCAAGGGGCACATCCACCCCGTGTGAGCACCCCTGTCCTGCCTTGGTCACTGCCTGGCCCCTCGCAGGGAGCAGCCCCATCCTGGTGAAACCAGTCCTTCGTGGATTTCTCCAGGTGCTTTTGCTGCCGCTACTCCTGCTCGTCGGTCTGTCCCGTACGTGGGATCCTCTCTGCAGCACTCTCTGTGTCTCTGCAGGGCTTTGCAAAGCGCTCACGGACCGCAGAGAGGGGCGGAAAACCCTTGGAGCAGGACGCTGCCCGGGTGGGACAGCAGTGCCTCCCTGTGCCGGGCTGGCTGGAGCCACCCTGCCCGTCCCCGTGGGCTGCTCTCCGCTGCTGCCCCGTGCAGGAGGGACGCCCCAGGCTCAGGCTGCCTGCTGACTTCAGCACGGACCTCAGCTGACTGCAGGGCTGGCCAAAACCCCTAATCCCCTCTACGTGCTGCCCCGCAGTCCTGCCGTGTCCCCCGGCCCCGCTGCTCCAGCCCCTGTGGCCCTACAGGACCTGTGGCCCCACACGACCCCACACATGGGTGGGTCAGCTGGGACACCCTAACAACACCTCCCCTGTGAGGGGTGTGAAGGAGAAGCACCAGTATTTGCCGTGAAGAGGTGGACAATGAGGCAGAGGGAGAGGGGACGGCGTCTGCTCGCTCCTGGCTGTGCTTCAGGCAGGGGCTAACTGTGTGTCCCTGCAGCTGCAGAGGGACAGTCACACAAATCCCATTAGTGTCACCCACTCACTGCTGCTCGCTGGAGGTGGAATAATGATCGAGGCAGCAGAGAACAGTCATTCAGGTAATTAACAGCATCGGGAGTGCTCGTGGAAAGGGGTGCCAGTGTGCCACGGGCTGCTCTGTGCCCAGCCAGGCCACCACACCGAGCCCTTCCTTACAGGTGAGAGGGACCAGGAGCTGCCACCACGGGCCAGGGAGGCTGCAGGAACCTCTGCTGACCTACAAACGTGTTTACTCACCCGCTGCCCGGTGGCACCAGAGGACACAGATAAGGCTTTGCATGATGCCATGATTGTATTTTTCGTGTCTGAAGCTTTTGAAAGGCTACCTGGAACTTTGAACCTCTGGGGTTTATCAGGTGTGCTTTGAAGTGGCTGAAGCCGCTGCGTTGCTCTCAGTCCCGGTTCAGGTTGATGCAGTTTCTGCTTCCAAACAGGAAAACTCGATTTCTATAAATTTGCTTTGCAGCTTTGCTTTGGTTCTCACATGTTCGATAAAAGAATTTAATCCCACCCAGTGCCACTTGCCACAGGCTGGGGTGGATGGACACTTAGGTACATGTCTTAGTGGTGGGCCTGGTCTTTTCCAACGAAAATTATTGATTCCATGATTCTTTGCCACCACTGCCTGGTCGCTGGAAGGCTGGGATATGCCTCAGGCAGGAGCAGTGGAGGAGCTGCTGTCTGTCAACCCTGCACAGGGCATTTGTGATGCAAATCCACCCTCTCCAACCGGGCTCCCACCCCTGGAAGCAGCCAGGACTCAGCCAGGCTGGTTACACCAGGTAACACCGAACACATGCTGTGTTTTTAGAGTACGTGGGATGGGAGAGGGTGAAGAGCTCTCAGGGGGGAATTAAACCTCAGCAGCAAACTGCAGCTGGGAGTCAGGGATCTGGGGTGAGTGTTGGGTGCTAATTCTGCAAGTACTGAGAGCAGCTCTTCCACATGTGCCAGCAGGGCTGGAATGGTCTCCACTCTGTGCTCAGCATCCTCAGGCTGGGCTTCTTTAACTGATTTCCATAGTTTGGGTGAGTGAATGAAACCCTGTAAAGGCAGCAGTGCAGCCTGGCTGTGCTGGCCAAGCTGGGAATCTCTGATTATTAAACAGGGCAGTGTGGGGCAGCAGAGCAGGAGGGCTCAGGCTCAGGTTTGGTTCCCCGGCCGGGCTCTCCTCAGGGGTGAGCGGGTACTGCTGGCTGCACAGGAACTCACTGAGTCACGCAAGGTAAATATTTTTCCCTTTGATTTTCACCCTGAGAAAATCTTGAGCTGACCTTGTTAATCCCACGTGTTACAAACCTCCCCCTGTCCTTTATCAAGTTTCGGCCGCGGGATAGTGTTACCAGCTTAGCACCTCTGGCTGCTTCTGCCAGCATCCTGCCTGGCACTGTGCCACCCTGCCTGGTCTCCTGGCCTTCCTGGCTGCCCCAGCACTGCCTGGCTGGCAGGACCACGCCAGTGTTCCTATCCAGGAGGGATGGAGGGAGGAGAGAAGCTGGATGGCTGTGGTCAGCTCCATCACGGTGCTGGACCCCTGCGAGGTGTGTTAGACAGGATCTCTGCGAGGTGGTGATGCCATTGGAGATCCTGCCAGCTCCCGAGGTGTAATATCCTTCAGTCTTAGCTCCTGCATCTGGAATGATGTTCTGTGGACGCACAAAGAGCTGGGACCCCGCCCAGTTCAAGCCCAGCACCTCAGGGGCTGAACAAGGGCCCTGGAGCGAGCTGTGCCTGGATCTGTCCCCAGCAACACTGGGTGCTCCTGGCCATCCCTCCCCAGGGCAGCCCAGTCATCAGCTGGACCCCAAGCCAAGCCTGCAGCTCCCCCCTGGCTCCAGCTCCTGCCACTCCTGGCCTCCAGCACTCACAGCAGCCCTGGGCTTGTGCCAGCGGTTGCTCAGCCCCGGCCGAGGGAGCACCCTCTGCACTGAGCGAGTCTGTGTGACCTGCTCAGCTCTGGGTGTCCAAATTGCTGCTTGCTGGGGTAAAACAGATCAGGTTTTTGTTTGGCAGCACTGAGAGCTTCTGGGGAAGGGGTGTGATTAGAAACAACATCGCTATTGACACGAACAGCCGTGTCCGAACAGCCCCCTGGCAGATGCTCAGCCCGGAGCTGTGCCAGGATGGGGCGTGTGGTGCTGGGCATGAGGGGGGCTGTGGGCAGGCACAGAGCGGGGGAGAGGGCCAGCAGAGCTCAGGAATGAAGTGGTTAATGCCCCTCTCCTAGTATTAAGGGACAAGTCCTCTCCCCGGCCTGGTGCCCAAATAAACAGGCTGAGTGTTGCGTAAGGAGGAGGGTGGGAAGGTCTCTACGTGCCGGAGACGGAGACGGGCAGTCTGATCCCAGCTCTGCAGCCCCCCACGCCCCCCGTGCTGAGCCCTCCCTCAGGTTCCACCCTCCCTGCACACACTGCCAGCCCCGTGCCCTGCCGCTGCCACCCGTGGGTGGTGTTCCCAGCCGGTGAGGAACAGCCACAGCTCATGGGAAGGTCTGGGTGAGCCCCTGTGCCCCTGGGAAGCTCTGCGGGACCACTGTGGACAGCGTGGACAGGGCTGGAAGAGGGTGGTGGGAGGGCAGGAGGTCCTTTGGCGACCTAACAGGCAGAGTGCCTGGCTTGGGATCCACCTGAGTCCATCCAGCCCAGCAACTGGGATGCTGCAGCCCCGGGGATGTGGCTCCCAAAGCTGCAGGGAAGGTGGCACAGGTTGTCCGTGGCCACATCCCTGGCCAGCCCCAGCCTGTGCCTCGACAGAGCTTCTCCAAGGTGCCCCATCTGCAGTGGGATGGGTGCAGGAAGGGAAGCAGGCGCCTGGCTCTGCTCCCAGCAGGCTCCCTCTGCCGACAGCCACCCCGGCCAGGCCTCGTGCCACCACTACACACCCGCTTCGCACACGATGCTTTGCATGTCTCCTCTCTCCCCTGACCCTCAGTTTGCAATGGGGAAAAAAAAAAAAGAAATCCAGCCCCAAAAGGCATCCCCCCAGCCGTGAGAAGCTGGCACAGGCTCAGGGAGGAAAGTGTGGAGCACAGGAGTCTGCAGCCCCCACCCCATCCTCCTGCTGCGTGACCACAGGAGAATTTGGCAACACGTAAGGGTAAATAAAAATGAAATATTTAATTTCCTTTTTTTTTATATATATATATATGTAAAAAGAATCCCTGACAAAGTGCTTTTCTGAGGATCCTCTCTGGGTGGGGTGGGAGTGGAAGGTGTTTGATGGATGATGTGCATGAGGGCACAGAACAGTTGCCTCCACTGTGGCTGATCCCAGGAGGGGACGCAGCTCCTCTCAGCCCTGTGTCAAGGCCACCAGCCCTACATTGTCCCCCCCGTGAGCACCGTGAGAGCCGTGGGGCCACCAGCCCTTGCACTGGGCAGGGACATCCCTGGGGACAAGGTCGTGGTCTCTGGAAAGGCATCAGGAGCACTGGCACTGTCACCACAGGGGTATTGCCTGGTCGGGTGCCAGGTGGCAGCAGATCCAGGGGGATGGGGCCACCGTGACACAGCAGACAATTTGGGATTTGCTGGTTCAGGAGAGCAGCTCCAGAGCCATAGGAAGCAGCAAGTCCTGGGGTGCACAGCGAGCTGGTCCTGATGTGTCCAGTGCTGGTCCTTCTGTGCCCTGGCTTGGACAGTTCTGGGATGGGCACAGGGCGCAGACCCCTGGGAGGGGCTCCAGCCGTGGGCATCGTGGGGTCCAGCGTGGGGAGTGCCCGGGGTCAGCAGCAGCTCTTCTTGGGCTTGTCATAGGGAGTGAGTTTGATGGAGTCAGTTAAATAACTCTCAAAAATCCCTTTGTACTGGAAAAAAAACGGAGAAGAGAAAGGATGAGTGGACTCAGCTCAGAGCCGGCCTGAGGGGACCGACACACTGCGGAGCGCCGAGGTTCAGTCCTGATTTGGGATTTAAGGCAAAATCCAGGGAAAAGCCACCTTGTGCAGGGCGTGGGGACACGAGTGTCCCCGTGAGATGGCCGCTAGAGGACAGTGCTGGCGCGCCGTGGGTGCCACACGCCCCGTTCCTGTCACCGCGGGCTAAGGGGAACAATTCTTGCTCCTTTCTAACCGGCTGAGGATCTATTTTAAGAAATCAAACATTTCTCATTCCCAGGGCTCTCCTGCTCGTTACAGCAGGAACTGTTCCACACCAGAGGGCAGGCTAGGGGGGTCTGTCAGACCAGCCCCGGCTGAATCCAGCTCCCCACCCGAATTCCTGCCTCCAGCAACAGGCTTGGAGCAGGAGGATGCTCACCGTCGTTAGCGCCTGCTTCGCCAGGGTCTCGAAAGCCTCTGCCACGTTGATGTTGTTCTTGGCACTGACTTCAAAATAAGGGATGTCCTTCTCCTTGCACCAGGCTGAGGCAGTTTCCTTGGGTACCTGTGGGAAGGGAGGATGGAGCCGCCTCACAAGGGTGCCTGTGGCTGCTGGAGAGCTGGATTAGGGGACCCTCCCCACCCATCCAGGTGAAGGCAGGGTGCTGGCACTGCAGGCTTGATATTGTAATTGCTTATCCCCTGCAAGAGGCAAAGAGGAGGTGGCAGCTCCTGGCCTGGAGTCCTGTTTTTCATGTGAGCAAAAGGGAGAAGGCAGGTTCTGCAGGTGAAGGATCAGCGCTCATAAGCCTAATGGACACTAAGGCATCCCAATCATGGAATCATTTAGGTTGGAAAAGACTTTAAGATCATCCAGTCCATCCATTAATGCAGCACTGCCAAGCCCACCACTAAACAATGTCCCCAAGTGCCACATCCACACAACTTTTAAATCCCTGCAGGGATGGTGACTCCACCCCTGCCCTGGGCCATTCATCCCTCTCTGCCTCCTCCTCCCTCACCTGCCGATCACAGAGGTCTATTTTGTTCCCCAGCACGACCATGGGGAAATCCTGCTCCCTTGGAATGACCTTCTCCAGAAAGTCATCTCTCCAGTTGTCCAGGGCCTCGAAGGACTCCCTGTCTGTCACGTCGAAGGCCAGCATGCAGCCGTCCGAGCCCTTGTAAAAGGTCGACACCATGGACCGGAATCGCTCCTGTCCCCCCGTGTCCCAGATCTAGGGCAGAGAAGGGCACAGCTTGAACACATGGCATGAGCAGGGTGGGTGTTTGCAGCCCTGTGCTCTGTTAAGCTCAGGGGACCAGCCTCAGGGAGTGCTGAGCTCCCAGAGCTCCTTTGGGATTCATCTGCAGTTCATGGATGCTGCAAATCGGGCTCTGCAGATCCAGCCCTTCACCTCGTGACACGGACAGGAGTTTGGGGACAGTGGGACATGGTGGGACACACGTGGCAGTGCCAGCCCTGCTCACCTGCAGCTTCAGGGGGGTGTTGTCCACCGCCAGGACCTTGGTCAGGATGCTGGCGCCCAGCGTGGTGCGATAATCCTCGTAAAACGTCTTGTGCACGTACTGGTGCAGGAGGGAGGTTTTGCCCACGCTGGCAGGGGGGAAGGGGACACTGGTGAGGCTTTGCACTGCCCAGGGGGTCGGTCACCGCAGGGGCAGGGGCTGCATAAGCCAGCCCACATGGGGGGCTTCCCTCCCTCAGCGGCACTGCTCCTTACCCCAGAGCTCCGATGATGATTATCTTCAGATCCACCTTCTTGCTGGCATCCATGGACGGGCCCTGTGGGACAAGAGGGAGTCATCCAGCTGTGGGGATGGAACTGGCTCCTGGTGAGGTGTGGGAGCAGCCACTGCTCCCCGTGGCCTCTCCATCCTTCCATCCGTCCGTCCCGGGGCCACGGACATCACCATGCCTGCACTGTGCCAGCACCACGTCCATGCCACTCCAGCACCGTGTCCATGCCATTCCAGCACCGTGTCCATGCCACGTCTGTGCTGTGACACCATCCCACTGCACTCGTGCCCCAGCCACGATGGGGACAGAAACCCCCATGACGAGCTCTGCCCACGTCAGCCCGTGACAGGCTCCCGAGGCACCGCTGCACGTCCAGACACGCCAGTTCATCTCCATTCAAAGCTGCGGGGAGCAACCTCCCTGCCTCTCCCACTCCTTCCCCAGCACAATCCCTCCCCCTAAACCTGGCACACACACCTACCGCACAATGGGGACCCTGCAGATAAATGACATTTGTTAAAGGAGACCCCGGCCTGGTGGAATTCCTTGGGTGTCCCAAGCACAGCCCAGGGAGTATCCCAGCCCAGGAGCACCCTGAAAGGCTCCCCTCAGGATGCATCCCAGCACGTCCTGGTGTCCCCACATGCTCTGTGCCTGGCCAGGAGCCCTGGGCACCTCCAGCAAACCCCCTCCCCAGGCAGGACGAGCATCCTCCGGCACTCCCAGCAGCCGCATCCTCAGGGCACCGCCCGGCCCCGCGCCGGCCAAGGCACAGATGGAAACACTGGCAGCCTCTTCCCTGCATTTTTCCTCGATGCGTTGGCCAGCCCTTCGCCATTCCCCCTTGGAACACCCCTCCTGCCAGGGCGGGTCTCAGCTGTGGGGTCCAGGCCGCCCCGCACCCCTCTGCCACCCCAACCCGGCCGTGGGCAGCATCCTGGGCACGGGCAGAGCCCCGTGTCTCAGCACGCACAGGCACGCTAGTCCTTTTGCCAGCTTTCTCGGAGGCCAGACGGTTTTAAACTCAAAATGGAGTTTTTCCAAACTTTTTTTCCCCTGCTCCGGAGGGGGTCTCAGCTGCATCCCGGGGGCCGGAGGGGCCGGAGGGCAGTGCACTCACCTGCCGGGGCATCCGTCCGCCGGGCAGCCAAGGCTCTGGGCTCCGCTCCAGCCGGCGGCCCAGGGAGGGGAGAGGCGAGAGAGGAGGATCCAGGAAAGAAGGCGTCTGCGGGGCCCCGCTCCGTGACATCAGCAGAAAGGGGCCGAGATCCTGCCGGGGCTGGCGGAGGAGCCGCGGGCGGGCGCTGGGATGGCAGTGGAGTTCCCCTCGGCTCCGCGGCTCTGCCCGGCTCGGGGTGCGGCAGGGCAAGGAGAACAAGGTTCTCCTCGTCCGCTGGAGTTTGGGATTGACTTTTGGCCTCTCCTCTTGCTCAGAATCCCCCGGTACCTTTCACCCACCTCCGCGGGACCCCTTATCTGCGTTCCTGCTGAGGGCATTGTCGAGGGCTGAGAACAAAAGCCCGGCGGGGGCTCTCAGGGGCATCCCGGCAGCCATCCCGGACTGACGGCTCTGACAGTGAGGGGTGGGATAAGGGAATTTGGAGCTCGGGACAGTGGCAAGTGAGGAGGGGATGGGATCCATTTGAGGGGGCTGGGAGCTCTCTGTGTCTTCATCTCGTTTTGCTGGCAGGAGAGGGGGCAGGGTGGGAAGCAGGAGTGTTTCCACACCGTGCTGTATCCCTGCAACTCCCATTCCACGGGGGCTCCCACCCTGTATCCACAGCCAGCCGGATATCGAAGCACCCCAAAAGGAGGGGACCGTGCCAGGATGAGAACTCCAGCAACCAGACCTGGTGGCATCTCCTGGAGGAGGAAGCATTCAACCGGCAAGTGGGATTTTAGGATCTCAGCTGCCACCATGGAGCAACAGAGGAAGCCTCTGGTGTTTCTCTGAGCACCAGCCTGCTGCCCACGGTATTTTGGAGTGGGAAGACCTGCTTGGCTCTGGCTGCAAAGGCAGAGCTGTGCTTCCCAACGTGCAAGGGCAGGTCCTGAGCCTTTGCCAAACATTCTGTAGGATTTGGGGTTTGCTGTGGGAGTGGGGTGTCCCCCCGTCTTGTGAACCCTCCTGGCTCCCTCACCCTGAACCAGTGGTTGCTGGTGGCCTGAGAGGGGACCCAGGCACGGGGTCCCTCCGAGAGCACCAGCTTTTGTTTTGCCACTGGCTGCCCTCATTTTTGTCGATTTTTTGTCTTCCACTATAGAGATCCCTTATGGGATCTCAGGGAGGATTGCTGCACTCAGCAGGACAAACCCTCCTCCTCCTCCCCAGGTGTAATTTTGGGACCTGTCTGGCCAGAAAAATCTGTTTTTCCCCCCAGAGGGCAGACACTGGGAGGAGCTGAGATGAGGCAGAAGCACCTGAGCCAGTTCTTACCAGTGGTGGGTAAAAGGCTGATGTTTCCCTGCAGCAGATTTCTCCTAATCCCTGTTTTCAGCCTATTTTCATCATCCTGCTTCACCTTTGTCCTTGCAGTGAGACTTTACTGTTCAGCCTCCCCCTCAACAACTTCTGCCCTCATTCCTGGTGGGACGGGGGTTGCTCACCCAGTCAGCTGATCCATGTCTCTCTGCACCGGTGCAGATGGGGTTTGTGGTTGCATCTCCACATCTGGTGCCTTCAGCCACTTCTGCTTTTGGGCAGGAGAGCTGTGCCAATCAGGGTACTCAGCCGGGACTCAGAGCCAGCTCTGGCTTGTGTTTGATTTTCCAAGAAACAGGATTTTCCCAAAGCTCCTGCTCTCCTGGGGTGAGGTTCACCCTGGATGAAGGCAGTGGTGTGGAGGAGGCGGTGGCCAAGACTTGGCTCAGCAGCTCCAGCAGCGACAGCTCCAGTGCTGTCCTGGTTGCTCCACCACGTCAGCAATTCAGAGGAAAAGGCGTGGGGTTTGTGCCCTGTGACTATGAGGAAGGTCTCACAGCTGGGAGACCATGAAACACAGGCTGGGGGATGCCACAGACAGAGGAAAGGCTGGTGTGGCCAGGGAAAGCACAGGCTGTTCTATGTGGTGAGGCTCACGGGGTTGGGAGAGTGAGGGAAAGGGAAGAAAGCAAAAGGCATCCGAGTGACAAAACTGTTCCTTACGCTGTTCAGCCTCCCTTGGGGGGGCAGCGGGAAGTGGGTTACTGCTTATTGGGATGCTTAGTATTTTCTGGAGCAACATCCCCCTCAAAACCTGTCAGGAATGCTCTGGGATCCCAAGGGCACCAGAGCAGTCCTGGTGAAGTCCAGGCCGGGCCACGTCTCACTGCCAGCTGGTGTTTGGGGACACTGGGTGGTCCCTCATCAGGTTGGGGGAGCTGGATGCTCCCCCCATGCCCATGGCTGTGCTGATGGGCTGGTGCCCAGCAGCACCTTGGCCTGCTAAGAGTTAAGGTGGAAGAGGGAGAGGAGACCTTTGTCCAGCTGCCCCAGCACCTTATCTTTGACTGCAGCAGAGCCGAGGTGAAGTCAACACAGGAAACGTTACAGAACCCACACTGGTCAGTGGCACAATCAGTGTTTCTGAGTAAGGCAGATATCTTCTTTTATTGCAAACCACGAGGCTGAGCCGCCAAGTTTACAACCAGTTCCGAGTATTCCAGCGCTCTCAGACCCAGCCCTGAGGGCTGCTCTGGTCTGGCAGTGACGGAGCAGCCACAAAGCCTGGTCTGGCCCACGGACACCCTGTCACCCTGGCGTCAGTCATCGCTGCAGGGCCTCGCTTCAGTGTCAGCAAACGGGGCAAAGGCCCCGGGTAAAAATAACCCTTTTCCGTGGTTCCCTTTCTCGCTGCCCTCCGTGTGTGCCTGGGGTGTCTCGTGCGTGAGCTGCTCGTGCCCTCGCACACATCCCTTGCATCGTCAGTGAGTCGCATGTGCTGCAGCAGCTCCTTGGACCCCATGGCCCAGCAGCCCCTCCACAGACCCCACAGCCCAGCCCAGATCTCAGCAGGTGCTTTGCCCTTTCTTTCGTTGAGCATCCCACCAGCCACGTTGTCTCTGCAAGTTCCTCCAGGGAATCAAAGCAGGATTCACTGGAAATCACCGGGTTTTCTGGGAGTTTTATGGCACAGGAAAAGCCCCAGGGTCTTTCCAGTCTCCTTGTTCCTTTCTTGTTTGGCAGCAGCAGCTCAGTTGACTGAGGTGCGTGTTCCCAGTGCTTCCCTCGGTCCCTGCCCTGCCCATTCCCACAGCTTGTGGCCTCAGGCCCACGGGATGGCCAGGGATGCCCACAGCCAGCTCTACCTGGGCAAAGCATCCTCTTCTTTCTGCCCATGTGGAAACCCCAGCTAAGGACCACGAGGTTGACCTTCTGGATCCTGCACTGCCAAGGCTCTCTCAGGAGCAGGGAAGCTCCAGACACACTGAACACGGAGCCCTGGCAGTGCCATGGGTCACCGAGGGAGGAGGGCAGGATCTGGGGGAGGAGGATTTAACACCCCAGTGCAACCCTGCTGGGCTTCTGGTGACACAAGCAGGGCAGGTTTTGGTTTATTAAAGCTTTTATTGGCTCATGTTTAAAAAATACCGAATCTGCAGAGCAGATCACGGAGCTGCCCGAGATGTTTTTATATTCACTATGAAGTTGCATCCTGGCGTGGACTGACCTTCTGCTGGGCTCTTCAGGTGCCTTCATCCCCTTGGGGAGACACTGATGCAGCAGTGGCATCCCCTGGCCTGCCCCAGGGCAGCCTCCTGGTGGCTCTGTTCCCCTCCTACCCCACAGGATGGCCCAGGCCTAAGGGACAGCAGGGGCCAACCCCACCCTGTTGTTCCCACGGTCAAAGACGGAGTAGAACTGACGGATAAAAACGTCGCCCAGAATCCAGAGGGGTCCGGCTGGAGGGGGGATGTCGTTGCCCTGGAAGCCGCTGATGCAGAAGGCCACACCATCCCCGTACTCCTGGGGGAGGAGAAGGGCAGGGCTGGCAATGAGCCCGAGAGCCTCGTGCCCATGGAAACGTTGCAGGAATGGTGACAGGGCACGAGGCAGTGGGGGCTTGTCACCCGCTGGGGCACACGGCTCAGCTCCCAGGGTGGCTCTGGGCCACCTTTGTCACTGGAGCTGCTGGGAAGGGGGGTGGTGGTGCCACAGCCATACCATCAGCGTGTAAGCCTGGGCGCTGAGCGTGTAGGGGAGCCCGTTTATGGTGAAGGTCAGGTCAGGCATCGCATTGAGGTTGCTGCACTCCACGGCGTACTGCAACATGGCCAGGAGGTCACTCCAGCCAGGGTGGGGGTCCCAGAGCTTTGTCCCCTCCCCTCCCCACCCTGGCTCTCACCTCTCCATCCACAGGCACAGCACCAATGTAGTTTTGCAGTTGTTTGACCTCCTTGGTGGGCCCTGCGATGAGCGACGTCCCGGTGTCCACGATGGCCTGGCAGCCGTTGGCGCAGAAAGCCACTGTCCCACCCACCTGGATGCTGGAAGAGGCGAGGGAGAAGGACCAGGAGGGATTTGTCCTGCTCCTCTACCCCAGCCCAGCCTTCCCTCCCTGTCCAGCACCACTCACTTGTCCAGCTGGATCTGCCAGTACCCTTGCTGGGTCACTGGCACCCAGTTCAGGGTCCCCGTGAAGCGGGAAGTGTCAAAACCCCCAAAAAGCAGCTCTCCTCCCAGGGGGGATTCAGGGTTCCTGGAGGGAGGAGCAAAAGCCATGAGGCATTTTTTCCCAATTGACTTTGCAAATAACATTTTAAATGGGTGGATTGACACCTGCCTGCTTCCCACAAATGCTATTCCTGTAAGGCCACAGGTCTGTGATGCTCAGCCTGGCACCAAACCCCCTTCACCATCTGAGTAAAATATCTATATTTTAGCAGCCCCTCCTGTTCCCTCAAGCCATGGCAGACTCTAAGCAGCATCCCAGAGCAAGGCTGTGTCCCTACGCGCTCATGTAGACGGAGAACACGGGCAGCTCCACCAGATTTTGTGCCATCATGTTGTCAAAGACAGGAGTGACCCCGTCCACGGCCAGCGAGGGGTAAGCCAGCCCCAGGATCCCGTCGAACTCGGCGTCCAGGAAGGCTTTTCCCGGCTCACTGATGCTCTCTGCAAACTGCTGGTTGCTCACGGCGAGACCCTCAACCTGCAGGGAGGAGGGGGTTCCGTGGGGGTGCTGAGTCCGTGGGCAAGTCCCAGGCACGTCATCCAGAGCAGGAGAAGCCAAAGGGGACTCACGGCTACTTGGTCGGATCCGATGAGCCCCGTCAGACTGCCGGTCCCGTACTGGATGGAGAAGGGGGTCCCTATCACCTGGTAGGTGCTGGACTGTGTTGGCTGGAATCTGGCGTGTCCAGCTGGGGAAGGAGATGGGATCTGTCAGTGGAAATGTTATTTTTTTTTTTTTTGCGTGGCCACGGCTGCCAGGAGCCTCCACCACGGCCGGTGGAGACAAATGATGGTGGAGGGTGGTGTCACCGAAACTCCTGGTCACAGGCACGCTGCCAAGGGCTGTGCTGGAGTTTTGAGGAGGGATAAAACTTCTGCCATTTCAGTCTGACTGAAAGGGGGCAGGGTTGTTAGAGGAGTGGGATTAGCTCGTGTGGTGTTTTTATGAGTCCTGCAGACGAGCACTGCTATTCCTGGTTTGCAGCCAGCAGCAGCCCTGCAGGCACTGTGGTATCCAGTTATATTCCCCAATTCCCCCTGGGCTCTGGGGCAGCCCTGGGGCTGCTCAGAGGTGCTCCATGTCCCACGGCAGCAGGACTGGCTCATTGCTGACAGCCCGAACAAGCCCAGTGCTTGTCACCCGCCGAGCCCCCGGGCAGCCAGCCCAGAGCTGTGCCCTCCTGCTCCTGCCACCCTGCCCCTTGCTGACAAGCCACATTCTGGGCTATCATCTTTGCCTGTTTGTTTAAAGGCTCGCACAAGAACATGGCCAGTGTCACCTGGGCCCTGGTGGTGTGATCACCACCCACTCCTGGGCAGACACACCCACTGGGGCTCGCCCGCCTGCCCCCCAGATTTCTGTTATCTGTGTGTGCCTTGCAGGGCTCAGCTGGGTGGGGAGGGACCCCAAAGGGCTCAGCTGGGTGGGGAGGGACCCCAAAGGGCTCAGCTGGGTGTGCTGGTGACCCCGTGGCCTCACTGGTCCGGCCGTACTCACCACAGGCTTTGCTGACGCAGTAGATGGACGGTACCCAGAGGTTGGAGGAGCCCGTGTCGAACACCACGGTGAAGTTCTGGGGGGGAGTTCCGATGGAGATCTGCCCAAAATACTCCATCTAGCAAAAAGTGGAGCAGGGACCGCCGTGAGTTGTCAGCATACCAAGAAACTCTGGTGAGGGGGAGCCTGTGCTGGGGTGTCCACGGGGAATGGAGGGGGTTCTATCAGGGTTCATGGTGAAATAAAGGAGACAAATATTTAAGGAACAACAAAGGGAAGCTGAGAACAAAAGGCAGGATGGTGGGTGCAGGCTCCATCCTCTTCCTGGGAAGGCTGGGCCCTGAGGAGACCCTCATCACCGGGATGCAGACAGTGGAATGGGCTGTGGGGACACTGCTGGGGAATGGGATGAGCCAAGAGAAGCCCCTCCACCTCTGGGTCCTCTGTGGTGAGATTTTCTCTGGCGAGTTTGTAACGTGTTAGTTTTTGCCTCCTCGGGGGTGGGGGGAATGCAGCAGGGAGGGAGAGCGCTGGCAGTGCCTGCCATGAATGCTCTGCCTTGTCCTCATCGCCACATTCCCGGGAACAAAGGGCCAGGCAGGCACGGGCAGGCAGCGAGTCCTGGCACGCCGGGCACTGCTGCAGGCGCGGGATTTCTGGGAAGCACTGGGGACTGCTCAGGCAAGCTCGCGTGCCCTGCTTACATCCAGGTAGTTGATGAGGGGCTCGCTGGTGTCCGAGAAGGCAGCGCAGTCCTCGCTGTCCTGCGCCGTGTCCAGCCCGTGGGCCTTCCAGAAGTGGGAGAGCTGCCCACGCTCCCGCAGCAGCTTCCGCAGGGAGCGGCGCCGCGTCAGGGGCACCCTGGGGGGAGAAGGGTCCTGGTCACTCACATGGGTCCGTGGGTGCTGCTGGAGTCCTGCAGCCCCCGTGCCCACCCCGAGGGTCCCAGCAGAGCCAGGATGCAGGTCCGGAGCCTGTTTCCCCACACTGCAAAGCCTTCCGCCCGAGGCACAGCGAGAATGGGGGACTCGACCTGTTTTAGGAGGCAGCAAATCCAGGGCAAAGCTGGCAGGAGAGGATGCGCGTCCTGGCAGTGACGGGACAGGCAGGAGCTCAAAGTGACTGATGGAAGAGGCCTTCAGGCTGGGGGAGGTGAGCAGGGCCAAGGGGAATTCGTGCCCTGCCTGCTCGCACAGACCCTGTTTAGTGACCCCACCTCATCCCACTGCTGCTGGCGGAGTCTGCCCGGGGGGACGGAGCCCATGGAGTGATGCGAGGAACCAGAAGCCACGGCGTGGTGCCACCACCGGTGTCGGCAACCCAGGTGTGTGTGCCGGGGGGAGCTCAGCCCTGCCCGCTCATCGCGGCCCTGGCAGCACCCGAAGAGCAAAGCCCCTCCGAGAGCCTGGGGAACCGGGGTGCAGCTCGGGGACCCCCTTACCTTTTCAGGCCGCTGGCCAGGGAGAGGCAGAGCAGGGCGAGGAGGAGGAGGCCCTTCATGCTGGCGGCTCGGCGGCCTCGCCGGGCTCCGCAGGTTGTTCTTATACCCACAGGGCCGCCCGCGCTCGGCGCCCGCGATAAAGGCCCTGCCAGAGTCAACACCGCGCTCGGGCACCGGCAGTGAATCAGTGGCCACGTCCCAGGCGAGGCAGAGCGGGCACTGACGGGGTCAGGTTTGCTTTTGTGGGTGAGGGAGGCGTAGGGGGGGACCCGCAGGGAGGGAGCTGGGCCGGCTGCTTTCGGGGCAGGGAAGGTCTCCCGCAGTGGGAGCAGAGAGCGGGGTGCTCATCCCAACCCCAGTCCCTGTCCGCTGGCAACCACACGGCCCGTGGGAGTCCCCCCCAAAATGCTCTGGGGGAGCGTTTCCCCTTCCCTTTGCCCCACAGCCCCACCCCAGGGACCTGCCCGTGGCCGTGGGGTGCCCCAAAAGCCCGGCAGCTTCGGGGAGCGCAGGAAAAGGATGTGTTTGTGGCATCAGGGCAGCCACCAAACTATAAAGAAAACACTAATTAGCAGTGATGAAGTGCTCTGGAATCTCCAGCTTTCCCTTTTAAACAGCAGCCCGTGCCAGGAAGAAGCGCCGTTTCACGGGAGACGGTTCCCTGTTGCTTTACAGCCATTAATGGGCTCGTCCCCCTGTGAGTTTTGTTTAACCCAGGACTGGCATCTCATTAAAACCTCTGAGTGCAAATAGAAAATGCTGATGAACAAATAAAGCCTTCAGATAGGAGGGGAGGCGAGTGGGGAAGTGAGTGGGGGGGGAGGAAAGGGTTTTCTTGCTGCCACCATCTCTCAGGCCAGGGATGATGCTGTAGTTGTGCCAAGTTGTGTCTCCTGTTTGGGGGGAATTGTGTCCCTGCCCCTGGGAGATGCTCCAAGGCTCTTCCTCTCCACAGCTTTGCAGGGAGATTAAGCTTAAAAAGTCTATCAGATTTTTTGGTATAAACAGGGACACGCCGGGCAAGGCAGAGTGGATGCTGATGGCAGATGCTGACATATTTTTCCCGATCAAATGAAAATTCCCTGCATTTCCCTGTGCCTGGATTGGTGGCTGCAGTATCTTTTTTTATTGAGTAGCTTTAACCCAAATTATTATGTATTTCCCTTTTAAGATGCAGCTGAATGTACTTTATGTATTTAATGTATTTCCCTTCTCATCCTAATCATGTATTCATGGATTAAAAAGAAACTTCCTAAAACAAAAGCAGCTGCAGCAAGTGCCAAATCAGCTGAAAGCAGCAAGTGGATTGTTCCAGACATGGTTTATAACCCGAAAATCCTGTCAGAAAACCCAGCCTGAAGGGTCACTGGGCTTCGGAGATAAACGTGAGAGTGAGCTGTAGCACAAGACACGCCAAATACTTTCAGTGAAATAGTTTATTTGGTTCAAAAGATTCCCCAATTGGATCATCATAATCTGCAAACTCGTAACAGTGGATTCAGCATTAAAATACGAAGATGAAAGCAATAAAGAGGCCAAAGCTTTCATTTAGAAATTCTTGAAGTTAGGCAAAATTATTTCTACTTTTTAGCTACTTTAGAAGGAATTTTAAAAGCTAAATTCTCAAAGGTGCATCAACATTTTTGTTTCAAGTGGAGCAAAATGGTTGTTTTTTTTCTATCTTTTGGGAGCAGTTTGGCCATATTTACCCAGAAAAGTGGGACAAAAAAAGAATTTGCTTCGTGCATACTTTCAGCTGTACCTCAATATGTGGAATACAGCAGGAAAAGCTCTTACCCCCCATAAAAATGTGATTAAAGGTGGCTCAAGCTGCTGGAGCATCCCAGATCTGGTAAGTGATATCTGTGCAGCCCTTCACTGCTGCCAGGCAAGGGGCTGTCCCAAGGTGTGTCTCACCCTCTCAGCTGCCCGTACCTGCCCTCAGGTACCTCAGAAACACGTTTTGCACCTTGGGTGGAAAAGGCACCTTCCCTTACAGAGCTTTCCTCGTGTGAGAAACCTGCTTTGAGGCTAAAAATATGTTATCTGTGTTCCTTTTTATGCATTTCCTTTAGTGCAGCCACTTCCAGACGAGCTCTGGCTGATCAAATCGCGCCCGAGCAGCGTGTTCTAAAAAAGCTTTTTTTTTTAACTCCATTTATCAGACATTTCTCCCACCTGTTAATCTGTGTATTCGTCACCGAGCACTTGAAAGAGAGAAATGCTGCAATAGCAAACACTCACCTAAAAAAGAAAACCCCAACAAACAAGCAAGTTTCAGTTAAATATTTACCTGTGGCCAAGCAGTTGTGGGTAGAGCAGGACTAACGCCTCCTGGGGATGGAGCTGATCATCCTGCGGTCCCAGGGGAGGAGCGGGAATGTGGGAAACAACTGACCCATGGTGGGGATGTGGCAGGGAACCCCAATTTGTGGTGCAGCTCCTGGGGGTGAACTCTGACAGCTCCTGGGGTACGTAGATCTTCTTGGGATCTGTTCTTCTCTTTGCCTTTAGAAGGTCCAGGGGATTCCCCGGGATGTTGGGATGTTATCTCCTTGGGAGAGGATTGCCGTGGGGTTGATGGAGATGTTGAAATGCCAGCAGGCACCATGCACATGAGTTTGCAAAAAGGGTTCCTGACCTGTCTCCTTCCAGGGAAAAAGCACAAGAGAGGCCAGGCTGCTGCAGGGAATTTCCAGCACCTAAACTCTGACTGAGCGTGAGAGCCGCAAAATCATCAGTTCCTATGGAGCAGTGGCCCAGCCCTCCCCATATCTTCTGGGAACCATCAGGAGGGGTCTGCCAGGCTGCTGCTTACACCCCACCATTATTAAGTGATGCTGCAAGTTATTACTGAACCAGAAAAGTTTCCAGAGCATGGGCAGGTGGAGGCCCATCCACCCTCAGCAGACACGGAGCCGTGCAAGGTGCTGGGACCACATCCCCTCTGAGGTACTATATTTTATCCCTGTGGAAGATGTTTACCTGGAAGCACCCAGAGCACTTTTTGGGTGGCAGCTGAGTCGCTGGGGACTGCAGCTGGGGACTCCCTGCCCTCAGGACCGCTTTGCTCCAAGGAAGCTCAGCTGCATTTTAGCACAAAGCTGCTGGAAGGCGGAGCAAGATGCAGGACTGGTCAAGCAGTGCAGGGTCCCAAACCCTGGAGCAAAGTGGTTGCAGAACAGCAGAGAAACACCCAAATATATTTAAATGAGGCAGCTGACAGAGGGGAGACGTCATGGAACCTCATGTGGGCTCGTTCCTGCCATCGCCATGGGGGCAGAGCGTGACCGCATCCGGCTCCGAGCCGGCGAGTGCTCTGAGCTGCCGGACCCCGCGGCTGCACCGAAAATGCTGCCGAGACATCCTTAGATCCTGCTGCCTCCAAGGCTCCAGCTGCCTCCATCCTGCAGGAAAGAGGTGTGGGAAGCTCCGCTCCCCCAGGTAAATCACCGCTGGGTATCGCGCTCCGCCGGGCCCCGGACGCGATGCTCGGAAAGCAGAGGGGTGGAAAAGCAGGAGGGAGAGCTGAGCTGGGGGCCCACATTTGAGTGTGCCATTGCCAGGCCGAACTGCTTAAACTGGGCCAGCAAGGCCTGACTCTGATGGGATTAAAACAATTGGAGGCATTCTGGTGGTTTGTCTTACCTTCAGATGGAGCGGAGACGTCTTGCGTTGACCTCTCGGCAACCGGGCCGAGGAGCAGCTCTTTGCAAGCCCTGATTCCAACACAGCATCTTGCCTGAGAAAGGGTTTACATCCTGGGGGGGCCCACAGAAATTGCCTGATAGACCAAAAAAAGTGCATGTGCTGCCAGGCTCTGGCTGGCTGCTCTCTCCAAATAGAGATTTCGATACGTGTTCGCATATCGGCGCTTCGATCTCGCCGTACCCATCTCAGCAAAGAGGCTGCCTGCCGCTGATAGTTGGATTTGGGTCTTATTTTGCAATTTCCTTTCGAACAGCTCGGGCGTTTTTTTCAGATCGTTATCTGCCTCAGCAGCATCTCCTGCCCCACGGTAGGAAATGAGCCTTTAAAGAATGGCAGCCCTCTGAGAAGGATATTTGGGGGCAGAGCAGTTCAATAAGGGAGGGGGAAGATTCCAGCCAGAAATGGACTTTTAGCTCGGCTGCTGCCAGACTGTTTGGGTAAGTGGGATGTCACAGGAGAGTGGTGGTTATCAGGAAAGCTTTTGATGAATTACACTTCGAAACATATCATGGAGGAAATTACAGAATCTGAACCATAGGATGGATAATGCCTTTGCTGTAACTATCAATCTATCAGTCTATCAGTCATATTATCGTAGCTTCTTTAATCATTGTATCAAAGTCACAGTTGAAATCTCTCCCTGTTAGCCATCTATAAATGAGAGTTTATAGACGCCGGGTGAAAATTTGAAGTGATTTTATGCAAGTGGAAGCTCACAAAATGAGCACCTCGATTGCTGTCCTTTATTATAGATCTCCTGAGTGTTATGGCCAGAAGCCCCAAGCCAAGGGGCCCAGCCCAGGCATTTGTGTTTTCTGATTTTCTGCCTTAAACCTTCTTAACTTCAACAGGATTTAAGTGCTCACCTAGAATTAAATCTGAGGTGTCTCGGACACGGAGGTGTTGAAGGGCCTCTGATTTCTGTCTGGACCTTGACTGATGCAAGAGCCTCACACCAACCCACAACCTTCTTTTGGTTACTTTCTTCTACATTTTTTTTTTCAGATTATAGGGGGTTTTTTTGTTTGTGCTTGATTTGGTTTTGCTGTTTGTTTTTTCTTTTGGTGGATTAAGAAAAAAAAAGAAAGAAAGAATCACGAGAGAGGATTAAAGCAAGAAGAATAAATTTCAATTCTTGTTCCTCTCAGGGCCGCAGTGGAGCCCAGGAGCTCCTGTCAAGTAGCAGACAGAACTGAGAAGACAGTTTATAAAGCCATTAAGCTCAGTGATAGAGCCTGTGGCTGTGTGAGGGTGTGAACAAGAAGGGCTCACGCAGAGGGAGGGCTGGGGACCTTCATTTGACACCTGCAATGCCCAACCACTGCTCTCAAACGCTGAGCCCGATCTTCAGCTCGTGAGGAGCAGCGTGAGGCTCAGTGGGACCATTTTGCTTGGTTGCCACCAGGTCTTGCTGCCTCTCTGTGTCCCCCCAAGACCTCGGAGACGCCTCGCCGGGAGAATGGTCTCCTGTGAGTGGTGAGTGCAACACCCTGGGAGCAGAGCCCTGAGGCCAGGCTGGGGGGGCTCTGAGCCATCTGGTCCAGCTGAAGATGTCCCTGCTCAATGGGGGGATGAATTTCAGAGGTCCCTTCCAACCCAAACCACTCTATAATTCTATAATATCCGTAATTCTCCCTTCTCTCAAGCACCACCCCCCCCCTCCCCTCCACTGGCAATGAGGGTTTCAAAAACCTATCTGAGGACAGGCACAAAAAAAAAATGAAGTGCAGGGAGCACTAGTTGTTCTTGTAAACCGAGCCCTGGCTTTTGGGGCACGTTGCCTTAAAGGCAAAAAGCAAAACCCAAAAACTACCGGCAACCCTTTTGTCTTGAACCAGCAGCAGCCAAACAGTACCTGAAAGATTTCAAAGAATATTTTTCCCTTGTTCAGGTGGATATTTGTCATCATCTCAGCTGTCACCTTGGTCCTGTATGCTCTCCTCTTGCTGTCACTTTACATCATGCTCAGCAGGAAAATGGGTAATTTGCTGTCCTGTTGGCTTTCCCTGCCGGATTCCTTTTTTGGAGCCCAATGTGGAATGGGAAAGGGCAGGGATGGAGCAGCAGCATCACTGTGCTGTGCTGGGGTCCAGGCTGTGTGAGAGCTGTAAGTGATGTGAGCAGCATCAGTGAGGGTTACACAACCTTGTGTTGTTTCAAAACCATTTTCTTTCATTGCTTTTATCGGTGAAGTGGTGGAAAAACACCTCCAGAATCCATCGACAGCATCTTATTTCCGATGAAGCTCCACTTTCCGGCGGGGAAGTCTTTCACTCAGAACTGCTGCTCACATTTGTACATAACCTAGCTCTGCTTGGCCACCGGGGTCAAACTCATTTCAAACTCACAAGGAGAGGTCCTGACACTGTCATTTAACGCTGCAGGCTCTCACTTAGAACAGGGCACAGCGGAATCATCTCACCAGCCGAGCTGGTGGATCTGTGCCCCTCCGGTACACAGCGATAATTGTTGCTGGGGTGGTCGGGTTTGCTGTGGGGCAGTGCTGGGGCTCCTGGACAGGGTGGGGGTCCATGTGGGGTCTGGGGTACGTGGGGCACAGCAAGGGCAAGGTGCTCACTCTCCTCCTGGTCACAGCCCAGCATTCCCATGGCATGCAGAGGTCCAGCAGCCCTGTGGCACAGCCCACCCCGGATCCAGCCCCATCAGCAGGAGGGGCCGGGGCAAAACTGCCAGCACCAGGCTACGCAGGTAAGGGGCTCCTGCAGCAACAGGGCTTTGTCCTGGCACTGGGATGGGAACTTTTGGTTTGGCATTTGTGTTATGTGCCTTCCTTTCCGAGCTGCGAAGACCCCGGGGTGGCCATGGGAGCAAGTGGCCAGCAAAGGGCCGGCACAAGAGCCACTCACCACCCCAGTTATCTCCTCTCTCCCCGGGCTTTCCCTCCATGGTTTCCTACAGGCCAGGGGTGGAGTGGGGAGGGCTCACACTGGTGGGTTTGGGATTTTCAGTTTTCACTCCTGCAGCTCCCTGGGAAGGGCTGCTGGTGGTAATGTCTCCTGTGTTTCAGGGAGCAGCGACACGTCCTCAGACACCTCGGAGGACTCGGCCGACAGCCCTTCCTGCCCACAGGTACAGCTGTGGGCACAGAGCCCCTGCCAGGACAGCCCCAGCCCAGCTGTGGAGATGCCAGCGCTGTGTCCATGTGGATCCTGCCTGGCTCGAGACCCCCAGAACAGCACCAGGGTGGGAGGGGGAGGGCAAATACATCAAATCATATTGAAATTCCATCAGGGAATGGTGGTTGTCCTCTGCCACATGCAGCGGTCCTCATTTAGAGGGGAACAGTCCCAGGGGCCAGGGAGATCCTTAGGCACAACTGGGCATGTTAGGAAAATTAGGAGTATTGGAAAAAAAATCTTCCCTGTGAGGGTGGGGAGGCCCTGGCACAGGTTTCCCAGAGAAGCTGTGGCTGCCCCATCCCTGGAAGTGTCC
>JAWMRA010000072.1:2616086-2645909 GCA_035584735.1 Pseudotriccus pelzelni | reverse complement strand
GTGGCTGCCCCATCCCTGGAAGTGTCCAAGGCCAGGTTGGACGGGGCTTGGAGCAACCTGGGCTGGTGGAAGGTGTCGCTGCCCATGGCAGGGGTGGAATGAGAGAAGCTTTAAGGTCCCTTCCAACCCAAACCATCACATGATTCCATGAACGGGTTCACACCTTTGAGTGGGTTCAGGGCAAAGGCCCCCCAGGCGGGTGCTGGGACCTGACCTGGGGTTCGTGTCTTCCTCTGCAGGGCCAGGGCTCAGGAGAAAACATCAATTACACATCCCTCGTCTTCCCAGGGAAAGGCCGTGGGCCAGGCTGTGCCCAGGACCACGAGCACATCAAGACCGGGACGGACTATGTCAACGTGGACCCGAAGAAGAATAAAGCACATCTCTGGCCCTGCTTCAGCCCCGTGGCATCCAAGCCTGTCGAGTACAGCGAGGTGAAGCTGTGACACCCTGGAGGCCGCTGGTCACTGCACAGCTGCACCACCAGGGCTGCCCCTTCCCTCGGGCAGTGCCTGGCACAGCCTGATGCCTGCAGCTCTTATTCCTTGCAACACAAGGAATGCAGTTGACTTGGCATTTTGCTTAAAGGCGTCGCTGTTCCCGGAGCGTGGGGTGGGTGCATGG
Source organism: Pseudotriccus pelzelni (assembly GCA_035584735.1). Classification (NCBI taxonomy): domain Eukaryota; kingdom Metazoa; phylum Chordata; class Aves; order Passeriformes; family Tyrannidae; genus Pseudotriccus; species Pseudotriccus pelzelni. Next base: position 2,645,285 of record JAWMRA010000072.1, on the reverse strand, counting down.
AAGTGTTCCTCCCACCAGGGCTGAAATGTGCTGCTCAGTTTTGTGTGATGGCCCTTTTTGTCATTTCGTGAAAGAAAAATGAAACATCCCCCCACCCACCCCCCAGTCCCTCGAAATGGGATGTAGTTCAGGGAGAGAAATGCAGTGCTCTTCAAAATACCCACCCAGACTGGCTGACAGCTCCTTTGAATGATGCTTGTTTTCCTGATCACCCTAATAAAATGCTGTAAAATGCAGTTTCTCCACTTGTGTTGCCCTGGTTGCCCGACAAGCCCTGACCCACTGCCCTGCCCTGCACCCCCTTTCTTTCGATGATGAAAATATTTCCAAGTCTCCCCTTCCTTGTCATCCATCCCTCCTTGTGGGGAGGAATGATATTCCCTGTTTCCCTGTCTCCCTGCTTTGTCCCTGCACCTGATGCCCCGAGTGCCTGGCTCGGCCTCTCCCCACCTGGGTTATGTCTTTGCTCCTCACTCTGCGTTTTATTACTTAGGATTATTAAAGAAATAAACTTCCAGAGTGTTGGGAAAGGGGAATGTGGAGCTGGGAGCTCTTTGTAAGGGGGATGGAGCTGCTGCCTCCCAGCGCAGCCCCCCTTCCTCAGGGATGGAGCTGTCCCAAGTGCATTTCCAATCAGCTCGGCAGCAAAAGTGCTTTAATGAAAGGTTGTGAGACAATTGATTTGGTATTGATCATGGGAGGGGGGTGGTGGTCAGGGACTCCTGGTTTTATAACCTTGCTCTGCAGATCTGGCACAACTTGAAGGGCACACGAAGGAAAATGTTCAAAACCCCAAAGCGCGTCTGGGAAACATCACTAGAGGCCAGGAGAGGGGTGGTTATGGAGCTGGGGGTAAGGCCAAAACCAGCCAGTGGGAGTTCCTGGGAAGTCTGATTCAAATTCCTGGTGATTAAAAAGTGAAAATAGTTCAAGATTTCGAAATATTTTACTCTTAATGTCTTATTTTTACAGGTTTAGCCTGTGACAACAGAAGGAATAATGCACGTTGCTCGCAGGGAATTTGGTACCTTTGCTGGGACATTTGTATGTCACCATCAGCAGCTTTTGAGCTCGACTCCCAGAGCAAATGGATGCTCTTTCCAGCCTCATCTGTGCTTTATTCTTGCACAAAACGGCTTCTGGGATACCCTCAGTGAACAGGGAGAAGAGCAGGAGCCAGGCTGGGACTGCAAGGCCATGGCTCACCCCCCCCTGCTCTTTGCTCCCCAGTTCCCTGAAGCCGTGTCTGAGCCCTGGCTGGTTTTGGCACCCTGATCCCTGCTAAATAAGACAAAAGCAGCAGCAATTTGAGAGCAGCTCTGCAGTGGATGCAGTAGATGTTGAACAGCCAGAGCAGCCCCACACAGGGATTGGGGGCTGTGAGTAAACCTGATGGGAAGTGCCAGGGATCGGAGGGAAGCAGGATCTGAGCTGGAAGCGGGGCCAGGACTGCTCCGAGCAGCTCCTCGGGGGTGTCAGTGCTGCATTTTGGGCCCTCAGACGGGCACAGTGCGGTGTAGAACAGCTGTGAACTGCAGGGGAGGACGTGTCTGCTCCGTGGCTTTGCTCCAGTCCCATCCCTGGCCCCGGGGAGGTGGGCAGGGGGTCAGCTCCAGACCTGCCTGCGAGCAGAGGAACACGCTCTGCAGCCCAGAGGGGTGAGTGTGCTGAGCCCCAGAGAGGGGCAGAGCTGTGTCCTGCTTGTCTGCTCGGCCAGCAAAGAAAGCCCTGAGGATGGGAGATGAGTGACTCACAGGGAGCTCTCGAGCAGATGGAGCCACGTTGCCTCCTGCTGTGCTCAGGCTGCTTTGCTGGCATCTGAGAAACACACAAAGCCCGAGTCCCTCCAGGAAGATTTTGCTGGTGCAGCATCCCCTTCGCGGAGGATGCATCACCCTCTTCCTGGAGGAGAGCAGCCAGAGGCTCCCTAGAGCCCCAGGGATGTGAGTGCTGCGGTCAGGCAGCGACTGGTGGGGCTCTGTCCATCCCCCCTCGATGCTCACAGGGTGTGCAGCAGCAAGGACACGATGGACAGTGACGCTTTCCGGGTTAAACATTCAGATTTCTGCAGAATGACACGCTACCAGCTGAGGGGTGGGGGGGAGAGCCACCGAGACACGCAGCTCGTGGTGTCACACTGGTGGCACTGGAGGGACGTGCCCGGGCGTCGGTACCCACGGTACCCTAGAGCGTGCCCGACTCCATCACCTCCTCCTCGCAGGGCGGGTACAGCTCCCTGGCACTGCCCCCGTGCAGGGGGAGGCCGGCAGGGCTGGCGTGCTGGCTGTGGCTCAGGATGGTGGTTTTCCTGCTGCAGAGGCTCCCGGTGGAGGCCGGTCTGCGCAGCCCCGCCCGGGGGCCGCCCCGGCAGCGCAGGCAGCGCCCGGCGTCCTGGAGCAGGTGCCCGCTGAAGAACATGTAGATCCAGGGGTTGCAGCAGCTGCTGAGGCTGGCCAGCAGCATGGTGATGCTGAAAGCCACGTTGGTGGACTCTGGCGAGGCAAGAAGGAGAGATGAAACCTCCGCAAGGGACGGGCAAGACCTGGGGGCTCTCTTGGGCTTGGGCTCTTGTGCTTTGCCCCATTTCCATCCCACCTCACTGGCATTCCGTTGGGTGGGAGGGTTTGCAGTGTGCAGACACAGCCAGGCTCTACCCTTGACTGATGTTCCGCAGTGGGGAAGTTCTGAGCACACCCTCAGGGAGTGTTCTGGGAGGTGAGACCCAGCAGCTTTTGGATCTTCCAGAGCATCTCCCAGAAGAACTTTGATCTTGTATCAAGTTCCTTCTACCCATGGACAGGCTAGGAAAGCTACTGAAAATTTCCAGGAAAAAAAAATAAATAAATCCACCCATGAAATCAAAATTCTGAAACCTCAGTGAATTCCTACACGAGGGAAGGGACGTGGCACGCGTGTTCCCACATCTTTGCCCGTCCCTGTGGATGATGGCCAGAAATCATTATTTTTCAGGGTTTTTTCTGATGAAAGGAATGATCTGACTCTGCAAACAGCATTTCTATGAATATCACCGGGGAGGAAACCTGTGATTTTTAAAAAGTGACAGAACAACAAGACAGCCCTTGGTTCGAGTTTGTTAAAAACTCAGCGTGTTCCCAAGGCCCTGCGGCCACCCTGTGCAGCTCCCCCGTGCCCGCCACCACTCACCGTCGTCAGGAGCATCCTCATCCCACACTGACCACATCTGCACGCTGAAGAAGGGCGCCCAGCAGGTGACGTAGGCGGCCACGATGACGAAGGTCATCTTCACCGTGCGGATCTTGGCGCGGGAGATGGTCCTCACGCTGCTCACCCGCGAGGGCTGCCCGCCCTTCTCCGGGGGAAAGGGGGCAGGAGGGGCAGACCCCGTGGACCCCCCCGTGCCAGGGGCGCCGCTCTGGGTCTTGCCCTTGAGGTTCTTGCAGATCTCGTAGCAGATGAGGCCGTAGCAGACGGTGAGGACGCCGACGGGCAGGACGAAGATGCACAGCGTGGTCCAGGTGATGTAGGCGCGGGCTCCCCACGGGTACCCGAAGTCTGCCCAGCAGTCCAGCACCCCCGAGCCCTGGCGAACCTCCCGCAGGGAGAAGATGAACACCTGGGGCAGGCTGAGCAGGCAGCTGAGCAGCCACGTGGCCCCGATCATGGCGTAGGCCTGGCGGGTGGGCTGCTGCAGGGTGTGCAGCGGGTGGCACACGGCCAGGTAGCGGTCCAGGGTCATAACGATGAGCATGTAGGTGGAGGCGAACATGCTCAGCACCTGCAGGTACTTGACGGCCCTGCAGAGGGGGTCCGGCCCCAGGAAGCGGTAGGTCACCTTCCAGGCGAGCTGGGGCAGCACCTGGAAGAGCGCCACGCCCAGGTCGCTCAGCCCCAGGTGCAGGATGAAGAGGTGCATGCGGCTCATCTTCCTCCGCAGGCGGTACAAGGCCAGCAGCACCCCCACGTTGCCCACGGTGGCCACGGCCAGGATGGTGCCCAGCACCCCGACCTCTGCCTTGGCCAGCTCCTCGTCCCGGGTGTGCAGCAGCGTCAGGTTGGGGTCCCCCACCAGGCTCAGCAGCCCCTGGCCGAGCCCAGGCTGGTTGTGGGGAGTGCTGTTCCCACCCCAGCCTGGCTCCATTCCTTCGGGAAGCTCTGCAGGGGTGCAGGCAGCTCCAATGCTCTTCTCTGATGCCTGAGGGCTGGATGTGCCTCCTCCAGCTGTCCCCAACACCGGGACACCTTGTCACCTGTCAGCACCACACTAACCCTGTGTTGAGCATATGCAATTCCCTCTCTGCCTGTGCCGCTCTGGAAAAAACATTCCCGTGGGGCAGAGAGGTGCAAGAGCCCCTGCTTAGTCCCTGATATGTCTTTCCTCTTCGCTAAACGTGCCCAAATCCCTGTTTCTCCTTTCGCTGCTCGTCTTGTGCATCCCCCCCTGCGCTGGCAAATCCAAGGGGAAAGGGAAGCTCTCTGCACTGCTTCTCTCTGTAGTGAAAGCAACAGAAAACGCTACGGATGCTGCATCCCTTTGGCCTTTTCATTCCAGGAGTAGCAGGCAGGTGAGCGTTTCCCAGCCCGTGGGAAGCGGGTGTCTGTCTGCCGGCGCCGGTTCTTGGTGTGTGAGCACCGTCCCCCTGGGGCTGGGCTTTATTTATCCCCCGGCAGGTCCCTCCCCGCTGGCCCCACCACGGCTCTGCCCCTGCGCTCTGAGAGCGCCGCCGGACCCTGCACCAGACAGGTGAGTGCTGATTCCCCTCCTGCTGCTCTTTCCAGAGCTGCCACCCCTGGGGATTTTACTAAGGGGGATTTCTGGGCACGAGCCAAAGGCTGGGAATCCTCCTGCGCTTCCACCTTTGTCCCCTGCGTCCCCTCTTCTGCAGCGAGGCCGGGCTGGGCACAGCCTGCCCTTCATTTGCTGTGTCCCTGCAAGTCAGACCCCCCTACACAAATCTCTGCCTGCCCTTGGCTGCTCCTGCTGGGATCTCTCCATCCCGAGAGCCTGGGGATGAGGAGATGCAGGTCCCCCCACAGCAGGAGTCAGACATCCATTGGCTTTGTGCAGCTGGGTCTCAGCCCCGCAGCAAAGTCACTGCAAACATCATTTGCTGGCACCACGTCCCGGGGCTGCCCGGTTTGATCTGCTCTCCTGCTCTGTGGGATGGAGATTATCCCCGAGACATGGCAAAAAGCCCAAGTCTGGCTTCAGAGCCCTCAACCAAACTGTGTCATTTTGCTCCATCTGACAGGAAACCACCCCAAAAGTAGGGAGGGAGGTTGTGCCCATCCCCAGAGCAGCCCCTGCCACGGGTCACCAGCGTTTGCACCATCTCTCATCTGCACAGAGCCTGGAAAAACCCCTGGGAAGGGCGAAGCTGAAGGGGAAAAGGGAGCTGCAGAGGTTTGGTGTGTGCCAGAGGGAAGGTGATGGTCAGCAGCAGGATGAGAGCACTGCGAATTGTGTGGTGGAAAATCCAGGTGAGTCTGGAGCCCAAAGGCTCTTGCCCCTCACCTGCCCGAGAGCTCTGACACCTCCTCACCTTCCCTTCCCACTCTTTTTTTGAGCCTTCAGCCTGTATTCCCACGTGGTGTGCGATTGCAAAACATTTTCAGGGGCCTACACACACGAACACACCCGGTGAGTGTGTACACACGATTTCACTTCTGTTTTGCAACACTAAGGCTTTGTTTTCCCTACTGGCTGCTGAAAGATGGCAGTAAAAAAAAATAAGAAATTAAACCACCCATCCATTTCCAACCTTTTTTTCCCTTTCCCTGCGGGGGAAAGATGGATTAAAAATCACCTGACACGGGCTTTGTCCCAGCACGTGCCTGCTGGACATGGGCTCTGATGCCTCAGCCCACAGGCTGGTGATATTACAGCGAAATTCCCTGTATAAAGGCTGTTATTTGCTGAATAAATTTGCAGATCACCTCTAATAACCCTAAATGAGCGCAGTTTGTGTCTAATTAAAAGACATTCATCCTTATGAGACCCCATGGATATAAAGTACCCATCAGAGAGCGCCTGGTGGAGGTGCTGGAGGTAGGAAGGTTTGCAGTGAATAATGTGATTCTCTGTGTTTGTGATCAGACAGCTGATTTTCTGGAAGATTAATAGAGGGCAGTGCAAAAAAAAACCCACTAAACCTACAAAGCAATGAAAGGCTGAGAGGAGGGCAGAGATGGAAAGGCAGATTCTGCGGAGAGAAAGAAACGCTGAGAGAGTTTTGAGGGCAGACTCAGCTTTTTCTGGCACCAGCTTGGTTTGGAAGCAATTCCCTTGGAATCACAGCTTTTACCTAAGTTTAGTTACACGGAGAATTCTGCAAAGGTGTTAGAGGAAACTGGAGCTAATTCACAAACGAGAAATAATCCCAGAAAGTAGAAACTTATTGTCTTTAGGGAGAGAGATTATCATAGGAAAGAAATTTTTTTTTTGGAGCAGATGGATTGAAAAGTAAACTCATTTTCATTCATGGGTTTCCTGAAGGTTTTGATGCAACACCAGGACTGGGTTCTCCAGCTCAGCAGCTCGGGAGTTACTGGTTGAGGAAGGTGCTGGTTTGTTCAGGGCTCTGGGGGCTTTGGGTAAGTGGTGGCTTAGTCTAACCAGAGATATTTAGGTTGTTTCACCCAAACCAGGCCCTGGGGAGCAGAAGTTGGAGACATTTCACAATGAAGTTTTCTGATAATGCATCTTTCGGTGTCCAGGGAGGGAGGGCACATGTGCAGGGTAGGGGTAACCTGGGTTATCCCCCCCTGCAGGGTGACCTGAGCCCCGAAACGTGGTGAAAACTCCTGTCCTGGGGTCTGTGATCCCTCCCTTCCCCCCGGGGGAAGCTCAGGGACCACGTAACTGGATTTCTAAGCTCTTAAATTTGGTTTGTCAGGGTAATGCTGGATTGCATCCCTAATTTTTGGCAGCTGATAACACCAATACACCACAAAGCACAGCACATAAACCGCTGTTTTTATTGCAGCTGGCATCCTACACTCCTACCGTGGAGCAGAGGTAGAGGTTTTGTGATTGTTAAACCATTTGGCACAGCACCTAGTTAATTTTTTTTTTTTGTGTGTGTGTGGTTGGCTTGCTGATTAAATAAATAAAATTTGCTGGCTTGGGTTTTTATACTGCTTTGGCTCCCTTTTCAACACAAATATTTTATTTGTGGTATGTGTTGCTGTTAAACTTTTATTGCTGACAGCACAACACAGGCTTGGTCTGTCTTCAGCGTTTAATCACTGAAATGCTTTTTGTGGTTCAGGTCAGGAAAAGCAAGATTTGGTCATTTTGCTCTGGTTCAGATGCTGTAAAATTAAGGGTGTTGCAAGTGCTTTGTAGCATCTTGGGGTGTCTCCCTGGGAAGGCTGAGGGCAGGAATGAGGGCTGGGAATTCCTGGTATCTCATGCTCTATTAAATGCCAACTCCCCGTCCAAAATGAAGCCAGGAATTAGTTCCCCACTGAAAATAGAAACTGCTGAGACTTCCCAGTTCTTAAAGACTTCAGGAGCTCAAAGCCCAGCCCGCTCTTGCCACTGACCTGACTCCAGGTGGGACTGTCCTTTGCTTTCCTCAAACTTGGGGAGTCTGGAAGCTGAAAACTTGATATAATTTGAGTTTTTCATTGTTTGAAATGACTGTGAAGAGTTCTCAGGAAAGTCACCTTGTGGTGTCTGTCTCGGGGAAACAAATTCCTTGTGGTGTGACTGCTCCTCTTACTTGGAGGGCAGAAGGATCCAGGCCAGCCCTGGTCCATCCTGGTACCCTGTGAAATACCCCAAAATATTAATGTGTTTTTAAATGCCCCCCTGGTTGCACAGTGACTCCCATTGCACTCTGGAGGGAGAAAACTCCCCAGTGAAATTGGGCAGCATCACCTCTCGAACTGGAGCTTCCATCACTTTAAGGAAATTATAAACCAGAAGCGACTGTCAGTCTCACCTTTTCCTCCCCCCACCCTTTCCCTCACTCAGATTGGTTTTTTTCCCCACTTAATTAAAACCTCTGATCCTGCTTAATATTAGGGAGCACGTCTGGGTGCATAAATAAATATGCTGAACACGTGGTGAGTGCCCCAAAGCGGTGCCTGGTGGGGACACTCCCAGGCAGAACAAGCCAGTTGGATCTTAATGGAAAATCCACGTGAAGCCGTAAAAGCTGGCAAGCAGAACAACAAAAGATGACAGTGTTGTGTTAAAGAATTAAAGGATCGGTGTTTAAAGTGTTGCCTTGAACACAAACTTGGCGGGCTGAGCTGCTGTTCCCGGGGGTGCCGCGTCCAAGCTGGGAATTTGACAGCCCAGTTCCCTTCATCCTCCTGCTGTGCCTGATGCTTGGGACAGCCCTGCCCTCCCAAGCACCCCGAGAATCCCAACACCATGTCCAAAAGCAGAGTTGCCCCCCAAAACCCACACAGGTCAGCCCACACCAGTGGGATCAGAACCAACCTCCTCTCCCTGGCACTGCCCACAGGGATCCAGAAACATCTCCCAGGCTGGTGAACAGCACCAGGAGACTTCTGTTAAATAAAATAAATCCAATCCTGGGGTGTTATTGCAGCTGATAACTCTATTAGAGTTTACTTTTTTCCTCGTTGTTTGGCTGTGTCTTCTCATTTGACCCACATGTGTGGAAACCTGCTTAAGTAGAGGCAACTGCCAGAGGCAAAATTGAATCTACAGGCATCTTCGAGATAGCAAATTACTTGTTCATCATCCTTACACTCTCCCCGTTGGTTTCCTTGTGTAGCCAGGGATGTTTAAAGACTTTGGTAGCTGTGAAATGCTGCAATTTCCTTCCCTGCTCCCTCATCTCCTTTTTCTCTTACCATCATTAGCATTTAAAACCAGACGTGGCCGGAGCGTTTACAACCTTAAAATCAATAATAAAAAAAAAAACCAAAACAAAACCAAAAAACCGACCAAATTACATTTCAAGGCTGGAAACAAATGGCTTTTTCCTGTTCTCTGCTGACAGGCTGCTGTGGGGGGAAATCTATGACTGTTGGCTGTGGTGTGGACAGAGGGGAAAACACCTGGGACATGATTCCCACCCAGGCAGCAGTGACAGTGTGGCCGGGCTGGGAAAGGTATTTAGGTTCTGTATTTTGCTTTTTACAGTGGATACAGGGATTTTTATTTTTTTTTTTAAATGTTATTTTTAATAAACCCCTGGTTGGGAAGTTTGTGTTGTTTGCAGGGGTCGCTCCCAGGCTCTGGTCCTGAGCGTGGCCGTGTGGGGATGGGTTTATGTGAGGTCAGGCTGGCAGAGCTGGTCCCCACGGGCAGATCAGAGCAGGGTGGGTGCTTGGGATGCTTCAGGCATCAGCACCTACAGCCCACATCACCTTGAGCTGGGATTGGGGCTGCAATCCCTGGGGACAGGGATGCTGGAGGCATCTGTGCTCTGGAGTGGGAGGGGAACCTGCTCTTACCCTCCTCTCACTGCTTTGTGCAGACAAAGGAGGACAGAGGACTTAAAACACGCCTAATTGAAAATCTCAGTACGGAGGGGGAAATGAATAAGAACCCTTCCCACGGCCTCAGATCTGCTTTGTCTCCTGTTGCCCTCCTTGCCCGATGGAAATGCTGTGGTTATTCAGGGCCTGTTCTCCTCCAGGTAGGAGAGGCATCAATCAGGGTTATGAAAGGAGAGGAGCAGCTGCTTCGGGATAATGTGTTAGAAAATGATGAATCATAGGGAAAACCTCTGCAGAGATCTGCACTCGCCCTGCTGCAGCGGAGTTCAAGGCTTCGTGATTAAAGGTTGTCCTTGCCTGTTTGACAGTCAAACCCGGGTTGTGCCCGAGCTCAGGGAAGCGTGGCTGGGATTGTGCAGCTGCCTCAGGGAGACCCTTTCCCTCTGGGTGACCAGCACCGAGCTCAGCTCGTGCTGTTCAGTGAAAACACCGGAAATTCCTCACCTGCCCTGACATCGTTACCCTGAAAGCTCCGGGACTGTCAACCTGAGGGACCTCCAGGTGCTGAGAGACAAGTTCACGCAGTCAAGACTGTGGTCACCACCAGTGCTACTCCTGCTCTTAAGCTGTTCGAGCAACTTCTTTTCTTGCTACTTTTTATGTGGAGAACAGCCCCAAACAAACCCAATTAACGCTCATTATTGTAGTTTCACCGGTGGTTTATCTCGACATGCTCGGCAGATAATGGAGTGCCAGCGGAATTACTACCTTCAGCTTGCATTAAATGTGTTGGGTTTCTTTTTTTTTTTCCCTCTCCCCATCAGAGTGTGTGAAAATCTCCTTGGAAACGTAGCCCTAATGGTCTGTCTCCTCCCCGAGCCGCGGTTCCTGCAAGCGAAGCAGAAAGCTGCGCTCTGTGTGCTGCCTGCTCTCCTAATTAACTGGCTGTGGGCACAAGATCCCGGCAGTGCTGATGGAGTTGTAACCCCCGGCGTGCTTGGCTGTGTGTGGCTCTTGATTCCTGGGCATCCCCGGGTCGTTGCTGTGCCCTGATGATCCTGCGGAGGAATTGCCAGGGTAGGGGGGGTGGCAGATCTGCAGGCTGGGCAGCACCACAGCTCTGCACAGCCAAGGGGATGCTGCCCCAGCTCTGTCTGGATGGTCACCCGGGGGAGCAGACAGAGTTCCAGGCGGGAATTGGGAGATGCAGCTCCAGCCCTTTGCACAAGAACAGCAGCTCTGACAAGGAATCCTCCCCGGACCCACCAACCTGCTGTGCCCGGGTTTGGGTTGGAAAAGGGCACCAGCACTGAGGGCTTGCCCGAGTGTGGTGAGCCCTTCCCTGCTCCCCCCAACACCCACTCACCTTGTCCTCTGGGTAGGACAGGAGTAGTTAATCCTCCAGCCGCTCTCATCTGGGTTCCCTGGCAGTTGGAACAGCGGGATGGGAGCCTTCGGGAAGGCAGTTAATGCTCGTTAATCCTCTCCCCAGTGTGAGGTGTCTGAGGAGAAGGTGACAAAGTACAGCAGCAGCACACAGCGTTCTGCCTGCCCGGGGTGGGTGGCTGGGTCACACCAGGCAGCCCGGACCTGTTTTCAGCAGCAGTGTCGGTGCTGAGGTGAAAGGGAAGGTGCAGGAGGACGTGGGACCAGCTCTAGGGGATGTATCAGCACAGGGCACTGAGCTCTGCTGTCCCTGCTCTGCCCTGAGTGCACTTGAAGACCCCATGGACACCATTCCCTGCATTTGGGATGCTGGATGGACACTGTTGCAGTGAGAATTTAGGATTATGCCCATTAATGTTGGTGTTGAAGGCAGGAGTGTTTGTCTCCTAACCCAGGGGTGTGCTCCAGTGCCCAAGGAATCATTCAATCGGGTGGGCAATGAGGTTTAAACCTCCCAGGGATCCGCGGGGTAACAGCTGAATATTCTTCTGGATCTTGGTTTTTAACTTTCCTCTGTGAAGTTCAACGTCTGGTTTCTTTTGGGAAGAGCCGGTATCTTTGGTTATAAAGCAGGCAGACTGTCAATCTGTCTTTGAAGAGCCTCTTGCAGACCAGGATTTCTCTGGGGAGACAGCAGTTGTGAGAAGGAGGGACGGTTGCTTTGGTGGTAATGCCAATAGTCTAGAGATGTTATAAAAGCAATTTGTTTCCCTGCATCGCGACTACCCACTGAAGAATTTGAGCAGCGTGGAATAGGAGTGGCTCTGCACCGTCCTCAGAAATTGATTTTAACCACCTGACTTGCTGCCTCCAAGTGCCTGATAATGATGAACAAAGGGGAGTATAACGCCAATTTTTCAGGCAGACCGCAGACTGAGGGGATTATTTTAGCCCAGGGCTGGATTAGGCTGCGGCACTGGCTCCAAAAGCATCGTTTAACACCGCCAGACAGCGGCTGTGTCTGTGCCTCCTCCCTGCGCGGACGGTGCTAATTGCTGAGACGATCTCTTCAGGCCGTTTCCACGCACACCCTTCGCACGGCACACTCGAAAGGCCGCGGGGATGCGTTTAGCGCTGCCGCTGCAAACGGGAATTGCTGCCCCGTGCCTCAGAATAAGGGCAGTTCGGAGCCTGCCAAGCGCGTGGTTCCATCACTTGTAACCCAGCCGAGCTGCCGACCAGCCTTTCTGGCTGTGAGGAGTTATCCCTTCCTCACACACCGAGGGGCTGCTGGTGAGGAAACCGCGGCTTGCAATCAATGGGTTTCTCCAACAGCCTCTCTGTTATCTCCCTGCCTCACCGGCGCCCGGAAAACGAACCAAATTAACATTCGGGGGAAGCAGCAAACGCTGATTTGTCTGCAGGGTTTCTGCATGGGCACGAGGATGTGGGTATTGCTGCAGGAGCAGCAAAATCACGGCATCTACATCCTTCCTCCTGGCTTCAGGGGGCTCCCCCCGAGTCAGCTGCCAGAATGGGGAGCGTGGGGAGTCACTGTGTGCTTTAGGTGGGGGTGGGAGGGACAGATGCTTGCGGCTTTTTTGTGTGTTCGAGGTTTTGCAGAGTTTTGTTTGGCAAACCAACAACAAACCCCCCAGTGCCGAGAGAGCCGGAGCCCTGGTTGTAGTCCCGTTTTCAAATTAGGTGGGGATTTGTGTGTGGTTCTGCCCTGAGCCCTCCAAAGCCCTGTGTTTGCTCGTGTTTAGTGGATATTCAGTGCCTGCTTCTGTCTAGGGAGCTCTTGCCTCCCTGATGAGCGCCAAAGAGATCTGGGACTGCAACCCAGAGAGCCGCTGCCTTTCCTTGCAGACGATTCACATCATCTCAGGGCATCAAATCCCAGCCCGAGGCTTAACAAAGCACCGTCACACCGAGCTGAGAGCGAGCCCAGCCTCGACGAGGCAGGGTGCTGGTGGTGCAGATTTACAGCTAACTGTTGGATTAAGAGGAAATGTGAAAATCGCTGCTAAACCCCTCGTGTTCAGCCGAGCTGCCCCGATGCCTCACAGGGTTCTGGGATTGTTCACTCCGATGGTGAGACTTAAAAAATAATTAAAATGATGTTATGAGTCCTCAAAAGCTAATTGGGACAGGATTATCCCAGAAGGAAACCAGAGATGCAGAGGAGAAGGGGCCGTTCCCTGAGGTGACCTGCAGCAGGTGATGGATGAGCCAGGTGCTGTTTTCCCTCCTGGTGATTTGAGTGGAACAGAATTCCCAGCAGCCAGGCTGGGGGCTCAGAGATCCCTGCAGTCCTCTAATAACCTCTTGGGAAACCTGGCCTTGAGACACCTGGCCAGATGGCCCAGCCACACCTGGGTGTGCAGAGCAGCTCTGCCAGGGCAGAGCAATTATAATTATAAGGAATTATTAGCAGGTTGCCTGGGGAAGGTGTGGCTGCCCCATCCCTGGAAGCGTTCAAGGCCAGGTTGGATGGAGCTCTGAGTAACCTGGTCTAGTGGAAGGTGTTGCAGGGGGGTGGAACTTTAAGGTCCCTTCCAAGCCAAACTATTCTGGGATTCTGTGGTTCTATAATGCCGGGGGATTTCTAAAGCATCAATTGTTATCTAAAGTGTCAAACCTTGCAAGTGTGAGTTTATCTAAGTGTGGGAGCAACCCCTCTGCCTTTAGCAGGAACAAGCACAGCTCTTCTGCTGCACTCAGGGATCATTCTGGTATTCCTGAACAATTCTCTGCAGGGAGCCACCAGTTCTCTCCTCATCCACCCCGCTTGAAAAGCCACATCCAGGGTAACAGAGCACGAGGTTTTGCTTGGGAAGTTAAAGGTCCCCAGAGCCCTGAGCGAGCCCATTCAGTCAATATCCCAACTTTTGACAACCAATATCCACTGTCCTGCCCCCAAACTAATTAATTTTATACATGATTGAATTTAACACTGTCATTTAGCTCTGTCTGCTGGCGGAGACTTTGAAGTACAAAGTGATTATGCAGGGAACAAGCTGGGAGCTGGTTAATAAGTTCCAACAAAGTGTGTACTGCTGGGAGGCAGTGTTAGATCCCATGTAGAATTTTATTGTTGTTTTGTCTTGGACTTGTGCTTGGAGACAAGTGAAGCAGCAGCAGAGTCTGTCACCAGAGAGAGAGAGAGAGAGAGAACAGCAATGACACTGTTGGGAAATGTTTAAAGCTACCTAAGTGTTAATGATCAGGATCTGACTCTGCTGCCTCGGAAAATCTCACTCTTCCCCTCATTTGCTTGTTTTGCTTCGCTTCAGGCAGGCTGGTTGTTCATGGGGGAAATCAAAGGGAATCAGCTCAACAATTCTGATGTTGTGGGGCTGCCTGGAGTAAGTGCGACTTCCAGGGCACACAGTGCTCGTGGCTGCATCCCTCCACCTTCTGAGATCTCTGGGGACTCAGTTTGTGGGGGGCTCAGGCACTAATGAGCCCTCCCGAGGAGCAAAGGGAGCAAGTCCTGAGCCATCAGTAAGTGTTTGACAGGACATGGCCACGCTGGAGCTGTTTGTAGCCCTCTGGCCAAGCAGCTGCACTGACCAGCCCAATCCAGGGAATTGGAGATGAGCCCAAACACCCAACCTGACGTGCAGCAAACCAGCACAACCCTTCAGACACCCGAGGTAATTGCCTCTTGCTCCTCTTTGAGTTCTTGGTATAATCCAGGGAGAGGAGGGGACAGAAATAGGAGTAGGATTGTGACAGGTAAAGACTGTTTTAAGCAAATTCCCAAATGATCCCCAAGGATTGCTTGTTTCCAGAAAGGCTCAGTGCAGCAGGATGGAAGCAAACTTAAAGCTTGTTAAATTGTGGATGCTGTTTCGGGATATTCTTTAACCCTGGTGCCCATGATTGTCTTTGCTAAAGGCTCTATCCCTGGATGACTCCTCAAGAGATGTTTTATGTCTTTTTTTTTTAACAGAGCCAAATAGGTAAGGAGTTACTTAATTGGATTTAAATGGTTCTCCATTAGCTGTTATTCACTTGATGGCCCAGCTGAATAAAAACAGACCTGTAAGGATGCACTGAGCCTCAGCACAAATTCCAGGAGAAAAGCTTGGCCAACAGGAAGGCAAATCCCAGTCACTGTGTTCTCCAGGGATTGCCTCAGTTTGGCCAGTGATGGAGAGGTGATGGCAGCCGTGGCATTTTGAAGCTCTTCTGGTGAAGAGCAGATTTCTCACAGCCACAAAGCCCAAACACAGCTGTAAAGAGGTTTGTAAGTGAGAAGACTAAGCAGAAAACGTCAGCAAATACTTTAAATGAACCACTTCCGAGGCTCTACAAGCTTTGCTTCTCTCCTCATTCCTTAGGTTGCTAATGGGGAATGACCTCAGAGGGGGTTTCAGCTGCAGCTCATGCAGGAAGGGAGAGATGTAAGTCACAAATCGCCCTGACTGCCTGGGACGGGCTGTTGGTGTTCCCGGGGAGCAGCGGCAGATCTGGGGCTGTGTTTTGTGCTGAAACGCCACCGAAAATCCAGAACCTGTCCGGTATTTCTACCCCAAAACCATGGTAAAAAAAAAAAAAAGGAGGAAAAAAACCCAAAATAAAATAAAATAAAAGATAAAAGATCCAAAAGGCTTAAAACAAACAATAAATACGATTAAAAGTCGTTTTTGGAGCCTCCACCGGGGCCGGGTGCAGTTCCCCTGCTCGCCCGCAGGGGGAGCTGCGGGCCCGGCTGGCTCTGGGTGGGGGGGCTCGGGCAGTTCCCGGAGTTCAAGGAAAGGGGGAATTCTCCTCTTGGAAAAGGTGGGTTTCTCCTCTGTTTTTTTGGAGTCACAAGCGAAGCTGTGCCCTGCGCAGACCTCGGCGCTGCCCCCACCCGGCTCCTCGAGCTGCTCCCAGTCCGCGGGTCACTCACCAAGTCCCAACTACATCCCATGCCGCTGGATTTCGGGATAAATCAGGCTCTCCGGTGTCTCCGCTGTTGCTTTCCCCTTAGTTAATTACCGGCCAAACCCCCTTGTAAATGAGACAGAGGTCTTTGCCCAGAGAATCCCTGCCGTGGCATTCCTCTGGTTACACACAAGCAGCGAAACATTTTGGAGCCAGTTGGGAAATTGTCACCAGTTTAAGAAAAAAAAAAAGAGAGAGAGAGATTTGGTTGAGATTCTTTTATTTCTGACATGTGAAATGTCTGGATTTTTTCCTTGTGCCTGGCAGGATTTCTGCACTTAGAGAATATTCATATACTGGTCTTGCTGACTTTCTCCAAGCTGATTTTATTCCTACACTGTTCTTCATATATTGCTTTTTTCCCCTCCCTCCCCCCATTCAGACCAGAACAAGAACGATCTCTTCCATTGCCTCAGACCGTGAGGAGGGTGGGGAGGGTTATTTTTGTGGCTGGCTGGGCACGATATGCAGATGCTGCCCTGATGTGTGCATTAACCGTGCCCACAAAATGCCACGTTGATTTTGCTCTTTTCTCCTCCCTCTGAAGCTTCTGACACAGCCCGTGGCTCCAGGAGGGCACGGCAATGAGGAACAGCACTGTGAGCAACATCTATTTGGAGTTTAGCAGGGGTGTTTCTTACCCCTGCTGCGTGCCTTAGGAGTGACTCCAGGCTTGGCCCTGCCTCCCACAAAGCTGATTTGGCATTCTTAGGAGACCTGATGTTTTTGGCTGGTTGGAGCTTCTGATAAATGTTGGCACATCTGATTTATTGTCTGACTCGGTTCCCAAGGAGACCACATATGTAGCAGTCTGAGATAAGCAGCTTATAACCTAAAGGTGAATGCCTTAAAATATCAGAGTCCCCTTCTCTCTCTCCATTGATAGTGAGCTCTTGCTTTTCCCTGCTATCTTTATTTCACTCTTTTATCAGGGAATTAAATGCTTGGTATTGTGCTGAGGAACCCTTCTGTCCTTACAATTGGCTGGAGTTATAAATCCACTTGGATTTTCTATTATCGCTCTTGATGCAGATTTGTTGAGCACAGTGCCGGTGTCCCTCATTCCGTGGCTCAATGGCAACTGTCCTGCTGAGATCCAGAGCTGGAGACACAAGATCACCGTGGAATGTGCACACACGTGTATTTCTTGCACTATCCACCTTCAGCTTCAACCTCCTCCTTCCAGGCTGGAAGTGCAGGTGTCCTGCTCGGGCTGTGGGACCACCAGCTGGAGAATCCCAGAATGGTTTTGGTTGGAAAAGACCCCAAAGACCAGGGCTGGCAGAGGTGCTGCTGCTTGGCTTAGAAAACATTTCAGCCCTGTTGCTGGAGCTCTGGAGGCAGAGGGGAGCGAGCTGGTGAGATACTGGGGGGTTCATGCACTGCTGGAATAAAGACAAGTGTCTCCTGAAGCATCAGCCGAGGCCAAGGGATGTCTGTGGGTGAGAGGGACCAGCATCCCGCTCTGCAGGGCAATGGGCCCGTCTCTGGAGTGGCACAGATGTGTGCTTGCCCAGGCTGGCATGCCCAGACACCGCTTGCTGCAGATCCAGCCTCCCCCCCTCCAGGGAGACAAAGGCTGAGTCCTGTCAGCTTATCCTACACCTTTTCCCCCTGAGCACATTCCACCCGGGGTCACTTTGGGAGGGTGTGCACAGGTGGATTCACCCACCCCGTGCTTTACACCTTCCCTTGTCACACCCCTGCGAGGCCAGGACTGCAAAGAGCAGCTCCTGTGTGGGAGAGGAGGGAACGGGATCGTTCCTGGGGTTGGTCTTTGTCCTGCCCAGCAGCCCCGGGGCGTGACGTGGCAGCCTGGGGAGGAGGTGCCACGCTGGCACCGTGTCCCTGGCATGGAATGTGGCAGCACAGGGGGAATCTGGACTGGCCTTGGGGGTTGGTGGCTGTGATGGCCCCGGGGACTCCCCTCTGGGATGTAAACCCTCCCTGCTGGAGGGTTCTCCTTTCTCTTCTCAGCAGTGGCCAGAAGATGATGTCAAAGCTCTATGCAGCTTTTGGCCCAAGGGATGCTCCTCCCTAACCCTTGTTAGGCAGAGTTTTAATTCTGGAACTCAAGGTGAAAGCCCAGCAGCAGCATTTTTGTGTTCCCAGCACTTTTTGAAACCAGGCCAGCAGAAGGAAGAACAGAGTTTCCCGATTTTTCTCCACCCCTTCCATCAGCAGAGGGTGGGAAATCCCACCTATCTTGTCTTCAGATGTTTTTGGGTCTCTGTCTTCACACCCTGTGTTTTTAATTTAGGCTGAGGGAGACTGGCACTGTTCACACCCAAACCCAACAGAGCAGCCCTTTAGCCGTAACCATCTCCCCTTCCATGGGCAGACAGATCCCAGGGAAGGCAAAGCTTAAGGAACAGGTCTCTGGGACTGCGCTGTGGCATCAAAGCCTGCGTTGGTGTTGAGTTTTGCCCTTCAAAGCCCGTTTTCAGCCCAGATACGCTTGGTTGATGTCTCTTTTCCCCAGGTCATTTACAATCCAAGCTTGTTTTCAAGGAGCAAATTGGGCCAGGTGAGTTTTTGTGGGGGAGAGGTGACAAAGAGGGAGCCAGTTCTTTTTCCAGCAGAGAAATTCTCAGACTATAATTAACGTGTCTTCTGTGTGCGCGTACACGCCCAGCAGAGCTGGCTTTGATCTCTGCCGGGAGGCTGCGGAGAGGACAGGCACCAGAACATCTTCCCATTAGGGACGGGGCACAGGGATAACCGCGCCGCTTTCCCTTGGGCTTCGGGGAAGCAGCAGGCTGGGATCCACCCGGCATCTCCCGGGAGCCACGGGAGTGTGTGATGAGATGCGACTGCTGTAAATGGGCTGGGGCGAGGCCCGGGGAGGGGAAAGTGCTGCTGCCTCCCTGTCAGGGCTGGCAATGCACACTGCAATTAGTGCCAGAGCCATCAGTGCCCACGTCTGAACCCCCCTGGCAGGAGCGACAAGAGGCTCCAGTGATGCAGCAGGAGTGGCAGGTTGTTATCAGAGCACCTCCAAAAGCTGCCTGTTATTAAAGTCCTGTGATTTCTTATTATTTTTGGGTTTTTTTTGGTCGACTTGCGGCAAGTGCTGCTGAATTTGCTGAGGAGCGTTTTGTGCTGCCGGGGTGGCACGAAGGAAAGGAGCGATTCAAGTTCATGCATCACTGGCACGTTTGGGCGAAATCAGGGTTAATAAGGTAAAAGGTTTCTTATCACAGCCAGCGCCAGGTGCTTTTAAGCTGTTTTTAAATGTTGATTGCGCGTAAGAACTGGAACTAAAAAAAAAAAAATTGGACATGTTCTGCTGAATAAAGGCTTCCTGCCACTTCTGATTGTTGCCTTCTGGTAGCACACGAGATGCAAAAATGCATTCATCTGAATTTTAAATTCTCAGCTACAAAGGAAGTTATTTGGGCTCTGGGTAAAATTTGAAACGGGGTAAAATTCACTCTGCAGAGTAAAATTCATGTCCAACCTGGGTCCAAGAAAAAAAAAGTGGAGCACCATTGTGGAAAGTCTTGTGATGGGCTTTGCACAAGAGAAGATTGCTTAATTTTTTCCAAACTTTTTAGGCCCTCGTTAAATATGAGTGGATGCTAGACTGAATCTGCAGGAGCTTTCACAACCTTCCCTCAGATGTGACTCTGTGTCATTCCATCTGCATTTTCAGCCAAATAATTCTCTGATTGTGTTGGTTCAGTTGATCACCCTGTGAGGAAACTGCTGCAGCTTTGGAGTTTTGGGGGTCTAAAACCATCTACTGCTCTTTGTGCCCTTATACAGAGATAAATCAAGAGAATGAGTGGCTTGGGCATGGCAAAGAGGTTAAAAAATTGAGTAACTGAAACAGCCTGGGATCTGTGTTCAGCAGAGGAGCCTAAAACGTGGGTTTTTTTTTTTTGCTTAGTTACACCATTTTTGAAGGTCCCGGTTGGGGCACAGGTCCCACCTATGTTGTCTCCAAACGTTTTTGGGTCTCTGTAGCTTCACCTGCTGTGTTTTTAGTGTGGGCCAAGGGAGCCTGGCACTCCTGGCACTCCTGGCACTCCTGGCACTCCTGGCGCTCCTCACATCCGAGGCAGCTTGAGGCACATTCGCCTCTCGCTCTTCCCTTGCCAGCGCCGGCTGAAGAAGCTCTCTGGGAGTGTTCAGCAAGCACAGTAGGAATCACAGACCGGATCTGTTCCTGTTCAAGCCCTGCTAGCCTCAGAATCAAATGTCTGCTCATACTTCTCAAAACGAAGGCAAGTAAATTGGGAGCAAAGGCAGAGCTACTGCAAAACCTCTGGAGGGCGCAGGCAAAGGGGGTGTGAGCTTTTTATTCCTGTTGTCTTTTGGTCCTGGCACCCCTTTTCTATCTGGGCAGTCTGTTGGCACTGAGAGGCAGACGGATGACGAGGCAAAAGCAGGTGAATTTCTCTGAAATTTAATTCCTGTTAGCTTGCTTTTGTGCAAGGAACTGTCGGATGTGCCCAGCGGACGCAGGACCAGCTTCTCTTTGGGGAAATTAGGATGAGAGTCCCAAAACAGCTGTATTTCAAGTGTTATCTCCTCCGTTAGTGGAAATTTCCCCTTCCAAAGCAGGCCATATGCTGGAGTGGGATGAACTAATCAGCTTCTGCCGTGGCACAGCAGGGAAGGATCCCAGTGTGGCTGCACCTACGGTGGAGCAGTGCCGGGTTATTTTTAATTAGCACTTTCCTCCGGGAAATAAGTGTAAGTCAGAGAAACGCAGAAGATCAAGACTTTTTTTTTTATTTTATTTTTTTTTCTCCTCAGCCTGGCTTTCCCTGTGCCTGCACAAGCTTCTCCCCATGCTGCCATGCAGATGGCAGTGCCAGGGAGCGCTGGTGGTGCTAATTTCCCTCGCGTGGCATTACCCACAGACATCAAGCTGTCAGCGTTCAGGCGACACGAGAAGCGAAGCAACCAGAGGTTTTGTTTGGCTTCTGTTTGACCAGCTTTGGTCCCTGTTGGGTTTTCCCCCCCCTCCACTCCCTTGTTGCTGTCTAAAATGGGAGCCCTGCTTTCTAATGACAGCTCAGATCGAGTGCAGCTCCCTTGGTTGAGCTCGTGTCACACGGGCGGTGACAAGACAGCAAAGCAGCTGAAATATCCCCCTGGCTGCTTGGGAATGCTGGTGCTTGCTGGGAGAACAGCAGGGTTGATGTTTCCTGTCGAGAAGAGGGGATTTTGGGGGGTGGTGCATCAGCAACTTGGAGTTAATTCCGGTGGAGATGTTCAAGGCAGGCAGCCTGCTTGGCTCTCTGTGCCCTGCATGAATTGAAGAGCACGTCTCCTGCTCCACGAATGCTGGATCTGCACAGGTTTGGAATAACCTGCTTTCTTTGTAGGCTTTTTTATAGGTATTTGACTAGAGGCTATGTATCCTCTGTGTGTGCTTAAAGCAAGGGAAAAACCTGATAACGCAGCAGAAATCCGGAAGCTCTGTCACAGAGAAGGATCTTTTTAGGTGTGAGATTATTTAAGTCTGAGATGATGGGGTTGGAACGAGATGATCTTTAAGCTCCCTTCCAACCCAAACCATTCTGTGATCCTGTGATGGAGTCTGTGCAAGAGCTGACTGTTCATAGCCTTGCAAATTCCTGTTGGGATAGCTGCAGGAACAGGCCTGGCTTGGTGTCTCTTGTAGTCTTAGAACTAAGGAGTCTCCTCTTCAGGCTTTGCCTCTGATCTCTGACAGCCAGGGGTGCCTTTCCTTACCCCCCTTGGCCGCCTTGTTTTCCCAGCAGCTCCTCTGAGTCTCTGTGCTCACAGTTTCTTGCACAATAGCCCCGTGGTGGTTGTGCTGCGCTGGCCTGTAGACACTCCCTTAATCCAAATAATAGCACACAAAGGTTGTTTACTTGGCTGTTCCTTGGGATATGCTTTCAGCAACCACACAGCCTGCAAACGTAATAAAACACGGAACAATGACCTCTCATGCCAAAGTAATTGGGTGCTTTTATAATGAATGACCCTTTCACTTCACTTTCCAAAGGGTGTCAGCTCCTGCGTGCCAGGCAGAGGAGCAGAGAATGAGGGGTAGCTCAGTAATTTCTGCCTCTTGTCACAGGACTCTTCCTCAGATTCAGAGCCTGGGACTCCAGGTCGTGTCCTAGGAGAGGTGGCCCATCTGTCACCTGCTGGGAGCGGATGAGCTGCATTCCAGGCTGTGTAAGAAGAGAGTGTCTCTCAGGCTGAGCCTCCCTGGGTAATCAACACATCGGTTTGTCCTGACAGAGATCACGTTCTGGTTTCGTTCCAGGATGACGCTCACCGTGGACCCTCCTCACACTGCCTGCTCAGCAGCTGCTTTGCATCCTGGACTTGGCTGCAGTTCAGTGGGAAAAGAATTCCTGACTGGGATGGATGCTGCTACATGAATGTAGGGTTGTGATTAGGCATTAGGCTGCACTGGAGTAAGGAGGAATATTTAAATGTGCTTTTTTTCCTAGTAGGTCTTATTTAATATTGAGGAGTATCAATTTATCACTGTCTTGCTATGACTTTTCCCTACCCCTCCAGCTAATATTGTGCATTTGCAGGGGAAAAAAAAGTTGTGGCCATCAATAACAGAGTGATTACACATCTCCCTGAGACTTAAAAATCAAATCAAAGTTATTTTTTTACGCAGTGGCTCTCAGGATTCTGCTCTCAATGCCCGTGACCCTGAACCTACAAGTCTGTGTTACACAACAGGTTACAGCTGCTGGGATCGGGTCTGGGACATGGAATGGCAGATCCAATCCTCGGGCACTGAGGCTGGAGGGATCAGCTCCAGGGAGTGATCCTAGTGCCAGGAAAATTTGGAGTCTTGCAGAAGAGCTGACTTGGAGTCTCAAATTTAAGACCTTTTGCCTGGTGTTCAATCCCTTCTAAAGAAACCCTGGTCTGATTAGAGTCACGGAAGTTCTTTAATTGCTTGCCTTGGGTACCTTGATGAGCAGAAGGAAAAGCCTTAGGACGCAGTTCTTGTTTTTCAGCCTTGTGACTCCAGTGGCTGCACAGCAAAGATCACTTAAAATTTCCCTGTGGAATCCTCACCAGAAGGAAGAACAGCTGCCCAGCTTCTCCTGGATCAGCCTAGACCACAGATCTACCAGGAAGTTGAATCCTGCTGATAAATCCATCCTGGGCATTATCTGTCTTGGTCTATTATTACACCAGATGATTTGCAACCATCCCTTTCAGATTCCAGGGTTGTGCTACAACACAGAGATCTTGCGTGTCAAAGGATAGAGAGAAAACACAGGACAGACCTGAACTGTTTTATTTCAAACGCAGCTTTGGGTGGTTTGAAGTGCTTGGGAGCGTTTCTAGAAATACTGACCGTGTTTTGTGCCAGTTGTCTGGTGTTAGATCCATCTGTGAACCTGGTTAAAGATCTCCCTGCACAGGGTGATCCTTGGAAACTTAACCCCAAACATTCGGGCTCTGTGAATAAGCTGCTGTGGCTTTCCCATGAACTGCCTACTCAAGTTCTCTCTTTAATTTCAGAGAGACAGAAGCAGCCCCAGACATGATTAGTTTGTTTGGTGACATCCAGGACAGTGGGACAACAGGGGATGTTTGCTTACTTTGTATTTAACACCTACAGCTTCACTGTCAACAGAAACGGACCGAACTCACCTAAAAGTTGGCTCGTTTTTCATTTCAAGCTGATGGGATGAACTCGCTCAAACGGGCCTGTGCAATTAAAGTGAGTTCGTAGAGGAACTTCCAGTTCTCTGTGTACAGATGGGGGAGCAAAAACAGAATTATGGGACTTGATGGGGAGAAATGACAGTCCTCTGCTTCCCCGTGGGAGAACAGCTCTGCCCTGACACCGAGCTGACTGGGAATTAGGAAGGTTAGAAATGATGAGTGTTGAACTGGCAATAAGCAGGATTGTATTTGAACTGTTGTGCTACTTATGCGAAAACAATCAGATGTATTTTTAGCTCATGAATTCCGTTGGAAAAAGCTTTGAGATGTCACCTTGCCAGCTTAGTACTGCAGTCACATCGTGATCAGGTTCATGCAGCACAGAAACCCGGCAAAAATGTGAATAATGAATTGCAGACTGAGAAATTTTCAGCTTTTTCAACCTAAAAAGAACGGGATTTTTTTTTTTGGGTTGTCTAAAACAAATTCATAATGGTGAAAACCTAATTGTTCTACTATTTTAATATAAGATGCTATTTCACTTGTTTGGATTATCTGATGTCATTACACATCCATATTTATTACAGCCCTGAAGACTCTGGAGCCCAAAGCTTTTATTTCATGAGCAGACATAACACAGGAATTCCAAACAAGACATACACTTACATATATATATACCCATATACATTCAAACAATGCAGAAGAGGTAGTACCATTAATTAAGAAATATATAACATGCAGTAAAAATACCAAGACAATTCAGATCTGTCTTTATTGCACCCCTTTCAAGTACCACAAGAGGCTACCAAATGATTTATTCAGCATCAATCCAGACTTAAAAGTGTTGTCTTATATGATTTTATCTTGAATTTTCCACTCACCCTTCAGGTGAGTAACTGAAGGGGACAGTACTTAGTTCAGAAGTTAAATACTGTGGTTGTAACCACGCAGAAAACGAACTTTGAATTCATCACTTGGAGGAACCAGATGGATTTTATGCCTCAGGATGTAAAGTTAGGCCTGAACACCAAATATTTCACCTGATCTCTTTTTCTTTCCCTAAAAAGACCCAATTGCATGGCTGAGCTGTGTTTTGGAGGGATGCCTGCCCTATAAAGGGAAAAAAATAACGTATAAAACTAGATGGGTTTTATTGCTGAGCTGAAGAAAAACCCCAGCGTAGCCTCCAAGTTCTATCAGACATCAAGAAACTGCAGAATTTAACGGGGGGGGGGGAAACATGAACTCGATCTCTCTGGAGACAAAATCCTGAAAGCATTGCCAGGTGAAGACGGGAAGTCTCTGTTAGAACCCCATCAACCAAACTGATGATTTCTGAAGAGCTTTAAGCTGAAAGCAGATGAAAGACTTTGCCCTGTGAAAAGTGCTTTAGGAAAGAAGAAAATACGGTTAAGAAGATGTTGAGGCTTCAGTATAAAAAAGCAAACCAGACCTAGACCTCAGTAAATGCACCTTCTGTTTGCACTTCCAGGTCTAAGCAAGGAGTTTCTCTACTCGGAAGTTACACAGCTGGAAGGTTCAAGAGTCCAAGGAAGGCTGCAGTGAAGGAGGAAGATTCTCTCATTTTTTTCCTGATTTTCCATCAGGGAAAAAAAAAAAATCCAAACCAAACAGCAACGAATCCAGGGAAGAGGCTGTAGATAATCCCATTTATCTGATGTACTCCTCCTCAGAGGTACAGGATGGATCTTCATCCGTGCTTTCCTCCAAGTCTGGCAAGTTGCCCCAGAGCAATACATTCACACCTGGTGGGAAGCAGGTAAGGAGACAAAGGAGGAGGGGGGAAATAAAAGGTATTTTTCGATTGTAACCTTAATTTTAAGTTGCACTACTGTCTATTTTGAGAGAAAACAATCCTTGCAAAACCCGTTAAGTCACGTTCCTGACGAATACATCGATTTCCTATTTGCCTTCCAAGTGATCTTGGGAGTGTTGGTGCCGTTCACATCCCAATTCAAAGAACGAACCCGCGGAGGCGTTTCTATAACTAATCCATGCAGTTATTGATAACCCCCTCGGGGCCTGATTTATTTTTAAAAAAGGCAGGCACGGGTGCCACTGAGAGGTTTAGGCAGCGAGCGAGTCCCGTCCGTGAGGGGGAGAAGCGGTTTTTCAGAGGGCTGTGGATTCCTGAGGACTCCAACCCCGCCAGACTCTTGGCATCCCACCAGCACCCACAGCCCAAGAAGCTGCGACTTCAGCTGAGGAGGATTCAGCCGGCGAGGGTCAGAGGGGCAACATGACTCACCCAAAAAAACAAAACAAAAAAAAGAGTGTCCCTTGGCCAGCTGCCTGAGCGCCCAGCAAAGCCATCCACACCACTATAAATAGCTGTGTTTATACCGGTCGTGGCACTGCTGCAGAAAACCCCCGACTCGCGTCCACAGAAGGGGGAGGTTAAATCTTCTGGCGGAGATCAATTTACACTCAGATTTTCGTTTGCAGCTACAACCACCCTCCTTCCCCCCCCCCACCACACACACCCCAAGCAGTTTTCCAGATTAGCAGTGCAGTAACACTTCCTTGTGCCTCCATATGTTACCCCTCCCTCCATATGCTTTAACTATATTGAGCTGCCTCGTTAGAATCAGGACTCAGAATTTCAGGATTTTAGGGGGAAAGGGGAAGGAAACAAACGGGTTCTTTACCAGAAGGGTCGAGCCTGTTGATGCCAATGACTGCTTGGCTGTGGAACATCCAGAGGTGGCCGTTGTTGCAGGACAACAGGCAAGGTTTGCAGGGAGAAATCACATGGTAACCCACGATGTTACCACTGGAAAGGCAAGTGAAATAATGAGCAACACAAGTGGCTGAAGAAAAGACAGATGTTGGTGGCTTTTTCCAGCCCAAACTAATGTTAAATAGCCACAGTACCAGACCATTATGTAATGCTCCTGTTTTGATTAAGTTAAGGGAACGTAGTTAAACAAGTATCTTAAATATTTAGGGAACATCTGTCAGGAGTTACAGAATATCTGAGTTTCAGATCTTTGGCATAGAGAACCACTAGTAACCTCAGTTGTGTAATCCAGATTAGTTTACATACCAACAGATGCTGGTGTGTATTTTGGTTTTTTTGGAAGGCCTGTGATTCCATTGGAATCAGCACAGCAGTTCATCACACACAAAACCCACCTGTACAGAAACCCCGTGCATGGGAGAGAATCAGTGGTAGGAATAATGAGACTGAGAATCATGGAATGGTTTGGTTGGAAGGATCTTAAAGACCATCCAGTTCCACCCCTGCCATGGGCAGGGACACCTTCCACGAGCCCAGGTTGCTCCAAGTTTATCCAACCTGGCCTTGGACACTTCCAGGGATGGGGCAGCCACAGCTTCTCTGGGCAACCTGTGCCAGAATATTGAAGCCTTATCAACTTTCCTCAGCTGAAACCCAGGACAACCATTTTCCTACTTTCATGTGCTCTGGTGAGAGATTTCTGTGTCTCTGCTTCTCTCTGAAAACTAAAATATTGTGTTTCTATCACAACCCCCTCCACTGTTTAAATCTGAACCAGGTAAAAGTCTTGATCAGGAAGCTGAAGGGATCATCTCAAGTGACTGTGAGCTATTTGAGAGCTGTTGTTTTCACTCTTAAATATCAGGCACTAATAAGGAGGATAAAAGAACTCCAAGAACTTTTAGCGACAGCGTGTTCCATCTGCTCTCAACAACTCGATCTGCCAAGAGGATGTTCTATTAACTAGAATATGAGTAACTGCTTCTTGCTGGGGCCTTATTCACACAGTCATCTCAGTGTTGAAGCAGACATTTAATCAGGCAGGTGGCACACAAGCTTTCCCATAGACTCAGACTCCTGACAAGGTTGTCACATTTTCACTGGGGACTTGCATGGAAAACAGACTGGCAGCCATGCCCAGGAGTGGTGGGTTGAGTTTCTATCAAGCAGCATTAAATCTGCAACAGAGAATGCAATCTGTTCATTCATCCCTTAACTCTTGCACTGCAGGAGTCGGCAGGGGGGAGGTTAAGCAGCATTTTGGAGTGTCAGCGTCACGGACTGCGCTCTCACCACTTCAAACACGCGATGTTTTTCAGTTTGCACTTGCAGATTTCGGTGAAATAGCAGCTTCCTATGAAATCAACAGTCCTGGATGGGAAGGAAGGAAGGAAAGACACAGGAGTTTAGATGTGGCTGAGATCACAACTGTCATGTTTGAATGACACAGGTCTGAAGTCACAACGCAGTGATGCTGCCACTGGTCATAGTCTGGTTTTAAAGTGCTCCAAGACCGCAGGGTTATATTTTCCTACCAACTACCAGCCACACTCATATGGAAACAAGAAGAGACCCACATGACATTGCTTTAATATCACAAGTCTTCTCAAAATAGCTCAAAAAGCAGAGTTTCTCTCGGTAGAGACTTGCAGGCTGGGTCTATGTGGCACTGACAGTCAGAAACCTGGTTACAAACATTGCCCCAGTTCCTGGCAAATCCCAGCTGAGGTACAGAGCGATCCCTTAAAGGCTGGGACATTTAAAACCAAACCTTTGATTTCTTATCTCCTTTTCAACCCATACTTTCTGATTACCATGTCATTTCACAACCTGATTTCCTTAGTATTCAAATCTTGCTATGGGAAAGCAGCACACAACCCGACTTTGGGGGAGAGCCTTCCTGGGAGCAGTGACAGATCAGGTTTGTTCTGTTTGCAGGCCTTTATTTCAAAGTCTAATCTCTGCTTCTGCAAGGAGCTGGAGGAGCTCCTGAGACTGTGTCATCCCCATGAACGGATTAAATTTGGTGGGGGGGGGAAGGAGAGGCGGGGACAGCCTTACTCTTGCCATCCCATGGTTTCTCCAGGGCTGAAGAAGAGCCGAGGGGAAGTCGAAACAGAGGGATGGGCTGAACTGCGTCCTGTCGGACTGTTTTCCTGGTGACAGCGGGTTTTGAAGTGCCGGAGCCACGGTGATGCTCCTGCAGCCCCGTCAGCCCCGCTGAGCCGGGTCGGACTGAATCCCGGCACTGCCAGCACCGATCCCTCTCCGGAGGGACCCCGTGGGACCCCCCTCCCCTCCCCGTGCCTGGCGCTTACCCGGAGGGAGGGATGTCGGTGGAGTAGAGGTCGGTGTCGGTGTCCGCCAGCAGCACCGCCCGCATCCCGCGGGTGCTCAGCACCTGCCGGCAGAACCGGCAGCACAGCACGGCCACGCTCCGGTCCTCGAACGTGCAGCCGCTGGAGGTCATGGCGGGTGGGATGCCTGCCTCGATGGCCCGGTATCCCGACACCGCTATCCCGATATCGATCCCGGTCCCCGGCGCCTCCAACGGCCACGCTCCCACCTGTCAGTTTGAATTCCCGACCTCGCCCTCCCATTGGCCGCGGGAGGCCACGCCCACCCCCATTGAGGAAAATCCGCGTGGCCCCACCCCCGCCGCGCGGCTATTGGCGGGAGGGCGCGCCGTGCCTCACTTCTATTGGTCACGCCGCCTGTCACTCCTCGAGGCGCGCCCCGCCCTTACTACGCCTGGGGGCGGGGCCTCCGGCGGGGCGGGAAGAGGGGGCGGGCCTATGTGGGAGGCGGGGGTACTTGATTGGTGAAAGCGCGCGTCGGTCATGCCCAGCGCGGCGCGCCGATTGGTCGGGGCGCGGCGGGGGCGGGGCGGCGGCGGGCCGGTCCGGGGGCCCGGGCGGCGGGTGCTCAGCGGCCGGAGGACGCCCCGGCTGCGGGAGGCGGCACCGCAGCGTCCAGGTAACGGCCCCGCCCGGCCGCCCGACCCCCGACCCTCCTCTGCCAACAGCCCGGTGCGGCGGCGAGCAGCGGGCAGCCCCCCGCTGCCTTCGCGAACCCCC